>CM042017.1:53339239-53775671 GCA_023525715.1 Cichorium intybus
TTTCAATATGATTGATACTTTGATTTATAAATAAAAATGTTTTTTGAAAAAATAATAATATTAAATGACAATTACTTTTTTTAGGTAACAATTAATCAAATCCCTAGATTTTAGGAAATTATCAATTAATTTATTCTATTATAATTTAACTAAAATACACAATTACTAATATGCCCTTATAAAATGATTGGTCTATGTTTGGTCTCTAGTTCTCCAATTTTTATTGGAACTCTATATAACCTCTCCCTATATATATATATATATATATATATATATATATATATATATATATATATATATATATATATATATATATATATATATATATATATATATATATATATATATATATATATATATATATATATATATATATATATATATATATATATATATTATACCACCACCGCCACCATCACCGCCGCCACCGACCACCGACCACCACTATTATCGCTACTGTCACTACCACCACCACCCACCACCACCGCAATGACGGTGGTGGAGGTGGCGGCGATGATGGTAGTGGTGGGTGGTGTCGATGGTGGTGGTGGTGGTGGATGGTGATGGTAGCGAAGCTAGTGGTGGCGGCGATGGTCGTTCTGGTGGTATAATATGAAAAAAATATATATACACTTAAGGTAAAAACGTACAAGATTGCAAAAGAACTTTTATGCGAAATTAAGTTTATGGTAATCTGGAAACTATGATCACAGGTTTCCAAAGTAATGATGGAAAAAGTTTACAAAGTTTGGGCTTTAGTGGACATAAAATACATAGAAAGGCAAAACCGAACATTTTCGAATAACTTAAGTATTTTTGTGACAAAAACCCTATTTAACTTGGTTTATAATTAATTTGAGATACCATTTGATACATGAACTAGATAAACAAGACAGATAGAAAGTACATTGCCAATATCTTTAACAATAAAGAAACTCCCATATCAGCAACTAATTAGTTGCAATTCCCATCGGTCCCACATAATTCACCATGTTGGTCGCACAAAATAACACAAGCAACTTATGTTTCCTGGAAGAGGCATATTAAGAGTTGTAACCAAACATAATTTGAGTCAATCTGGTCGCTCTAAGACCATGTTTGAAAATTTGATGCTCTGAAAATCTTCACTTAAACGTGCTTTTAAAATTTAGCTAATATATATAGACTTCGAAGCACATACCTTGAATTTTAGACATTTATAATCATTATTTGCAGGGTGTCTGATGTGTTTACTATCAAAAAAGTCAACACCAACCCCTTTGAATTGAAATTTAATCTCTCGTATTACATTAACTGTGTACTTCCACTTTCGTACTTACCTCAAAGTCGCATCAATTTTCGTAATACCAAAATACATCAAGAAAGGAGGGTAACATTGATCTTAAATAGGGAATTCAATTAAACACACATCATCACATTACAATCTCCTTCAACTACAAATACAGTAAGAACCTTCAAACAAGATAGAAACTCGAGCAATAAAACAAAAAGATGGTGTGGACAACCTTTCCCTTATAAATTTGGAACAAGATGCAACACTTGATTTACATATTAACCATTAATTCTTGTTGATTGCGTCTAAAAGGAAATTAAACCCATTTTTCTTTAGGTTTTGGGGATAGCTAAATTCGGTGTCTGAAAGAACAAACGTCACCACAAGCAACTTAAAAATGAGATAGATTAACATACTAATTTAGGTTTTTCATAAGCATCAGTGAGCAAAACCAACATGTCGTCCCTCTTCCCCTAGTAATTAAGCACTGCCATGTTCGTCAGCGTTCTTGCCGTCTACACAAATTCGGTGTTTTGAGTTTTGAAAACAGAAATTACACGGACAAGAATGATGAAATCGACTCACCTGGATCGTGGATCGTCTTTATATATAGAGATCAAAAATGAAGAGCACAATAGAAAAGCTGTTTAAGATTCGAACCAAAACTCCAAATGGCCATTCACCGAACGTCCATATATTCTGATGTATGGCCCCATATGATAGCCCAAGACAGAAGCCCAACAGAACCAGACCCGCCAGTGGCAGGCCGCAAAGGAGTGACAAGAATTCCAGCCCCAACTCCGTCAACCGTGATTACAGGTGCACAACAGAAACCGGTTTTTTTAAAAACTGAAAAAGAAACCGGAACCAGTTTTTTATTTTAAACCAGACCGGTTTTTGTTCCCATCATGTTGTTCTATCCTTCAGGGATAGACAAAGGCCTTCAGAAGAGACATAACTCAAACCGACCCAACAGTGATCGATGACACGCGGATCGGGATCGGAATTGGATATTGAGAATGGTCGCCACCTCTCTCAGGACCGAACCAAACCGAACCGGTTAATCAACCGGAAATAACTGGTCTAGAAATCAATTTTATTTAAAAAAGCGATCAAAACCGGTTAAGTTTTAATCGAAACCGATTTTTTTAAAAACCGAACCGGTTAAGAACCGGTTTTTGTGCACCTCTATCCGTGATTAGGCCAACTTGCCCACGATGGAAGGATGAATGGGCCAGCCAAAGAAATGACCCTGCAATGGGCATTGTTCTTGTTTTTGAGTCTAGGTTTAATAACCGTTACTTGTCCACCTTTCCATATTCCTAGTTAGTAGAAGTCGTGCATAGTATTGTCATTACTTTAAATTCTGTAATTATATATCTCTACTGCTATATAAAACGGACTAGATCAACATAACAAAAAATATTCAAAGTCGTACAACAAATTTCACAAATAAAAAAAATCAACCCAAAACCAAAATCAAACTACAGACAAATGAAACAATTTCTTTCGTATATTTAACAACTAAAATAAGTCGAGTATGATAAACATATAACTACAAAGCTTTACTCGTTTTACTATAAGTTTTTAATTATAATATCACATTGCTAATTTTACATTTGTTTATCCATATTAATAATGCACATACAAATTATTACTCTAATAGCTTCGAACTTGTATTTCTTTCGGATAATAAAAAAATTTAAATAGTTTTTGTTTATAACTTGTATCTTACCATAACTTCGCATGACGAACTTCATTAATCATTCACAAGCTTCATTGAGACCCGTCCAATATCTTGAACCGAAAACTCATTGTTCACCCTACTATACTTCCTCTATTTATCCGTGGAGGATCACAAGACGACCACAAGAACACCATTGAACATATAGATATGATTTAAGTACAATGACATACATAGGTAACAAACTATGTAAAGTGTTTCAAAAAAAAAAAAAAACTATTGAACTATAAGTAACGTCAGAAGGTAACAAACTTTTGTTTTCCATAATTAAAAACATGCGTTATTTGACTTGTTTGTTTATAGTAAATGAGGTCGTTAGGAAAAATAGCATCAGTACTTTTTTTTTTTTTTTTTTTTTTTGATAACCGAGGAAGCCACCCGACCCGTCCTTTGGACAACCCGATAGCGTCAGTACTTTTGACGTAATATTAATATTGAATATTATTAATATTAATCTTATTTTAAATTTCTTACGAAAATAATAAGAATCTTCCTATTTTTTGTTGATTACTAATTAGTTATTTAACATTTAACAGATAAAATGACTTGTTTGACATTAAATAATATATTTTTATCAAACAATAGTATATTGCAATGTATATAGAATTATAAATATCAATGTATAGTGATTAACAACCAATTATATTAATCAAACAAACATACTCAATGCTATATAATTAACCGTGTATTAAATATTAAATACCAAATTCTATATAATGCACTTTCTCAATTGTATTGAAACTAAAAATACATCAAAATATAATATTTAAACTAAAATTAAAGTAATATAACATTATTAATGGAATAATTAGTTAGTAGGTAGTTCATTCGATTTTTATAATAGCAAAATTATCGTATCTTTCTTTTTAACAAAACTCAAAATTGCTAAAGATGCATCTTTTTCCTTTATATTTCTTTAGATGTTAAAATATCCAAAAAATAATAAGTACTAAATAGTTTTTTTGTAAGTGGGTATAAACTGCATCCATCACATATGAATTGTTTTAACCACATAACTTAAATAAATGTGTAGTAACTTCACAAAATATTTGGTTCCCCCCTCAAATATGAACATTATTCAACATACTATAACTACACAAATTCAAGAAATCTTGACGTAAAAACTATACAACATCATTTCAAGAAATCTTGAAAGTTGAAATGTTAAAAAGTATTACTCCGTCCGTCCCAAAATGATAGTCCATGTTTCCTTTTTAGTTTGTCCCAAAATGTTAGTCCACTTCTAAATATAAATGACATCTTTATCAAAATACCCCTAACTATAATTGTAACAGCCAACACATCTAGTGCCGGCATTAAATGCAAAGAAAGGATAAAACAGTCATTTTGTGGGAAAAAGTAATATGCATTTAATGTTTTCTTAATCTGTGTGTTTTTTGTCTGTGGACTATCATTTTGGGACGGATGGAGTAATATTTACGATCAACAAGTCAATAATTTAGTCAAAGCGAATCCAAAAAGACAAGGTTTTTTTATACTAAAATTTGACATGAACCTTCAAAATACACAAGGCTGCCAACTTCTGTGCTAATTGATCCCTCTCTTGTTCGGTTTCGTGTAATATTCAAAAAAATGTTTCAAGCTTAAAAACGAAATACTAATGTCCCATTGTTCATTAAGTCAAAAAGAAATAATACCTTAAGTTTTTCATCAAATTGTAGCTCATTTTCCACAACAAAAAGGCATTCCCAACCTCCCATTACCCTTCTTGGCCTCTGCCAATTCCATTCCGATTGTCTCTTTTGCTTTTAACGTGTCTTTAGCACTTTCTTTAAGCGGTTGGATCTCAGAAAATAGTGATTTTACCAACTCACGTTTTCTTGAAACATCTGCTTCAAGAATAGAGGTCATGGCAAATTTAGTTGAACAAGAGATTAATGACCAAATCCGAAACAGGAAAATAGAGATAGAAAAATCCTTCCTATTCCTTTGAACGACTATGGTGAAGAGCATATCTTATTCTCTAAAGAGTCAAATATGCCCTTTCTTCAAAATGCATAACAGCCTCTCAAACAAGATTGCAGAAAGCATATATGTATAAACTCTCGGACACTTCATTCTAAATCAAAATTCAGTATAATACTTGAGCACCAATAATAAGTTCTTGTACTACTTCACGAATCAAACCCCAGTTTTTACTTTTTCAACAGATATAGAATCTGTAAATAATTACATTAATTGGCTTAGAGCAATTGTATTTATTCATACTTTTTATTCCTACCTATCTTCCTACCCATGTGAATTTGTGACAAGTGTCAAATTTATAAAATTAATAATATTTTAAACCACATGTCACAATTTAACATGGGTAGGAATATAAGTAGGAATAAATTCGATTTCTCATTGGCTTATTATACAGAACAATGTTATAATGAATTTAAGCCTTAAATTCTCTGAGTCAAGCACACAACAACTCCATTAGACTAAAACCCCCTCAAGAATCAAGTACTATTGTTATTTTTGTGCCATTTATTAGCTGTAATAATTTTATATTATTTCTTATTTAGTTATTGTATAAATTTTGCTATTTTATTTTGTAATTAATTTGTTCTACATAGGGGTGTGCGTGGTGCGGTATGGTTTAGAGGCAAAACCGCAGACCGCACTGCATATGCGGTTTGAGTTTTTTGGAAACTGCAAACCGCACCACAAATGTCCTAAACCGCATTATGTGGTGCGGTTTGGTGCGGGCGGTTTATGCAGTTTTAATACCGTAAATTCCGTATTATATATATATATATATATATATATATATATATATATATATATATATATATATATATATATATATATATATATATATATATATATATATATATATATATATATATATAGTGCGGTATGGTTTGAACCGCAGTTTTGTGACTATAAATTGCAAACCGCACCACATATTGCGGTTTACCAAAATTACGAACCACAAAATCGCACCATGGAGTTTCAAAACCGCATTATGTGTGTGGTGTGGTGTGGTGTGATGGTTTATGCGGTTTGGTGCACACCGTAGTTCTACACATTATTCTAGAATACCACCTAAAAATAAAAGCTAAGATAAGTGACAAGTAAATTATTGTTTGATTATTATTTAACTTATAATATCATTTATTATTAGAAGATTATACTATCGAAAATCTACTTGTATCGGTAAATATACTATATTCATCAATGGACAAAAGTGTCTGAAAGTCAAAAATTTTATTTTTTATTATCATTTTGCATTTAAAAGTTATATGGGAGTCAACTTATTTCTTTGAAGAAGTTTTCTCAGGTAACATTATTGATTTTATAAATTATTTAGTATAATCTGTCATCGAAAATATTTGTAGAATAGTGGAGGTCACACATATGTAGATGCCTTTTCATCCCTCCTACACGTTCATGTGTGGTATAATATGACATTTGTAAGAGTGCATTTCATTTGGACGGATGTGGCTGCTAACAAACTGTTTACATTTCTCATTGATCGAAATGTAAGTTTTTTAACTAAAATTAATTTATTTATATTGCTAGTATTTATTGTAGAATATTTATTGATAAAGTATTATGTTGTCTATTAGAGAACTAAGACGATACCAGTTGTCCCTCAAACTGACGCAATTATACAATGGACGTAATCTGTTGGGAGGTCTTTTCTTACTAAACCATTTCCAAATTGAATCCTCCTTGTATGAATATCCGAGGTATCAGGGATATAGTTTTATTCGTGATAAGTGGATGATCTCTGTAACCAATAACACCATGATTATTCGGTTAGCCAACGGTATGAGAACATGGTTTTTGTTATATCCATTAGTACCTTCAATTAGGAATCTTGTGCATGATGTAACCACAAGAATAATACTGATAGGTATGTAACCACAAAAATAATAGTGATAGGTAAATCAAAAGTAATAATTATATTTATACTTTTTTTTCCTTATTATAACATAAATACTAAGTTCACCTTAAATTATGGATCATTTTGTCGTAGATGTTATGGGACACATTATACATGCAATACAAATAGATAATACGTAAGTTTACTCCTTTTTGTAATAATCGTTTCATATTCTACATTTATTTTGTATATTTTTAAAGAATATTCATCTTATTAATAGGGGATGCACAATACATATGACGTTGTATGATATGTGGGGTACATATGATGTTGTACGTACGTATTTTGCAATAAAGGCCAAGTACATAATATTGTTGTAATGAAAGATTGTAAAATGAACAAGAGATTGATTTGTGCAAGATGCCTTGTATTCAATTGAATATCTGTATATATACATGAGAGAAGAAAAGCAATGAACATAACAGAAATGACAAAAGTTAAATTACAAATCTACCCTTGAAACTAACAAACTCATAACTGAATCTAAACAGACTTGAACATCCTTCTGTAATGTAATTTAACACCCCCGTCAAGCTTGTGGTTATTGGAAACACCAAGCTTGGAGACAGCTTCTAAATGTTTTGGTCCTGATAAGTTTTTAGTGAAAATATCGGCTAACTGGTCAACAGAAGAGACATGAGAAAGATCAATAAGACCAGCTTGAACTTGTTCACGGACATAATGACAATCGATTTCGATGTGCTTAGTTCGCTCGTGAAAGACAGGATTTGAAGCTATGTAAATGGAAGCCATGTTATCACAGCGAAGAGGAATGGGAGTAATGTTTGGAACATCAAATTCTGTGAATAAGCGACTCAACCAAGCCAATTCTGCACACACCCTTCTCATGGATCGATACTCAGCTTTTGCTGAGGATAAAGAGACAGTTAATTGCTTTTTTGATTTCCATGAAATGGGTGTTCCACCAAATGTTATATAATAACCACTGACAGATCTGCCTGTGATTGGGCATGCAGCCAAGTCTGAATCACAGAAAGCTTCAAGTTTGAAGCTTTGTTGATCGTTGAAGAATATGGCTTGATGTGAAGTACATTTCAGATACTGTAATACATGTAAAGCGGCATTTAGATGACGTTGTGAAGGATTTTTGTTGAACTGGCTCAAGTATTGTACTGAAAAAGACAGATCCGGTCTAGTGTGTACAAGAAAATTGAGTTTACCAATCAATTGTCGATAAACAGTAGGGTCTGGTAATGGATCATCCATGATAGGTAAAAGTTTAACTTGAGAAGGTAAAGGAGTAGTGACAGAAATAGTATCATTGATATTGTAGGTCTGAATCAATTCATTGATGAATTTGGTTTGATGAGCAACCATGCCACCTTTTATCTTTTTGAATTCAATACCCAAGAAGAAATTCAAAAATCCCAAATCCTTATTTTGGAATTTATTATGTAGAAAAGCTTTAAGCTTGATGATTTCTTCATTATTGTTACCCGTAACTAGAACATCATCAACATATATAGCAACTATGATTATAGATGAATCATTCTTTTTAAGAAATAAAGAATGATCATTGGGTGAATGTTTGTAACCCTATTGATATAAAGATTCAGAAAGTTTAGAGTACCACTGACGTGACGCTTGTTTAAGACCATATAGTGATTTGTTTAGTTTGCATACAAGAGATGGGGTTGTCATTGTATGTCCTGGAGGTAGTTTCATAAAGACTTCCTCATGTAGTTCACAATGTAGAAAGGCATTGTTAACATCAAACTGATGAATATTCCAGTGGTTTTTAACAGCAACAGCAACCAAACTGCATACAGTAGTGAACTTGATGACAGGTGAGAAAGTTTCATGAAAATCAATACCTTCTTTTTGGGTGAATCCTTTAGCCACCAGTCTAGCTTTAAAACGTTCTACCGAACCATCAGCTTTCAATTTGACCTTGTAAACCCAACGACAAGAGATGGGTTTCTTGCCTTTTGGAAGTTTCACTATGTATTACGTGTTATTTGCCTTAAGAGCATCAAGTTCAGACTTCATAGCTTGTTCCCACTCAGGAATACCCTTTGCCTGATGATAGAAAGCTGGTTCAAAAGTTGGAGTAGATTGCGAAGACACGTGACCAACATGACTGGTATTTGGTTGATGATGAAAAGCTTCATTGATACATAGATTTGTGATAGTATGCATACATAAGAAATTTGAATCGTCAACAGTTACATTATTACAAATGTAATCTTTTAATCTTGTAGAAGGTACAGAAATTCTTGTTGTTCTTCGTAATTCAGGAAGAGGATTGGGTTGATTGTTTGGAGCATGTTGAGTGAGTGGGATATGTAATGATAAAGAAGGAGGAGAGGATGAAGAATTGGTTGTTTTTGAAAATTCTTCAACAGTAATAGGAAGATAAGGTTTAGGAGAAATGGTAGTTTGAATTGCATGAAGGGGAAATATATTTTCAAAGAATTTAATATCCCGTGAAATATGAATTTGATGAGTAATCAAATTAAGTACACGAAAGGCTTTTTGTCCTGAGGGATATCCCAAAAAATACAAGGATGTGCACGCACCATAAATTTATCCTTGTTGACCGGTGAAGAGGATATAAAGCATAAGTAGCCAAAAACCTTTAAGGACGAAAAATCAGGTTTAGTACTGTATAATTTTTCATAAGGAGATTTATAGTCAATAATTCGTGAAGGGATTCGATTGATTATGTAGACAACCATCTTTGTACATTCTCCCCAATAAGAATTTCCAACTCCAGATTGAAAATAGAGTGCTCTTTCAACTTCAAGTATATGCCTATGCTTTCTTTCCACCAAGCCGTTTAGTTGTGGTGTGTGAGAAGTAGATTTCTGATGGATTATACCATTTTGTTGAAAAAATTGTATACCCTCAATACTAGAACCGAGTTCCTTAGCATTATCAGAACGTATGTATTTAATAGTTATATTAAACTGGGTTTTGATGAGAGATACAAAAGCTTTAATGAGGGTAAGAGCATAACTCTTATGGCTAAGAAGGTGAACCCAAGTATGTCTAGTGTAATCATCTACAATAGTTAGGAAGTATTTATGACCATCATACGTAGAATGTTTATAGGGGCCCATACATCAATATGAATAAGATCAAAGGGGGCAGTAGTATGAGTAAGACTTTGTGGAAAGCTAGGTCTGGTTTGTTTTGCTTGTGCACATAGAAGACAAGCATCAATATCAGAATTATGATAGTTTGAAGGAAGAGAAAGAAGAGACTTTAAAGTATCCAAAGAAATGTGACCAAGTCGTTTATGCAACATTAGAACAGTTGAATTAGAAATAGTGACATGATTACAATTGGAAAAGAGAGAAGAAACAGAAAAACTATAGGATAAGTTGCGTTTGAGATCTTCATATTCAAACACATACATATCGTTTATTCTTTTTCCTAACACACCAAGAGCAAGTTTATTCTTCTGCAAAGGGTCCTGCATGAGACAAGTCTCATCAGTAAAAAGAATGAATGTTTGGAGTTGTTTTGAAAGTTTTGTGACAAAAACAAGATTAAACTTGAAAGAAGGAACATAGAGTACATTTTGAAGAACAATTGATTCATGTACTTTAACATCACCATAATGTGAAACAATAAGACTGAATCCATTAGGAAGTCGTGTGAGGCTGAGAAAAAGGAATCATGGATGAAAAGAGATTAGGATTGGAGCACATATGATCTGTGGCTCCACTATCAATGATGAAAGAAAAATGTGGTTTAAGATATGAAGAAGATTTATAGACATTGGAAACAAAATGAGCGAAAGAGAAGGAAGTTTTACCATCTGAGTTCATTGCAGGATCATGAACCAAAGCATTGTTGGATGAGGAGGATTGAATTGCTGACTGATTAATCAATTGAAGTAGATGTTCATACCGATCATGAGAAATAGTTGAAGAAGTGTCAATTGCAGCCATTTGAACAGTGGACTTAGGTTCTTCTTTCTTAGATTTAGTAAACTTGAAATTGGCGGGAAAGCCAATAAGTCGGTACCACTGAGCCTTAGAGTGTCCTGATTTCTTGCAATGAGAGCATGTCAAGGTCTTTTTTGACGAATTGGATGAAGGTTCAGTGAAAGTATGCATGGCAATTGCTTCAGGATTGATAGTATGAGGGATGTTGATTTCACGTTGTCTCTCTTCTTGAACTATCATAGAGTATACAGTGGAAACACTAGGAAGTGGTTTCATCATTAAAATTTGTCCCCTAAGAACTTTGTATGTATCATTTAACCCCATGAGTAATTGTATAAGACGTTGATCATCAAGGAAATTGCGAATACCAGTAGTAGCAGCACATGTACAAGCAGGAATGTTCTGAACAATGCTTAATTCGTCCCAGACTTTCATCAATTTCGTGAAATAAGAGGAGAAATCATCAGATCCTTGAGATATGGAATAGAGTTGTTGCTGAATTTGATAAATCAAGGCTCCATCGGTTTGTTCATAGCGATGATTGAGTTCTCGCCAGATCGCAGCAGCAGTTTGAAGAAACAAAACACTTTGAGCAATATTCGGATGAAGAGAATTGAGTAGCCAACTAATCACCATGGAATTGACACGAAACCATGTAGAATAATTGGGATCATCAGTAGAAGGTGGAGAAATTGAGCCATCAACAAATGCGATTTTGTTCTTTGCAGCAAGAGCAATAGTCATTGAACGTTTCCATGATGAAAATCCATTGCCATTAAAGACAGATGAGACAAGTACAGATCCTGGATTATCAGAAGATCCAAGATAGTAAGGACTCGAAACATCGATTGAAGAAGATGATGATGAGGATGATGAAAGTGTAGTACTCATGATGAAATCGAATCGAAATAGAAAGAAGAAACGAAGAAAAGAAGAAGATTGAATCAGAGATTTTGCAGAAATTGGATCGTAGATACTGATACCATGTTGTAATGAAAGATTGTAAAATGAACACGAGATTGATTTGTGCAAGATGCCTTGTATTCAATTGAATATCTGTATATATACATGAGAGAAGAAAAGCAACGAACATAACAGAAATGACAAAAGTTAAATTACAAATCTACCCTTGAAACTAACAAACTCATAACTGAATCTAAACAGACTTGAACATCCTTCTGTAATGTAATTTAACAAATATATGTATCGCATTTTAAATTTGTTCATGTGCGTTCACGATCAAGTAAGTCACGTTACATTCTATAAATAGATATCATATACTTTCATTAATATCAAATAAATAATTCATTATTAATTAAATATTTCTGCACTTTTACAGCAAATATTTTTAACTAGTGGGGCCCCGTGCTCCGCACGGGTTCGGAAGTGCTGGAGCACGGGTCCGGATGCGCTGGTTCGTGGTTGTTATGGGCAGAAATAATAGTTGAAGTTCGTTACCATTACATGCTAAGTACATACCTATTGCGTACTTGCAAAATAATTTTGTTGATTTTTTAAACTACAATTAGTTAATTAAAAAAGAAAAGAATACTCAATGCTATAATTAGCGATAACAGACAAATAACCGATAGTATGTTGCTATTAGTTGGAATCAGCCGTAAACAAATAAATGAAAGTATGTTTACCATTTCTTAAAATACTTGTAAAAATTTTCATTAAGTGTAAGAAAGAAACAGTGTTTGTTTAGACGGCAAGACTGACATCATTAATGCATTCAGCCACTTTATACAATACTTGATGGATGAGAAGGGTAAAATAGTCATTTAATCTTGATGAAAAAAAAGATAACTATAGAACAAATGGTTTACCTGTTGGTAAGTTTTTAAGCGATCTTCTAAGGATGTAACTATATGTCTCAATGTCTGTACTTCAAGGGCTCGGCCAGTTTTCAATGATTTTGATATCACTTGACAATACCTGAAATAAAGAAACCTCTTTTAAGGAAAAAGAATAAGATAACAATATTGAAGAAAAACAAATATTTTTTTTCCAGTTTTTGTGTGCGTGTTTCAATGAGTCAAATACTCTTCCTACTCATGTCATTACGTGACCATATCCAACTCCTATATAGTCAATAATCAAAATCTTGGTTACAGTTAATTCCCATATGAATGTGAAAAAAACAGTTTATTGTTAGAAATATCAGATTAAAACTAAAGACTTTAAATTAAGCATGGAAACAATGTATATCTATAATAATCTTACCGCAAGCAAATCTTCCTCCTGCATTTCCAGTAGACAGGCTAAGTTCATGACCACCTACATTATAACCAATAAAAAGTCATCAATAGAACTATATAACACTCATATTTTATATAAGAACGTAATACTAAAAATATAAACTTTACCCTTTCCAAGGTCATCCGCAAGCTGATGAACCACAAATGCTCTTCCAACTACAGCATTAGGGCCACCCAATGGTATCTGAAAATCAACATACACAATAAAAGTACGATGCTATAATAGAAAGAAAAGAATGTAATTATTACCATATACATTTAAAAAAAATATTAGCACTCTTTCTACATTCTTCTCTTTTTCTAATGAAACGAAATTCAGTGAAAAAAATGTTGAGGCTATCATTCGCTCCCGTAGTGTCTCAATAAAAGCAGAAGGTGCTAAAAATAATCGTAAATCATTAGTCATAGCAATGAAAATTACATATGTTTCTTCTTTTTCGTAATACTAATCAACATATTATTAATAATTAAACTTTATACTATACATTTTTTGATGATAATGAAGATAGATTAAACTATTTTAAGGACTCACCAGCAAAATTATTTCCCCATTGGCGTTCAACTCCTTCAACAGCTGCAGCAATTGCACTGCCCTGTTCAGCATCTTTTTCCATTCTAGAAATAGCATCGTATAGGCACTTTGTAATATCAACAATGCAATAACTTGACCATTTTCAACAACCGGAAGATGCCTAAAGTTTCCTGTTTTGGTAATAACCAAATAAATAAAAAGACTATAAAACATAAAAAGTGAAAGTAATTGAACAATCGTGAACGCGATTTGAAATAACGATAAGATTAACATGAAAGAAACTAACCTTGGACCATATTTTGAAGAGCATCAATTGCTAAAGAATCAGAAGAGACAAAAGTAGGATTTCTTGTCATGACTTTAGATATTATCGTTTGGTCTGGTCTTAGTTCTTCTCCAAGAACTCTAGTTGCTATATCCTAAAGTCAATGGTAGTCAATTAGCATGAGAACAAAAGATAAGAAATACCAAAACAGGAAATAAGGCTTGTTTTTGCAAGATATGGCGTAACAGATTCTACAAAAAGACGTGAATAATAGTAGATAATCAATTTGTCAAACCTTGTTTTTTCATCTTTGTTTATATTTCTATGATAACAGAATGCCAATAGTTAAAGAAATTCCTGTTCTCATTATCCATATTTGGTTGCAGAAGCGTGCACACCTTATTGTGAGGCAGTTGATCATTCATAATCATCTTTTTATCTACAGGATTCTCTCAATCAATCTGTGGCAATCATAACCACATGTTACCGTCCATCAGGTGAAACTCAATTTCACAAAAGTTTTTCTAATAGCAGACAGATAAGTATGAAAAAGTGCACATTTAAGCCTGCAAAAGTGAGGGAAACCATTAGAGATACAAAAGAAGATGAGGATGAAGCCATTTCCAATATGTAATTTAATGATTAGGTTAAATTAGTTCACTAACTCTGGTTTGATGTTGATCCAACTTCGAGAAATTAGTCAAATGTAAACAAAGCTTCAAGGTAAAGAGGTTTAATGAGGTACAGAACTTTGTGATCCCTAATTTTGATTTAATGAGCAAAAAGGTCAACATAAATTAACGTGAAGTAACCGGAACCACTGAGGCCAGTAATCCAAATAACACAGCCTTTTTGCTGAATTAACTCCTGTCGTTCGATTATCTCGACGAAAGATTTATGGTAGACAATGTTCGTGAATTTTCTTCCATTCGTTGAGGTTTCGTGAAGAATCGAACCTACATATTCAAATTATCAAAAACTTGTAGAATATTCAAAAATCAAATGATCAAGTTACAATGACATTTTACCATTCCAACCATTCGTAACTGCATGTCCATTCGCCGTGACTTCAACATCGACTTGATAATACGACGTTCTCGAACCTTCCATGGCTTTAATTAGCGCCAATTTCTTCGCAGTTGACGTAAAATTCCGTTGAGAACCAATCGAGGTTGCCAGGATTTTCGCAAACCCTAGCTTTGTTGTCGATTGGGGGTTAACAAAGTCCACCGCCGTTGGGGAAGACGGGGAGAAGATACGAATAAAACCCCACAATCGGATATCTGAAAACAAAGATTTACCCGAAATATTAAGAAACCGGATGGATGAGGTCGAATCGAAAACATCAAAGCTACGATCGGATCTAAAGGTAAGGGACGGAAATCCCACACAGTGTAACTGCAATCGAGAAACATCCAAATTAGCGGTGGAGAAGACATTAAATCCAGAAAGAGGCCAGTTCTCTCAGCCGGATCCATCAGACGACCCGGATTCGGCAAAAAAACCGCGTGTCACAAACTAAAAAAGAAACGTATGTCACAAACCCAAAGCAAATACAGAAAAAATTCTAATAACGTTTATAAATATATTGCTTAGCAAGTAAAGATATATGAAAGAGATGAAGTAAACTACTGGGTGGCAAGAACTGAATGAAGAGAGTAATGATATCGCTAATAACACAGTGCCCACATGATGAATGATTGAAACCTCTGTTATATCCATGGACTTAAAGACTAACTGTTGACCTTTTACCTTGTTCTTTTTCTTCTCAAACGCAAACTACAAAGAGAATAAGGTCATCCACAAGACCATCATACCTTTCAAATATGAAAACATTGTTTTTAAGATTCCATAATGTACAACTTTTTTCGTACATGGTACAACTCCACATTGCACAAAGGGGTTGTGAGCTGGGTTATTAACGCCTCACCATTCCAGCTTTCCATAATCCATACCTCTACCCCATGAGAGAACACGTAACCAAAAGCGAAGAATGATTTACCAGGGAACACAAACTTATATGGAGAAAAGAATACCCATTCTACCCCTGCAAAATATCATTATATAACAAAATTTAGCAATTGTACTATAAATATTACTCGGCCATTTCCCCACATTGTAATTTTCTTCGCAAACGGATGAAAACTGTCAAAGTTATAAAATTTGTCAAAAGGAGAAAATTTGTCAAACTTTTTTAAATATGTCAAAACGACCAAATCTGTCAATATTAGTACATTGCCATTACTGGCAAAAGGTCCTAAACTGTCAAAATGTTACAATTCTTTCAAAAGGACAAGAAAATTTCAAATACGTTTTTAGTAATCTGTGGGATTGCTAGGCTGTGTTCCGCAAAGCGTCCGATTGCAGCCCAACATAATAGACAGAAGAGAGAGAAGATAATAGAATGAATAGAGAAGAATAGATAGAGAAAAGAAGAAACAGAAAGAGAAAAGAGAATTTTAAATATGTCAACCTCCTACACACAAATAAACATTTTTAATCAAATCCATTAATTAAAAAGTTTAAATTGAAATTAAAATTAAATACAAACCTCGTCTCCACGTCCTTGAGTATTTTGCTCCATGGTGGTTAGCTCTTGGTGAGATGAAAACTGAACATAAACATTTCTTCCCCTAAATGTAATATTAAATTAGCATTGTTAGTTTCAGACTTTTAGTTTCATATAAACTTCAGTTTAACAAAGAGAAAATATAAAACCAATGATTTAACAATATTGTTACATCAGTAGTCGATACACCTTATGCTTGGTTGAACATTGGCATAGAATTGCATTGCATTGACAGCTGAAGGAACATAACTGTTAGAGATGATTTATAGTCAAAAACAGAAAAATAAGAAATCAATATAGAGTGAAGGTTGATGAAACCTAATGTGCTAACTAAATCAATAAACCTGCCCCTTTTTTAAAGCAAATCAACCCATATTTATGATTAATGAATTCATTGGGATTCGGAAACGTACCAAGTCCTCAAGTGAAGCCGCTTCCGGTTTCTTCATACTCATTTCCATCGAGGAACTTTCATCGTACATCTAGAAGGCATATCCTATAATACTTAAATAAGGAGTCGTCAATTTTATATAAACAAAACCGGTAGAGATACTTATACCTTAAAAACCAAATGGATTTCAAGAGATTAATGAAACAATTAAATTTTTGATACGGAGAATCAAACAAAAACTTACTGACCGTCAAAGTTGAGAGATATGTGTGCCGCCACACCATTTGCACTCGCCATGGCCATTGGACTCGCAAGCCAAACATGGAACTGGTCTCGGTTGCTGCAGGAGCCACCGGCCGGAGAGTATTAGATAGTTGCTGTCCCTTATGCAAAAAGGTGTTACAAGAAACAGGTTTGACCATTTTGTCAACAATAGATTACGAAAAAAAGGATTTAAAGTACCATCAAATCAGAAGACAAATTTTTTGGGTAAATAATGGCTTCGTTTTAACATGATTATGCATATTATGAAATTTACTTCCCAAAATCCATGGGTATTTATTAAAATCTTGAACCCTACAAAAGAAAGTCACACAGTAAAACGTAATATGTAAAAACGCACAAAACTTACTTAGTTTCAGACATTGTTTGAGAATCTAGGGTTTGGAATTAAGAATTAGAAGCAACATATAGAGGGCCAATCAGTTCTGAACAAAGAGTAATTACGTATTTTGTCAAAAAATACTCACGTGTTGATTACACTTTGATTCGTATCATTGAGGGGGTTGCTTGAATTCATTGAAATAGTCCTCGATATGTAGCTGCACAAATTAAAATAGCCCAAAAAGGTAAGTGAAATGGTTATAGAACAAAGATGATGGGTACCTTATGATGGGGTGGCGAGGATGGAGATCGGGGTTCAATTGGGAATCTTTTCTCTTTGGAAACATTTATACGAAAGCTGCTGACGATTTCGATAGCCATACCAGTGATTTGGAGGAGATATTGACTACTGCTTCTGTCGACCATGTCACTCCCATTTTTCTTCTTCTTGATTTCAATCGATCCCTGGATACAGAGAACAAATTCTTCTGAAATACACTTGCTCTCAGCTCCGCCTCTCACCAATACCGAACGTATCAGCCATGGATTATCGAATTTATCAAAAGAAAAATACCTCGAATTTTTAGGGGAAACAGAAGTTGGAGGAGTCGAAAGGCGGTGGTCATACGCGTCAATGGAATCATCGGTCATTTACCGACCTTATCCCTGTGGGATTCATCGATTACGTGGGAGGCTGAACACATGCAAAGCACGAAAAGCCACCGATAATGAGTAATAGGCGAGCAACTGACGGAATTTCATCACAGTTTTGGTGCACGCAGTGAAGAAAAGGAAAGAGGAAGAAGAAAACACGAGAATGAAAGAGAAAGAACCAGAATGCGGATACGTGGAAAGCGACTGCAAAAAGATCCATAAAAAAGGACCCGGATCCGAAGATCCGCGTTACACCTAAAAAAACAAAGTGCACATGTAACGTTTAAAAAAATTACGCTTTTTAATATATAGTATAATAGAGTATTCCGAAATTGTGGCCGAACCAAACATGAAGTGGTGGCAATTAGAAATATGATGCACGATTAAGTTTATCATGGTTTATGGGTTATGCTTTTCGTTTATTCAGACATATGTTGATGAATTCCTTAAGTCGGAAATATTTATTGTTTAATGGTTGTTTTCTCTTAAACTTTTCTTATGTAACCTTTTTAAATTTAAATGCAAATTTATGTTATGATATGGGTAATGATTATAAATTTAGATCTTAAGGTTTTTAGAATTTTAATAATCGAATTTGTTTTCCAAATTATAGATATGTAAATACTCAGCTTGATTGTGTTGCAATTTACTATATTGCCATTATATATTTATATCTAGGTTAATTACCTATAACCCATAAATAATTCCGGATGGTTGATATAATAAGTAAATTGTAATTTATTTTCATAAATACATGATATATTATAAATATTCAATCTAAAAATTAGTAAAGGATTTGTTCGGTTAGTATGTTTTAGTTTAATCTGTTTATACGTAACATATAATCAGGTGCGTAAAAATATTTTTTTCTAATAGACCACTACTCCATCTGTCACGTAGCGTTCTCTTATACCACTTCCACATTCTTTTCCCGCTCAACGGATTACATCCACCTACTACTCAATTGTATCCGTTTTGTAAGTAATCAATACACGAATCCTTACTGATTAATTCTAGATGTCTAATTTAGTCAAGAATTCGTTTATCTTCTCCCGCTTAGTCATCTTAATAGTAAATCATGGTAACTGATATAAAAGTTTCATATCAAAATCCTTGAATTATTGTGATTGGTTTCAATTGATTAGCGGTAATTTAGGTAATAATGTATCAGTTGCACAACTTCCGTTTTCTGGATCATCATTTTCTTCCAATATAAATGATTTCTGCGTTCTTGAAAACATAAGAATCCTTTCAACTTTCAGATTGGTTTTTCTGCAAATCAAGGTATGAAAACACCATTATTTGTAGTATTTATAATTTTTGGTATCATTATTAGTATATTTTTCATTTTGGGATCGTTAGTTGTAGTAATCAAATGAAATATATATGTTTATCGGTACGTACATAAACTGTTTGATGAAATGTTCGAGTCAAAATCCAATGACAATATTGAACCTTCTGAATTCGTCAGGTTGATTCCAGTCATGATTCAAAATCAGACATGCATACTTATTTCTTTCGTTATACTCGTATATCAAAAGGTTATGTTTAATTTTTCTTAATGTTTATGTGTTATATTACCTTTGTAAGTTCAAATCATAGATTAAATGGTTACGTTTAATTTGTGCAATTATGGTTCCAAACAATATATCTAACTGGTTATGTTTAATTTGTGTTAATGTTTATGTTTAATTTATAGATTAAATGGCTTGATTTGTGTGTGTATGTGTTATGTTAGTATGTAAGTTCAAATCATAGATTAAACTAAATCTCCATACTCCGAAACTTGTAATAATTAACCTTAAACTCCTTAATGTCACAATATTACACAAATGGTTCCAAATGTCACATTACTAGCATCATACTATAAAGCTACAATGTAAGTACTCTAAAAATAACAATGTACTTTGTCAAGGAAATTACATAAAAGGTCCCAATTGTAACAATATAAGCACCCTACTATTTAATAGGTCTTAATCATAGCAAACATACTCCCCAAGGCACTATTAATACGTTGATAATGTGAAATAGTCCTAATAATAGCATTTAACTATGGTTTGTCCTGATCAGAGCAACCTACTTATGGAAATTAATTTTAAAAAAGGGTATGAATGTTCTGATAATAACATCCTACTATATACATAATGTTAAAAATAGCAATCTACAGTCAATATACTTTCAGGTTAGAATTTAATGCTTCATATGTTTTACGTACTTTGACAAGTAAACATAAACAGTTCTATGTTTCTCACTACTAAAATTAACTCTTATAATTTGTTTTCTTTTTCAAAATAGAATAATTTTTTTTAACATATCTTAATTATCAAAGGCATGTTCACATAAAAGCTATTGCATTCAAGTTCCCTCTTGTATTGTTTTTGTTTTAACTTAAGATTATGGGGAAAAATGAGAGAACAACATACTTTTGTTAATATCATACATCTTTGTGTTCGTTATTTTTACTTTATTAGTTTTATAAAATGAAAAGTTTACCATTCTCAATTAACATAAGTTTACTTATATAACTGTCCGTCAAAATTACGTTAAAATGATAAAATACTTACTACTAAAAATAGCAACGTACTTTTGACAAGTAAATTACAGAACGCGTCCCAAATGTCACAATATTAGGGTACCCGTTTATACAAAAATGTTACCGATTAGTTTAAATAAAAAAATTGTTACGATTAAATTTAAAAAATGCTCCCAATTCTAAGAACGACCGACGATGTTA
Organism: Cichorium intybus; assembly: GCA_023525715.1. Taxonomy (NCBI): domain Eukaryota; kingdom Viridiplantae; phylum Streptophyta; class Magnoliopsida; order Asterales; family Asteraceae; genus Cichorium; species Cichorium intybus. Next base: position 53,360,078 of record CM042017.1, read on the forward strand.
TTTTCCCAAATCACTAATAATGTAACATCCGTGTTTTGGGCTTAGGAGTTTTGGGCTTAAACCGTCAAATAAAATCTTATTTTGTAAATAAATAAAACTAATGAATAACCAAATTTAACATTTTGTTATACTTTTATATCATGTATAAATGAGTCAAATATGGTTTTAAGATCTATTTGTAACCAAATGTGAGAAATTTTGTCATAAGGACTAAAAGTGTCAATTTGGCCAAACTTACCCTAAGTAGATTTGATTAGTAATGGATTTAAAAATTTTCAAGATATTATGAAGGAATTGATGTGGAATTTAAATTAGGCCAAATAATCCCTTGAATTAATACTAAGGACCTAAATCGTTAAGAATTTTAGTGTAAGGAGCCATTCTTGTAAATTTGGGAAACTAAGGGTTAGTGTTGACCTAGATAATGACCCAAGTAAATTAAATAATTATATTTGGGGCATAAGTGTGAATTTAGAGACTTCTTATAAGAATAATGGACTTTTAGGGTGTTGAGTGAAGAAAGATCTATCTATGGGGACTAATGTTGCAAATCCTGAAAGATGTAGAGTTTTAGATGGGGGTTCTCCCCATTTCAGCAAAACATCACATTTTTGAGAGAATGAGAGGGAGAGAGTGGCGATTTGAGTGATCATGGAGGATAAGATGCTGGAACTTGAAGAGTGATCAAAGTTCTTGAAGATTCCAAGCAATCTAAGGTATAAACCCACCTTTTTAGCTTTAAATTTCGAGTTTGGGTTTGGGGATTGGACCCAATCCGAATTTTATGATGGGATGAGGTTCTTCCTATAATTCCCCAATGTTTATTTGATGTTTCTAAGTTGTTTGGATCAACATCCAATCCATGGATGATTTAGATCCTTAGATTTGATTGAATTGAGTATTATGAACCATGGAAATTGGGGATTTGATGATTTGTTGAGGAATATAGAAATTGATGGATGATTATGGTGGATTTGGATGAAGGGATTCATTTCTAATGATTCCCTAAGGATTCCAACCTTTGATTTGTAGTCTTAAACCTTGAATCACTAGAAAATGAGAATTGAGTGTTGAAATGGGTTTAATCCATGTAAATGATGATTGGATCTCTTGTTTAATGGATGAATGAATTTGTTACATCAAATTGGAAGTATAAGTGCAGTGAGGATCATTTCCTAATGATTCCATGGAATGGAAGAAGGAATCTCCATTTGTAATCACCAATTGTGGGAATTTAATTGGGTGTTCCATGGTTTAAGCTTATGGAGTGAAGTTGTGATCATGGCATGTAATGGATTCATTTAAAATGATTTTGAATGTTTAAATTGAGTCTAATGATGTATTAAATTGGATTAGAATAATGTCCTTTTGATGGTTAGGAGTTTAGAAAAGTATTGGACCTTGAGTTGGGTGAAAAGGGGTGAAAAGGACCAAAAGTCGGAACTGCTGTACACGGAACACGGCCCGTGTCAAGAGGAACACGGCCCGTGTCAACAAGTCTGAGACCTTCTGGTTGGTTAACACAGCTCGAGTTATACCTAACACGGCTCGTGTCAGGATCTGTCCAATTTTGGGTACTTTTTGAGTTTGAGCTTCGCAGGTTGGGCCTTGAGTTCTAAGGCTTAAGCCCATTTCTAGACAATGTTTAACTAAGATTTTACTCCCATGTGGTGAAGTTTAACTAGTATTAGAACCATTAGTAATGATGGCAATTATCTCTTATAGGAGAGGAGTAATTGAAGTGGAAGCAAGGAAGTAGCATCCTTCTTTGAGGTTTAAGGAAGGTGAGTTTACCGAGAGTACACATCATTCCAACTATCTTTTGTGTGTGTTGTCAATTACTTTTCATGCATGATATTATGTGCAATGTGTTATTGTTGGATTAGGTGTCTAAGCCATGACTTTGTATTTATATTTATCTTGTTAATTGAAGCAAAGTGCATTTGGGTTGCCCTCATAGCTGAAGGATTGATGTAGAGTTCAGTAGAGAGAAATGTTGATTTATTAATTGTTTAATAAATCAATAGAAAAATAAATAAATGGTTTATTAATATATTTAAGTGTTAATATATTAATTAGAAACTATAATAATTAATTGAGATTTAATCTAGAATTAATTAGATTTAATTTAGTGATTAAATTAATTAATTATAAGTGCAAGGACTGGTTTGTATTTATTCAATAGTTGAATAACTGGCAAGCCAGTGGCCAGGGACCAAATTGGCGCAAACTATGGAGGGATCTCCATATTGGGCGAAAACCCCAATTAGGGTTAGAGAAGTCTGGTCCAAGTGGTCAACAGGATTGCCCACTTTGGAGGCTCCTCTAGGGTTTCAGGTGTAACCCTAGGAAGCTATATAAGGAACCCTCTGGAGGCTCTAAACCTGCGCCAATTTCAACCAGAGAAACTCTGCTGGACTCTCTTCTCCATTGCTTGGGTGTGACTCCATTTGAGGCAGGACACTTGTGCTGCTAGCTTCTGGATCAAGAATCAAGGGTTCGTTATTCTGAATTATACTTTAGAAATTATTGTTGGCCTTTAGGTTTTAGTTTATAATCTTCATAGAAGAAAACATAGATCTTTCTAGGGTTGCATGTGAACCATAAGTTTTATTTGTTCATTGATTTCTAGAAAACCCTTCAGTGGTATCAAAGCTGGCTTGTTTTCTTATGAATTTGATATAAGCTGTTTATATGTTCATTGGGTTTTTGAAATTAAACCCTTGGGAGGCCATATTTTCGTCCATGGTGGGTAGGGTTTCAAAACACTAGCCTCCCTTGCCTTATCTGCGAATTGCATGCTGCCTAGAATAGTTGGTTGTTATTTTTGGTAACTAGATCTTCTGAATAACTTGAACCTTTATTCCTTGCATGATAATTTCGAGATTTAGGGATTAAATTAGGAAAATTAATTTGATTAATTTTGTGATTCCCTTATTTGATTTAATTAGTTTAATTAAATTGTTTAATTAAAAGACCAATTAAGTCACTTAAAGATTTAATTTTAATTTTCAAAAAATTCCTAAAAAAATTTGAGAAAATTAGTAATAAATTAAATCTAAAATATTTTAATAAGATTAAAATATGTCTTATATATTTATGATTAAAAGTTAATATTTATATGTAAGATTTAAATGGTTAGTCTTACCGTTAGTAGGCCTCATTCACAAAACTGTCCTATAAAGAGGGTATAAGGGGACTGCCTATAAAATGGTAGTCTAATGGGTGTCCACTCTCACCCACCGCTCTCTTGGTCAGTCAAGTGTCGTTAGCCGAACGGGTTTGATAGAACCGCTAAGCCTCTTAAAAGTATAATGCTATAACTGAAAGTACTAGAACCTTAAACAAAATCCCAATCTAGATACTTTAGGTTAAAATGCGAATTGGTGCTAATCCATGGAATTGCACATTGCACTTTGTGGAACGTTGGTGGAGCGTGTGTGGTTAACCGGCACGCCAACTGGGGTCCGCAAAGAGTCACAATGGATTTCTCGGTTTTGCCATTATTGACGGAGCGTGTGTGGTTAACCGACACGTCAATTAGAGATGGTAATTGACTTCGAGAGTACCGAGCTAATTCGCATGGTTATTCACACCCGGTTTGTGATCCTCGGCATCCCAGTCACAAACAGTGGGGCACATCCGAGACTAAACATGTCATTGAATAGTTCAATGTGTCTCAACTGATCTAGGAATTTCATAAGATGAAATTGATAAGTGTATTATCTACCCTAATGACCATTATGTTGTGATTACGGCATCCTTCGTCACATCATAGTTGGGGTATTTCGGGTCCTAGCCTTAATAAATAATATATTGGGTAATTATTTAAAAGGATTAATTAAACTAATAAAATTATGTTTATTGTAGATGTCTGAATCGAGCGTCTATTCTCCTCCCTCTCCTCCTTCACCCATTTCTGAGAGCATCAGAATGCACCTGCCAAATATGGAAAGGCTGACTGGCCTTAACTGTAAGGAATGGCTTCGTAATTGGAGAATGGTTCTCGTTATTGCTGGCAAGCTTCATCTCAACGAGTATCCGATCCCGGTTCCACCGTAAAAAGTCATCATAAATAGCCTTTATGATAAGCATGACTTGTTAGTTGATGAATCCGAAAAGATTCGTGACCTCATGCTATCGACCATTGACCCTGAGTTCCGCAAGGCTTTTGAATCCTTGGGGCCATATGAGTTAATGCAATCGGTTGAGGAAAAGTTCCAAAAACCGATTGAAGAAGAACGAGCTAGAATCTACAAAAGACTTGCAGAGTGCAAGTTAAAAGAAGGAAGTAGCATCGATTCGCATGTTCTTCAGATTGAAGCGTACATAGGAGAATTGTACAAACTTGGTTATTCCATGAGTCAGGAGTCGAGTGTTAACACTCTACTCGCTTCACTGACTAATAAGTATGATCTGTTCATTCAGATGTATAGAAAGGGAGACCGGAAAAAGACCTTTATGGAAATGCGTCCACTGTTGATTTTGTACGAGTCACTATTGGATAGGCATAGCTCCAATGGTTCAGCTACTTCTGGATTAAGTCTAGTGAAAAGACGCAGCAACAAACGATCCAGATTGTCTGGACATGTCTCAAACTGGGAATCCATAGAATCGGATACAGTCGCGGAAAGATTGGAAGACGCTCCAAAGTCAAGATCTTTTGAAAGCTCAGGTATATCTAAAAAAAACCTCAAAACTCTCGTTCCATAATTCCTTGATGCATAATGTGATAGTCACATTTTGGTTTGTATGCAGGGAATGAGTAGGGTACGGGACTTTGGCACACAGGAGCATACTTGGATTGGATTTTCGGCTCATGCAGTTTTGAAGTTTAGTTACATATTGAAATATTGTTATTAGCTTTTAGATGCGTATGACATTCTCTATCATATAGTACATTGTTCAAGGATTTTTTGTTTTAATAAAAATTGTCATTTTTCTTTTAACACCTGTTGTTTGAAATTATCCTTGAAATGTTGTATGATTGTGTTGAATGCATGATTGGTGATAACTTGAATATTGAATGCATCCAAAGTGTTTGGATTTTAGGAATTGTGTCCCTTATGATTGTTAAGATAAATGTTATAAGAATCAATTCAACCAAAGGTCCAGTTGGACGGGACTTTGGAATCACTTGACTTAGAGTCACTTGATTAGTTGAGTTCTTAATGTGTCAAGAAATGAATCAACCAATGATCCAGTTGGACAAGACTTTGGAATCATTTGACTTGGAGTCAGATGATGATTAAGTTCTTTATAAAACACATGTAACAAGAAATGAATCACCCAAAGATCCAAAGGGTAGGATTTTGGAATAAGTTGACTTAGAGTCAACTGAAGATTGCAAGTCTTGAACAGAATTAACAAAGTCATAAGTTTACATAGATATGTAAAAGACGTTGAGATTAGGAGCAACAGACACATCTGTTAATGTGTATTGCTCAAATCTTGAAATAGAACACAATTATTTGTACTTCGCGATATTTGTCAATCGGTATGACGAATATGGCTTCGCTTATCAGAATAAGTGATTGAATTGAAACCTTGAACAGTTCAAGGACTTCAAAGGAAGTACAAGATCCACGGAACCTGAGTGACAACATAAACTGAGAAAATGTTTCACAGTTCATTCTCTTCCAAGAACATTAATAGTTATAATGTGTCTTAGGGAAGATGATGGAGCGTTGGTCGAAATAGTTCGATCCTCGATGTATGAGATACATTGCCAATTAGTTTACAATAAATTGAATACTATAGCAGTCATACCATATAAACCATATTCCAACCACATCCTTCGACTAAGTAGGTTTTGCAGACACTGTCTAAAGTTGGGATTGTCCCACTTGTACATTGAAAGTCCAGGGTCTCGTAGTGTTTGTTCGAACCTCATGACTAGCCTGAACCTGATCAAAAATGTCATTTCACTGGCTATCCCGCCGTACCTGGAAAAGAAAGAGCTCTTTTAGAAAGAACTCATGTTCTAAAGAAACAGTGGGAGTTGGGACAGTCCTGAATGAGTTCAGGATTAGCCAAGTGAAAGAACCTTTAGTCATCACTAGGCTTAGAGCAGAAATCAGATTTCTGTTTCAACACTGACATAATCTTCTCTTGACCAGTAGTACTGATCACCATCATAAGTAGTTATGATTGGGGTGACATACCGAATAATGGTAAGAAACTATAGTTGGTACGGATTTACAATCCGACTACTTGGAAGCATTGGTGAGCCCGGTTGCTGCCAATTTAAGAGAACCTTAGGACGAGATACAGTCCATGTGACAGTTTGATTGATTTTACACCTGGTTTAAAAAACCAGTGGGAGTAATTGAATCATCAAAAGAAAGCAACATGGACAGAAACGTACTCTGCAATCATCTGGTTGAGTGAGCCGATACTCAGAGTCAAGTAATTGATTCCGAGAGAAGCACTCTCAATAGAAGATGAAATCCGAAAGGATACCGTATGGCACATTGTAACTCATTAGTGGAGCGCGTGCGGATAACCGGCACACTAATAGGGACTCACAAAGAGTATGCCAATGCAAAGGTACATAAGCCCGGGATTTCCCCACGGGCATCTCGCAAGAAAGGATATTCAAATACTCAAAATATGCCAAATGATTGGATTTTGAGAAAGAGCTGAAAGATTTCTATTAAGATGTCAGAAAGGTTTGGATTCTCAAAATGTGCCTAAAGTTTTGGATTTTGTGAATAGTCCATGACCGTGTCAAAGCCAGTGGGAGTGTCGCTGTTATCTACTATCACTGTATGTATGTTACATACTGTTTCTAGGAAACGTCTCTTTCCATTACAAAGTGTAATGACTTGGTGTTAAGAGACGGATCGCTATGAAAGACTTAATAGAGATACGACATACTCAGGTGGTTGTAAACGTCTATGAGATAGATCGAAACTCTGCCAGGAATGATCTTGATTCAAGATGCATAGCCCGGGAAAGGAGTTTCCTATCATTGCAAAGTGTGATGATGTGGCATGAGAGATATAAAAGGTGAAACATACTCACATAATCCATAGACATCTATCAGATAGATGTTACTGACAACGCCTAGTGATATCAAATATTTTAGGCGTTGTTGAGCCCTGTTCTTGATAAAATTATATCAAATATGTCTGGGTATTCTCACTTTTCGTGCCAGGACTTGTTTGGAGAAAAAGAATGGAAAAAGGGACTAAAAGCATGCAAAAGGAAGAAGTTTGGAAAGAATGAAAAATCAAGAGAACTCGTACGCGCGCCGCGGATATCTCATCTGCGCGACGCGGGCTTAAGGCGGTGGAACACATTCAAATGACGAAAAAACGGGGATCGGATAAGTACGCGCGCCGCGGATTTCACTTCTGCGCGGCGCGGTCACGGGAAATTTGCAACTATAAATAGAGGCATTTCCAGCCGAAAACCCTAGCAAAGACCGGGTGTAAAATCGACCTTGAAGCTCTTTGACTCCAAGATTTCGTTTCAGCAAGCCCTTAATTGGTATTTTATGTTTTTGAATTTAATTTCCTTTTAGTAGCAAGTAGTTTTTTTGTAGCTAAAGTCTTTGGGAGTGACAACCACTGACTTTGAGCACTTAGGTTTCTGTTTTAGCAACATTTGGTTACTGTTTGAATGTTTGGAATTCAGTTTGGGTGAATAAAATCATTTGGTTACATTTAATGTTGGCATTTCGATGTTTTAGATGTTTGTGTTTGGTTTTGATTGTTGAATTGTGTTTGGACCTTGTTGGGACTGTTTTCCTTAGCTGAAATCAGTAGCTAACGAGGTTATTTGGTAAGCATTAAACCTTGGCTATTAACTGTTCAGTAGAACTTTAGTTAGTGGCTAGTTTATGCTTTGCTTGGTTTTGCTAGTTTGGATGCCTTTGATTGCTTCTGGTTCAGAGATGTACTTCTGATTTCAGAAAGTGACTAGGTCATTTGAGCTTAGCTTAGCTTGGCTTGAGTATGTTTGATCATTGTCTCATTTGCTAGTGATTAGGAAGATAGAAACCAGATCCTCCGACTGTAGCTGTGACACTACTAGTTGGTAATCTCTCATCTAGTTTAACCACGAAGCTCCTGTGGATCGACCCTAACTACCGCTATATCAGTGAACTGAACAAGAAGTTTGACAGGCTCATGTCAAAACTGCAGAATGGACCACCAAATTCATCGCAAGGAGGTCAAGGAGGACCTAAGACTCACGAGGCGAATCAAGTTTATGGCCAGGGTCAAGGCCAGCACAACAATGGACGACCCTACAGGCCATACAACCAGGGACAGCAGCAAAATTTTAGGCAAAACAATTACCAGAGTCAATCGACTAGTCAGCCTAGAACACATCAGCCTGCGAACAATGGAAACACCAATGGAAATAGCAACAACGACAAGGGGCCCACTAACGCTACCAACAACGCCCCAGGGACCCAAGAAGAGATGATCGCCAAGATGTATGATATGGTCACTGCGACACAACAACAATCTCAAGCGAATGCAAAGGCCATTGCAAATATGGAGTGACAAATAGGTCAAATGGCAGTAGATCAGCAAAAGAGAGATAGCGGCAAGTTGCCGAGTGCTACTGAAGTCAATTCTACTCATAATCAGCGTCCAGGGAAGGAACAAGTCAACACTGTCGAATCAGGATGGCGGAAAGTCACTCTGGAGGACTTGTTTGAAGTAGGGAGTGAAGTGAGACCAGGGGAAGAAGAAAAGGCTCTAGAAGGTGAGGAAGGTAAAGAAGGAGGAGCTCCTGTTGAGAATGGCACTCAACCAGAAATAAATAAAGAGATCCAAAAGGAAGAGCAATTAACGATAGCAGGGATCAAGTAGAAAAAGAAGAATACGAAAGAAAAGAAGAAGCAGGAAGCACCCAGATCAACGGGGCCCTTAATGAATCAGCCCCTGTGGGATGAGCTTAAGGATGCCCCTGAAGACACCAGGATTTTGCAAGAAATGTGTGAACAAAATGAGAAGAGCAAAGCACCTACACCAAAAACTGTGAGATTGACTGTGAGAGCTAGCGAGGCGTTATTGGGAACACTGCCCAAAAAGGAAAAGGACCCCGGATCACCATTGATCACTACAACTGTAGGGGACGTGGTTATTTGAAACACCTTATTAGATTTGGGAGCAAGTGTCAACATCTTGCCGGGATACCTGTATGACAAGTACAAAAATGAAGAAATTGAGCCAGCAGAAGTTGTATTGCAGCTGGCTGATCAATCCAGTAAGGTATCTAGGGGAAAGCTAACAAATGTCATAGTCAAAGTTGGGGACTTTTTCCATCCCGTGGATTTTCTGGTTATGGAATATGAAAGTCTGGACGATGCGCCTGCGCTCATCTTAGGGCGTCCATTCTTAGCTACTGCTGGTTCAGTGATCGATTGCAAGACTGGAGATATGGATATTTTCTTCGGGACTAGGAAAAGAAGATTGAATATGTTTGGGAACCCGATATCATTACCTTCAGAAGAAAACGGCAAACAAGTAGATAGGAGAACATTAATGGAGCCAGGAATCAGGAGTAAGGAAAAGATCTGGACACGTACGGGGGAGGGAGGAAAAGAAGAAATTTTAAAGGAAACCAAGGACCACCTGTTGTCCACCATCGACAAGGAACAACTGCTGGACATGATAGAGATGATGGAAGCAAGGCACCAGCAGTACGAAAAGGAATCAAGAGAGCGAGAGTCGAATGTTTTTAAACTCTTGAAATCCCAACAACAATGGATCAGCGGTGTGAGTGATCGTATGACTCAACTCACATCTCTTATGACAATGATAGCCAACAATTTCATGCCAGAATACCAGCAGATGCCATCAAGGGGTCAAGAGGAAGAAGAAGATGCAGCTTAGGAGTAGTACGTCTGGCTGAAGACGTTAAACTTAGCGCTTGTTGGGAGGCAACCCATCGTGTCATAAGTTAGGATATATTTCTTGAAATAAAATACAAAATACATCAATCTTTTTGCAGGTACTAGTGGTTTGAAATAAGTGTGGGGTCATTTGAGAAGTTTTGAAATTTTTGAAGTCCGCGCCGCGGGTATTTGAATTACGCGACGCGGGATCGTAAACCAACCCGATGCGCAGGGGTTGATTTGGTGACACGCGCGGCGCACAAGGCGTAAACCAGCGACGCGGTAAACGATCAGTCGGTTTTCTCCTTTATAAGGTAAGCCGCGGCTCACACGACCAACACGCGACTCGGAGCTCTGGTTATCGAAATTTTCTTGCAATTTTTCTTGCTCATTTTGTTCCCACTACCAAGGTATGCCATTCTAACTATCTATTACTCGTTAAAACTAGCGATTAGGTAGTTAATTTTAGTGATTTGCCCAAAATAGTTCAAAACTTAGAATCACTAATGCTAGCTTATAGGGTGTTTGTGTTGCCAAATGGAGACCCTAGATGAGCTAGTCGGCACCTAGGCTACCTTGTGGTATGATTATATTGAGATTTAGCAAGTTAAATCAGGAGATTGATTCGGGGTTTGGAAACAGCCGCACGCCGTGCCGCGCCCTTGCTCATGGGCCGCGCCGCGGTGCGGCTGGGAAGACAATGACTGATTTTGCAAAAAAAAAATTTGTTTTGTGGCTATATTTTCTTTTTGCAGATAATGTTCAGATTGGAGCACGCTTTCCTCCAGTTCCCTGAGGGACTGGCCAGTTCTGCTGAGTATACCTCACGGAGGGACGCATTGAGGAGTCCCCGGGTGCTAGAGGCGACGGTCATTGATAGAGACATTCTGAGAGACGCAGGGCTCTGGGGTGCGATCGAGCCATTCTTACATCGCACCTGGACCCATGAGGAGGCGTCATTCTGTTGCATAGGATGGGACCGGATCATGGCCACTGCAGAGGATGTGGTCTACATGGAGCTTCTCCTGGAGTTCCTATCTACGGTCCATTTAGCTCCCAGGGTGGGGGACCCACGTTCCAGGCTGGTACGCTTTCGTTTGGGAGGTGAACACAGGGAGTGCAACCTCTGGGAGTTCGGGAGGAGAGTGGGCTTATACACTCCAGCAGACCTCCAGCACCATTACTTCACCCGGTTCTTCGGGTCGTGCATTCAGGGGGAGCCGGAGCGGGCTCCCAACATGGAGATGTGGACGTCATTGTCCAACGTCAGGTACGAGGCAGGGACCTCGAGGGAGAGCCACCTACGCGATCCACTCCACCGCCTCATGCACCGTATCGTCTCCACCTCCATCATGCAGCGGGAGGGAGGCGAGAAGGTGTCTGGGGATGACATGACATTTCTATGGGCTCTCCTCGACCCGCCCCGATTCCTCCATCTCCCCTTCGCCCTTGCGATCGCTCTCTCCACCCACTCTACCGGCGCCTCCACCAGCAGCCCACTATCCAGGGGGTATTTTATTACCCGCCTGGCCCGTTCCTATGCCATCCTTACTGCCCCCGTGGCAGCTTCTTTGACTGCTCTGCCTCCATCGCGCAATACAGCACGCACTTTGGAGAGGATGCAGTTCATTGAGCTGCAGCGCCCTGGGCAGTACATCCGGGCACCGACCGAGCCTCCTCAGGCACCTCAGCCCGCGTATGCCCAGCCTGGCAGGAGACGCAGGAGGCCAGAGTCAGCACCAGAGCCCGCAGCCCCGACACAGCCGCAGGAAGATCCAGCGGCCATCCATCGGTTGGAGGCCCGAGTTGCGAGGATGGAGGACCAGCTTGAGTGGATGGGGGAGGTACTTTTGGAGTTGGCCACTCAGCAGGGCCGACGTCCCCGACCATTCCCAGCCAGGGCTCACGATCATGAGGCCGGACCCTCCAGGCCGCCTGGCAGTGATTGATGTACCTTTTTCTTTTTTCTTTTTATTTTTTTTGAGATATATGTATAAACTTATGACACATTTATCTGTATATTTTTTTGTTCATATTTTATTTGTCATGTTTGTTGTTTTTAATGTGTTTGTTAAGTCATGCATGACATACCAAATTGAGAAGGAGTTGTCTCAGACAAGTGTGGGGTCACCGTGCCCCCTCCACTTGTCTCGACCACCGGCGTGTTCACTGTAGCGCTACAACTCCAGAATACGAAATCGAGGATCCTTCTGTACGTAATTATACCTGTGATATTGAGTACCAAGCAGTCTATCATCCAAAAAGGGGTAACTCTTTCTCCCTTATTTTGAAATAAATTTTGTACAACGGGGGCGTTGTACGGTTTTAAGTGTGGGGTGTGGACGGTCGAAATAGATTTTTTTGAAATTTTTTGCAGAAATGATCAATTTTTCAATTTTTAGCAATATTTTTCAAAATTTTTAATAAATTGCAATTTTGAAATGAATGGTTTGTGATTGTGATAGCATCAGTATTTTTCAAGAGATACTGTTTAATTGTGATCATGCTATTAGTTAGTCAAATAAGTTGAGTTTTATGAGTTTAGAAGATTGAGCTGTTTTAGGATTGAAATTTAGGAAGGAACTGTCACTCAGTGGCCTTTGTTGTTCGAGCCGGTAGGTCTAAAATGGGTGGACCTTACGCACCTTACCACCTAAGATCGTCTGGTCTGGGATGGTATTTCTGAAAGCTCGCTACACGGACAACATCGAAAGTCATGGACAATTCCTTAATGGCCTTTAGAATCTGAATGAGTAAGTACACTTCATTGTGGACAGAAAGTTTGTAATCAAGGGTTCTCTAGAAAGCCATGAATTCCAAAGAACAATTCAATTATGTTTTCGCGAACTATTCCATTCTAACTCAAAAGAGCAATAAACTTTGAAACTGAACACAGTCAAAAATTGTTTGATTCTTTATTACAATTTGTTAAAAACTCTCTTGCTTGGGGACAAGCAAGGCACAAGTGTGGGGTGTTTGACAACGCCTAGTGATATCAAGTATTTTAGGCGTTGTTGAGCCCTGTTCTTGATAAAATTATATCAAATATGTCTGGGTATTCTCACTTTTCGTGCCAGGACTTGTTTGGAGAAAAAGAATGGAAACAGGGACTAAAAGCGTGCAAAAGGAAGAAGTTTGGAAAGAATGAAAAATCAAGAGAACTCGTACGCGCGCCGCGGATATCTCATCTGCGCGACGCGGGCTTAAGGCGGTGGAACACATTCAAATGACGAAAAAACGGGGATCGGATAAGTACGCGCGCCGCGGATTTCACTTCTGCGCGGCGCGGTCACGGGAAATTTGCAGCTATAAATAAAGGCATTTCTAGCCGAAAACCCTAGCAAAGACCGGGTGTAAAATCGACCTTGAAGCACTTTGACTCCAGGATTTCGTTTCAGCAAGCCCTTAATTGGTATTTTATGTTTTTGAATTTAATTTCCTTTTAGTAGCAAGTAGCTTTTTTGTAGCTAAAGTCTTTGGGAGTGACAACCACTGACTTTGAGCACTTAGGTTTCTGTTTTAGCAACATTTGGTTACTGTTTGAATGTTTGGAATTCAGTTTGGGTGAATAAAATCATTTGGTTACATTTAATGTTGGCATTTCGATGTTTTGGATGTTTGTGTTTGGTTTTGATTGTTGAATTGTGTTTGGACCTTGTTGGGACTGTTTTCCTTAGCTAAAATCAGTAGCTAACGAGGTTATTTGGTAAGCATTAAACCTTGGCTATTAACTGTTCAGTAGAACTTTAGTTAGTGGCTAGTTTATGCTTTGCTTGGTTTTGCTAGTTTGGATGCCTTTGATTGCTTCTGGTTCAGAGATGTACTTCTGATTTCAGAAAGTGACTAGGTCATTTGAGCTTAGCTTAGCTTGGCTTGAGTATGTTTGATTATTGTCTCATTTGCTAGTGATTAGGAAGATAGAAACCAGATCCTCCGACTGTAGCTGTGACACTACTAGTTGGTAATCTCTGATCTAGTCTAACCACGAAGCTCCTGTGGATCGACCCTGACTACCGCTATACTAGTGTGTGTGTTAGGTTTTCTCTTATTTTTGACCGCACGACGACCTGTGCGCGTGTCAGTTACCATCAGTATTGACCTAGCCATAGTGAGCATGATCTTGATAAAATTCAAGATGCATGAAAAAAAAAAGTCTCCGAAAGGAAATAGTTATTGAAAGTCATGACACAAGGATTGTAACTAATCCTAAGATTCCAAAGGAGTTTGTACTAGATCGAATTCCACGAGCTTCTTGGATGGATCAGAAGTGTCACGTCCTGAGGACTTAATGCTTAGAGCATTATGAGTCAGATTCAGGATATGAACTGGCTGGGAATACTTAATGGATTCAGTGCATATGTGAGAAATCATTGAAAAATGATCGGGGTGAATGTTAATAGTAATTTGAAAAAAGGTTTTCAAATAAGTAAAAGGACTTAATGGTTAAAGAGTTTTGTTGGAATTCCGATGGAGCGCGTGTGGGTCACCGGCACATCGTAACACCTCGAAATAGTCTTAGGGTGCAGTCATGTGGACTAAAGATCCCAAGAACCATGGAAAGTCACAGTACACTAAATGGAGATGTAAGTGAGAATGACAGTATATGACCAAAATTAAGATATCATCGGATGTATATCCGCTCGGATAAAGTGTATCAATGTGAGACATTTGGATACATAGAAAGAGTGTAAGGTCATATAGACATAGATACATGGCATGAAATAAAAGTTTAATAGAAATCTAGAAACCGATAATAGTTTATGAAGAATCCGACTTGGTGATTACCTCGTGGAGACTTGGTAATTAGCAAGAGTAGCTACCAGTCAGATTTTAGTTTCATCTTTGCATGTTTCACTTCCTGAATAATTTGATTATTCAAAGGTCCACAGTCACTCATACTTTTAGGGAGTAAGTATGAACAAAGACTGTCGTGAATTGGTTTGTAGACTGTCTAAGGAGTTAGACATTGCATTAAGACTGCTACAACGTTCACAAGTACTTAGAAATAGAGATTTCAGTATTGGATAAACCCGCGCTCAATAGATTGCTTCATGGATTACATCACGAGCAATGTTGAGACGATAATATCGTATGATCTTGAAGCGGAGACATATGAGTTGAAATTTACGAATCGGTTGTGCATTGATAGTGCGTAAACGCATCGGTAACTCGATGTTATAAAACGTATTGTTGTGTACGATTTGGTAAGTAAAAGACACAAGCATATGAGTCAAAGCTTATTCGTTCCTTGACCCTAATGGGAAACAGATATCTGTAGGCCGCTCGATGATTTTGAAGTTGACTAAAGTGCTGGCAGCCTGGACTAAATTGAAATGTTCAATTAGAAGTCCGAAAGTCATAAGCAGAATCGGAAATCGGGAAAAAGAGTATCAGACAGAGATTGATCTCAATCCATGTCTCGTGTCTGAAAATATCTTGTTGGACGAAGGATCATATGATCACTTATCTATGGACAGAACTGACTGGGTCAGAGTTCGGCAGCAGTTTCTAGGAAGCTGCAGGTTGTTTATTAATCAGAAGATAAATAAAAGTCATAGACTTATCGAAGTGGGAGACTGTTGGATTAGGTGTCTAAGCCATGCCTTTGTATTTATATTTATCTTGTTAATTGAAGCAAAGTCCATTTGGGTTGCCCTTATAGCTGGAGGATTGATGTAGAGTTCAGTAGAGAGAAAGGTTGATTTATTAATTGTTTAATAAATCAATAGAAAAATAAATAAATGGTTTATTAATATATTTAAGTGTTAATATATTAATTAGAAACTATAATAATTAATTGAGATTTAATCTAGAATTAATTGAATTTAATTTAGTGATTAAATTAATTAATTATAAGTGTAGGGACTGGTTTGTATTTATTCAATAGTTGAATAACTGGCAAGCCAGTGGCCAGGGACCAAATTGGCGCCAACTATGGAGGGATCTCCATATTGGGCGAAAACCCCAATTAGGGTTAGAGAAGTCTGGTCCAAGTGGTCAACAGGCTTACCCACTTTGGAGGCTCCTCTAGGGTTTCAGGTGTAACCCTAGGAGGCTATATAAGGAACCCTCTGGAGGGTCTAAACCTGCACCAATTTCAACCAGAGAAACTCTGCTGGACTCTCTTCTCCATTGCTTGGGTGTGACTCCTTTTGAGGCAGGACACTTGTGCTGCTAGCTTTTGGATCAAGAATCAAAGGTTGGTTATTCTGAATTATACTTTAGAAATTATTGTAGGCCTTTAGGTTTTAGTTTATAATCTTCATATAAGAAAACATAGATCTTTCTAGGGTTGCATGTGAACCATAAGTTTTATTTGTTCATTGATTGCTAGAAAACCCTTCAGTTATATGATTACTACTTGTGCATTGCATGAAAATGAGTTTTCTAAAGATGTTTTCAAATAAAGATGATGATGATGTTTTGAAAGATGTTTTGAGCATCCTACTTGTGCATTGCATTGCATATAGGATGGGATTGACCGAGTGAACCTTATAATGACCTTAAAGATGTTTAATGATGTTTGGCTAAAATAGCCACCTTTATGATGTTATACCCATGTAGAGGGCATTTTGGGCTGGATAGCCACCCTCAATGATGTCTTGGGATTGTTTCCGACAATAGGAAACCGCATGGAGGAGTTTCTAACCCTCATGGGACTAGTGTGATGGCCACTAGTTCTAGTTTAACCTATACGGGGATCGAGTGATATGCTTTGTACGTGTCATTTGAGAACTTAGGTAGGTGTCATTGAGGTGAGTTGGACTTTTATGAGATGGACGTGGATTTGGGATAGTTGCATCATGCATTTCATTTGCATATCATAACTATCTATTTTGAAGTAAATGCTTATAATGTTTTAAATAACTTTTGAAGTGTGTTTCAAAACTATTTTGGGGGTTTGTACCGAGTATGGTAGTTCACTACCCACTCGAAATGGGTCAACCTCGGGTAAGCTCACTAGGCATTTCAATTGCCTAACTTATTTTGATGGGTACTTAGGTAGAGGAGTTTAGATGACTAAGAAGAGCTGGATGTTTAGAAGGCCACGATTTGTGTGGTATCATTTAAGCCGTGTAATGGTATTTGAGTTGTTACAACCTCGCTATTTTATAAACTAAAATGTTTTATCTATAATGGGACCAAACGTTGTTTTCCGCAACTTAAACCTAAATTATTTCTCATTAAACCCCATGTGTTTTAAAATGGTTTGAAAGAAAATGACTTATTTGAAAAGGTTGAAACTAAAGTTTTCACTAAAGGATGATTTTATTGAATAATGATGATAAACCATGGGTTAAAATGATGTTTTATGAAAAGCCTTAAGCGAGGGTGTTTCAAATAATAACATCATACTATATAAATACTCCTAATCATAGCATCTTACTTTTATAATGAAATTACAAACATTCTTCTACAATTAGAGGCTAATAATGATTCCCAAGTTAGAGCAACGAAATCAGCAATTTCTTCTAATATTTATAGCACGAGCCCTGTTCATCATCATTGACTCAAGTCAATTTTTTTTTAAAGAAAACGAGCCATGTTCATCATCATTACTCTTAATCATAACATCCTACTTTGATAGTGAAATTACAGACATGTTTCTAAATGTCACAATATTAGCATCCTACTATGTAACTACTATTAACATAAGTTTTCTACATAAACTTTATGATAAAATGATCATATAGGTATTGCTAAAATTAGCAACATAATTTGTCAAGGAAATTACAGAAATCGTTCCAAATGTCACATTATTAGCATCCTACTATAAACGTCCTACTATGCAAGTACTCTAAAAATAACAATGTACTTTGTCAAGGAAACCACTAAAATGGTCCCAATTGTAACAATATAAGCATCCTACTATGTAATACATCTTAATCATAGCAACATACTCCCAAGGTACTATTAGTACAAGGTTGATACTTCTTGGGCTGCTCAAGATAATACGTATACTGTTATTGGTAAGACACATTCTAATATATGAAATAGCAACGTAATTTTGTTGCTTTTTTATTTTAACGTCTTGCTTGCATTTTTTTTATAATTATATCAATGTATTTTGGAAAATCTACCGATCATAGCAGTGTCATCCAAACACAATGTAGATTGTGCAAAGTACAATGTCTATAATTTTCAAAGTCTGCTGTGTTAATGAGAAAAATATTGATAATCGGGTAATAATGATCAAAGTAGGATGTTCTAATAAGAAAAAGAGATTGTAGGTACAATGCTAAAATCAGGTGGATTTTTCAAAGTATGAGGTCCTAATAAGACAAAGAATTAGAAGTACAAAGGTATAATCGGGTAGATATTTCATGGCGTGATATCCTAATAAGAAAATGATTGGAAGTACAATGCTAAAATAGGGTAGTAACTTCCAAGTATTATGTTCTAAAATCGACACATGAAAATTATCTACCCGTATAATGCTATATAATTGGTTAGGATATTTAATAAGAAAATGGTTGAAAGCACAGTGCTATAATGCTATATTTGTTTGGGAAGTAGTTTTCAGGTATAAAGTCATAATAGGAAAAATGTTGAAAGTACAATGCTATAATTCGATTATCGAATTTTTAATGTATAAGTCTTAATAAACGTAGAGCTTTCAAACTGCATATCTTGATCAAAAAAATTGATACGATGTTGTAATAGATAGAGTAAATTGCTAATTCTGGTAGATTGCGATTAATAAAAATAAGTTACGTTGCTATTTTTGTTACAATACTCTTTTTACTTCAATATTTAAATATTTATTCAGTTTTGGTATTCTTTTCAACTTTTTAGGGACGAAAATCAATATGAAACCTAGAATAAAGGACTATAATTGAACTTTTTTTCATGTTTTGATTAAACAAAGACCACTAAGAAATTAACAATTAAAGAACAAAAATGATTCCCGTAAATAATGTTTTTTATCATTTTTAATCCATTATTAAAATGTTTATTAATTTTTGGTACATTTTTCAAGTTATTAGGGACTAATATTGAAAGGTTAATTATCTTTTCCCGGTCAGTCCTATTAGCTATATATTACACTACTTTAAAACTTTGTTATACTCATAAAAACAAAATCCCTTAAAAATCGGGATAATCTTCAATTTAATAGCAGTAATTTAGGTAACCATGTATCGGTTTCACTATATGTCAACGCCATACTTTATTTTTTCGTATCGTCATTCTTGGTAAGCATACGAGTTCCGCATTCTAGAAAATCATACGAGCTAAAATCATTATTTATAATATCGTTCTTCCGTGTTTCTTTAAATCATTTGTTTCAACAAGTATCGTATCTTCCTCAATCAAATCATTTAGAAAACTGTTTAGGGCTGAATCACAATTGTATATACCTTATCGGATTATAAGAATCGTAGTAGGAGCTCCAACAATTTCATCGCATAATTGAAGTGTATTCCATCTTGGCTCCAAGAATTTCATCAAGGTCCGTCATTTTATTACTTGCGTTGTTTTGGTTTGTAGATATCCTCTGTCGTATTCAAACCTTCAATAAACCTCTCTGAGATGATCGCTGCAAAGATGTAAACTTCTTGGAATTTCTGGTGTGTGTGTTCTGTGTTCTTGAAAGTTGTATGAGATACTTGCTCGTGTGTAACCTTCTTAAAAATTCTTTGAGACGCATGATCACTACATACCTGTAACTTCTTGAAATTTCTTGTGTTTTACTTATGTGTTGAGCATCTATGTTTTTACGATTTGGTGAGGATGTGTTGCTTTGTACATATAGCTGTATTGATTTAAGAATAAACAATACACTCTTTTGTCCTTTTCGTGCTTTTACTTATGTATTTGTATGATCAACTTTGCATATGTAACCGTGTGTTATATGTTTTTATTTTTTACTGTCATAAATTTCAGAATTATAACATAAAAAATCATAATTTTTCTCCCAAATACAACACTAGCAATGTACTTTTAATTTATTAATTAAAACTATAGTATTCTACTATTATTGCTACAATAATATTTAAGTCCACATAGTCACATCAAAGTACAATGTTAATAGCTTTCACTGTTTCAAACAAATAATGTCACAATCCCAATTTTCTAATATATATTACAAAAGACAATGTTGTTTTTCAAAAGCAATTTAAAATTTCAAGCGTTTGGTGCTCCCATACACGATGGATCATTTGCTGGGCTTGTTTTGGAAACTTCGATTGGCTTTTCTCACACGTCTTTTTAGCTTTTTGTTTGGTGCTACGACTTACATTATTTTCTAGCCATATTACCAAGAGTTTTTTTGGATGATTTACATTGTTTTCTAGCGCAAATTAAAGTATGTTGTTACGCATGCAATTTTAAGTTGATATCACATGATTATCATAGGAAAACATTACTTAATATAAAATTGGAAAACATTTCCATAAACTACATTGTTTTCGGTTAATTCATATTTATTAAAAGTGAAAAACAAAACACTATGTATTACATTCCTTTAAAAAGGAACTGCGTCATGATTTTTATTGGAAATTTATAAGATAAATGCTCTATTCTGTATTCCCATGGCTCAATATAAAGTACATTGCTATTCCTTCTATTTAACAAAAAATGAAGTGCATTGTTGCTTCAATCGTTTTTATTTTTTCAGTTTTGGTTTTCTGTACTTTATAATTAAGTAAAATTAATTATTTACCTATTATTGTTGGAAGTAATGATATCTGTATTGAATTTGTTTACTCCATTATGGCAAACTAATTAGGCTGTTAAATTGTAGATTGATGGATCCAAACATTGTAATTCAAAAATTAGATTTTCTGTGCATTTTATATTATCTGTAGAAGAAAGGAAAAAACGGTAATTTAAATATAAACCATGAAAAGTTAATAATCGGTGTATTTATTAAAAAATTGATATGAAATTTCTAGGTTTCAATTTAAAACTTGAATAATCCTTGTGACAAAACATAAATCATTGAATAATCCTTGTGCATACAAAATACCTAGATTTGTGATATTTTTTTATATTAATTGAATAAGTTATTATTGTTTTGAACATTAGATAAAAACATGGATTATCCTAGTGTTAAAGATAGAAGAAAATTTAGAAAGTTATATTTGGATCATAGAAAAATCCAAAAACATGTCTACCTCATTAAACACTCAATGTTCATCAAGAATACAAGTTTTAAACACGTGGGAGATTCCTACTGGCATCACTTTCACTTTGGAATGATTTTTCTTTGCTATCCAAGTTGCCCACAATCAAAAGGGACATGTTGATTTTCCCTCACTTTTGCAACACTTTACTAGCAATCTATTTGAGTCATTTTTTTATACCAAAGTTTGTATCTGTTTGCAACAACATAATTGGTTAACAAGTGTTTAAGTTCAAGCCGATCAGAAAATCTCATACCTAAAATCGGGACCATTGTATCCCATTGTTGTGTAGGGTCATGAATAGGATAGTGAATAACCGATGACTTGTCTTCACTGTAATTATCTATACCTTTTGGTAGAATTAGTTTCTTGTTACACAAAAACGGATCTTCCGATTTCTTAATATGTATTACCCAAGGTTGCAAAACTCGCTAGGCGCTACCAGGTCGGTGGACTAGCGAGTAGCGAGTAATCGGTTAGGCGGGGGAGTACTCGGTGAGTATTCGGTGAGACTATTCATGACAATATTATATATATATATATATATATATATATATATATATATATATATATATATATATATATATATATATATATATATATATATATATATATATATATATATATATATATATATATATATATATATATATATATATATACAAACTCATTCACACATTTATTCAATCAATCGTGAACTCAATCAATCGGGAAGCTGCTGAATTCGTGAACTCAATCAATCAGGAATCTGCAATTGGAATTCGTGATTGTCGTCTGGCGTGAATTCAGTCACATTCGGTAAGGGGTAATCTGTCGATTTGGTTGTGAATTCGTGACTGAGACCAAATCAAGCTACTGAAAGTTTCGATTTTGTTGTGAATTCTACTGGCGTGAATTCGTGATCATACACACAAATCGATAATCTGCAAATTCGTAATCGATGATAATATGCGAATTCATAATCGATAAACCTGCAATCAATAATTTCAACGAGGAAGGAGAACTGATCGGAGGAGGGCAATACTGGAAATTCGTAAACGATCTACAAGAAACGATATACTAGAAACGAATTCTGATTGCTTCACATACGTTGGTAAATGGAATCGGTGAAAGCATATGGAGTCTGCAATTTTTTGTATCCCACATCGGCTGTAACACAAAAGGAATGGGGACTCTTTTGTTATAAATACGCTTGCGTCCTTCAGCATCCATTCTAAGTTGGACCGAATTTGGTTTATTTAACCTGGTTTAGTCCTAATTTATGTGTTTGAGCCTAATTTGGACCGGAATTAGTCTTAATTTGGACCGAGTTTTGGACATAAATTGGGTCGAGTTTTTCAACTTTGGGCCGATTTTGTCCAATTTGAGCCGAGGTTGACCGAGGCCGAGTTTTTAGGCCGAGTTGGCTAAACTCGCCAAGGTTAAGGACCGAATGTGAGTCCAAGGCCGAGTACTCGGCCGAGTTGGCCGAGTTTTGCAACACTGGTATTACCTCATCATCTTCTTCATGGTCCACAGACAACGAATCTGAATTCACCGAGTCAACATCTTCATCGCAGGTTTCACTTTCTGTCTCTCCTTCTTCAGCTTTCTCTTCCTCAATCCACTCTAGAGCTGGTTCGTTATTATGATCAACAAACACTTGAATTCGTCCATCATTACTAAGGGCAACATCAAGAAACCTCGTGTAGTCATCTTCATCGTTCAAAGGTCTCAACCCGTCTAGCAGTGACCTTTGTGGAACACAATAATAAGCAGCAGGTACCCGGTCCTTGACAAATTTCCGTAGGAACAGTATCATATCTTTAACCCCCATATTACAGAAATCTACATTCGTAATAACCTTCTTTCGAGGGTCGAAATACGCAATTGGTTGTGGTGCAAATGCACCTTCGACTTCAAGCATATCGATTAGGGTATTTTACCGAAGGGGTTTTTACCGAAGGGGTTTTTACTGAAGCTAATTCCCACCTTCTCTCCCGGATATATTGATAATTCCACGTAACACGGTTTTTATTGCCACGTAACACCGATAACCGATTGATAACTGGATAGAAGTCCCTTTACCTGATGAAGCCGGTTGCCTAGGGTCATATGTGAACATGGATGAAACCTTAATGGTTAAATGTGAGCAAAATGCTTAGTTCGATGGTGTTTTTTGTACAAAAAATACTTCGATGGTGATTTTTGTACATTTGGGAAACATAATTACCCGTTTAAGTCACTTGCCCTTATTAAAAGTGAAAAACAAAACACTATGTATTACATTCCTTTAAAAAGGAGTTGCGTCATGATTTTTATTGGAAATTTATAAGATAAATGCTCTATTCTGTATTCCCATGGCTCAATATAAAGTACATTGCTATTCCTTCTATTTAACAAAACATGAAGTGCATTGTTGCTTGAATCGTTTTTATTTTTTCAGTTTTGGTTTTTTGTACTTTATAATTAAGTAAAATTAATTGTGTACCTATTACTGTTGGAAGTAATGATATCTATATTGAATTTGTTTACTCCATTATGGCAAATTAATTAGGCTGTTAAATTGTAGATTGATGGATCCAAACACTGAATTCACTCTCATTAAAGGATCCAAACATTGTAATTCAAAATTTAGATTTTCTGTGCATTTTATATTATCCGTAGAAGAATGGAAAAAACGGTAATTTAAATATGAACCATGAAAAGTTAATAATCGGTGTATTTATTAAAAAATTGATATGAAATTTCTAGGTTTCAATTTAAAACTTGAATAATCCTTGTGATAAAACATAAATCATTGAATAATCATTGTGCATACAAAATACCTAAATTTGTGATATGTTTTATATTAATTGAATAAGTTATTATTGTTTTGAACATTAGATAACAACATGGATTATCCTAGTGTAAAGATAAAAGCAAATTTAGAAAGTTATATTTGGATCATAGAAAATCCAAAAACATGTCTACCTCATTAAACACTCAATGTTCATCAAGCACACAAGTTTTAAACACGTGGGAGATTCCTACCGGCATCACTTTCACTTTATATATATATTTAATATATTTTTAATAAGTTTGTATTACATCTTCATGATTAATTTTCAAATACATTTTATTTTTTAACTAATTTTATGATTATGTAGAAAATGTTTATCGTGGTCACCAATATTTAAGATCTCCAAACAACTCAATTCACATCATCTAGTTATCGACGTACAACTTTAAAGTCTCATTATGCTAATATAGTTATTAGAACTCCATTATCTAACATATCCAATGGTATAAAATTTATCTCTCTTTCTCTCTTTATATTTTTAAAATATATAACACATTCAAAACAATCATATAGATTATATACCTCTTAAAACTTATATTTTTTTTTCAGGAACTCACAATTCAAATATTAACAATCGAATATCCTTATCAAATAGGAGACAATATACTCTTTATTTAATGTTGTGACATCCACCAATTCTTCTACGGTTACTCAAAATTCTTCATGTATTAAGTTATCGCCAGGAAAGTATAAATTGAAAGGGAAGACTGCAAATATATCGTCTATACCTATGTTTGACTTGACAACTGAAGAATATATAAATGATGAATTACCTGGTATCTCAAAAGGTAATCATCATTAAATACCATGTTCAAGTTTAGTCAATGTACTCCTTAATGAAATCTACAATATCATATATTATTACTTTTGTCAATGATTATATTCTACAGATTACGTTGATAACGATGATTAGAGTTTAATATGTCAAATTTGTCATGCAAATTATGGAGAGATAAAATTGTTAGAGGGGGAACAAAAGGAATACAAGTTATTGACAACGCCTAGTAATATCAAGTATTTTAGTCGTTGTTGAGCCCTATTCTTGGTGATTTTATATCATATATGCTGTGGTATTCTCACTTTTTGTGTCAGTGCTTGTTTGGAAAGAAAAGTTACAATCAGGGGTTAAATGCCTACAAATGAAAGAAGTTTGGAGATAAAGACAAAAGCAGTCGCCTGAACACGCGCGCCGTGAGGATGCATGAGGGCGCGCAGCGCTGAGTCAACGATAAGGCGGTGGGAAGAATTCAAATGACGAAAAAACAGGGATAAGCCTATACGCACGCCGCGAATATCAGAGCTGCACGACGCGGTCACTTATTTTTCACAACTATAAATAGAGGTCATTAGGTCGAAATCAGCAGGCAAGGAACGACCCATAAGGTGGACTTAAGGCTTCTTTGACTCCATCTTTCGGATTTCAGCAACCTATTGTGGTATTTTATGTTTCTTTATTTAATTTCATTATCAGTTAGTTGTTTAAAGCTTATAACTTAGTGTCTTTTGGGTGTGACAACCATTAGCATTAGGTTTAAGTTTCTGAATTTCATTGTTTACTGTTTTGGATGCTTTGGATTTGAGTTTATGCAAGTTAATCATTCAGTTAATGTTGGTTTGCTAATTTTACCTTTATTTTACCTTTATTGCTTTGAATGTGTTTAGATTGTTCTTGTTGTTTCTGGATTTGGATTATACTTTCTGATTTCAGTAAACAACTTTGGTTTAGGAATTGAATTGATTTGGTTTGGTTAATGCTAGATTTAGTTTTTGGCAATTGGTTGGATTTTTGGATTTTTGAACTATTTTTGGGAAAGTAGAGATTAGTCCCTCTGGTTGTAGCGTGACACTGCAACTGGTAATCTATCACCTATCTTGACCACGAAACTCCTGTGGATCGACCCTGACTTCCACTGACTTCCACTATACTAGTGAGAGTGAGGTTTTGTTATTTTTGACCGCATGACGACCAAGACGATGTCAAATTTTGGCGCCGTTGCTGGGGAGTTGTGAGCTTAAGAGTAAGTGATCTGTAGGGAATTGTTTTCTGATTTTTAGTTTTAGTTTTGAGATTTGATTTTAAGTTAGTAGTCTTGTTTTGGTTTTGACGGGCGTGTTGCACTAGTGCATGCGTACCCGTCGGGGTGGGCAGTTATCAGCCTTGCTTTTTGACTCGGAAATCGAACGAACCGCATGCAAGAACCGTGCATGTAGGTGCTTAGATAAGATGAGTCCTAGTAGTGTTAGTATAGAGGATGTCACCCATGAGCCTGTGGGTGAGGTAACAGGAGGTTAATTCCATTTATACCCCCAGTGTCAGAATTTCATTTTGGTAGCACGAGTGCTACTGGTGGTGCGGTTTCAGCCCCCGCATCGATACCATCATGCACTCCGCCTTAAGTTCCACCATTACAACAACAAACCACCAACACTTTTTCAACTGCTATGGTGTGGGGAGCGCCGACCCGAGATGGCAACCCACCACCTAGACAGCAAACCACCATTTCTCAACCGCAGCAATCTCAACCATTACAACCACCATATCAACCAACCATCTTTAAACCACAAGCCGCTTTCCAAACCTTACCACAACCTACCCAATATGTGCAACCACAAAAACCTCCACCACAGCAGTATGAATACCAGGAGGTCGAGCACGGATACGACGAGGAAGATGAAGGATAGATTCCTCCACAGCAGCAGCAACAATAGAACAGAGGTCGGGGTCCTCCACGAAGGATGCAACAGCAGCAGCAACTACAAGGTCAACAAGGATACAACAATGATCACTATGACGGTAATTTTGTTCAACCTTTATACTTTGCACAACCGAGAGGGCAATCGG
The DNA here is from genome assembly GCA_023525715.1 of Cichorium intybus. Taxonomy (NCBI): domain Eukaryota; kingdom Viridiplantae; phylum Streptophyta; class Magnoliopsida; order Asterales; family Asteraceae; genus Cichorium; species Cichorium intybus. Next base: position 53,386,723 of record CM042017.1, read on the forward strand.
TTGCGTCGCACTTCCAACCGTGGGAGTATGACGATTCGTCGCCCATCTATATTCCTGAAAATGTAGAAGCTCAAGTAGAAATTAGACCACAACTGTTAGGAATATTGTGTGACATCCGCCTAAAATGGATTCGGGTCAACCCAACCCAATTGGAAATTTAATAAACCTTACTCGAGCTTACTTGACGCTAATAGGATCAAAACCCATACAATACGATATAAATTGACGTTAATAGCAATATAGCATAGTATAACGTTATAACTATAATCAAATTAAATTATGATACCATATTAAAATCAAATCAAAGTATGATGCTCTAATTAAATTAAAAGAATCAAACTTGAATGCTATAATTAAACTTCAAATCAAAGTAGATTGTTATAATCAAATAATAACCCATTTTTTATAAAACTCTATTTTTATAAACTCTACATTAAATTTTATAAAATTTTTATATTAGTTAGTGTATTACATAGAGATGCTTGTGCTAGTGGGAAATTATGAAGACCACCAAAAGCCAAAAGTTATTCCCATGGTCTCCCACTCACACCTCCCATCATCTTTCCTTTCATTTTTCTCCCACCACATTATTCTCGTCACCACTCAAACCCTCTCTATTCTTTCTATCACTCTCAATCTCGAAATTCTTCCAAGAAATATCAATTTTCCAGCCAAGAACAATCCCTCATACTCAAATCTCCATCCCTCTTGAAGCATTCATCAAGGTATGTTGTTAAAAGTTTCAAATTCATTAATGAAACAAATTAAATCCACCCAAATATCTAAAACTCATTTTATACATAAACCTGATTTTTCTCAGAATCCTATCAATAAAATAAGAAGGTCTGGAAATGTTCAGAAAATAACTTATTTTTATTGAATTACTATAATTATTGCAATAAAATAGGGCAATAATTCACATAAAATACTTTTTGCAGTCAATAAATTCTGGGAAACTTTTACAACAACCCATATATTGAGTAAAGTGGATTTATAAAGTTTCATGCATTTATATTATTATTTGATGCTTATTTTGTATTTTATTTTGTTATAGATAAATAAATTGCAAAATATAGTTATGTATGTTAAAAACTAGATTTTATATTTTGCACACCGTATTAACATTTTAAAGACTCCATGACAAAATTTACAGATTTTTGTAAGAATGTTTGCTTATTTTTCCTGATTTAATGATGATTTAATGGTTTAAATTGATAATAAATAGCTACACATGTCCAAAAATTATAAAACCTTATTAGAATATCATATATAACATGTTAATCATAAATAAAAAGTCTAATAAATTTCTCTTAATATTTTCCTATTATTTATGATTTTATTGATTAGTTAATAATGAAAAACATAAGAAATACTTCCCTTAGTCCACAATATCCATAATATTTACAGTAGGCTCAATATAATGTTAGAAAACTATGGTTAATTTTCCAGAAGTTTTGGGAATCAGTTATTATTTTTCCCAAATTTGTTTGTGGTTTAATTATTAAAATACTAAATAAATAATAAAGCAGTTAAGAAAAATATGAAAATTTTACAGTAATTACTATGTTATAAAATAATGATTTTTTGAAAATTTCAGAATGTTTCATTACTGTTTAGTATTTAAAACCATTTTCCTAAATATCTAAGCATGTAAAAATGCATTTTTAATGATTATTTCATATAAATAATTGTTTATAATATATAAAATATGTAAATACTTATAATTTGACTAGTTATTATTTTAATAAGAAATTATTAAAATCTTGCCTAAAGTGAAAATATAAATTAATTAAGTAAAGTAATTAATTCAATTTAAAATTCATTTAACATATAAATACATTAATATTCAAAACAAAATTTAGATAATTGTTAATTCATCTAATATAAGAATATGTGTCTAATTATTTTTATTAATACTATATTCCCATTTATCGATTCCTAAGCCAAAACTATTAATTATATTAGGTTCTACGACATTTTGACTCGAGTCGTCTATCGTACAAACACGCGCATTCCTTATTGGACTAATGTGAGTAATCTACCCCATATTTTATAATTTTCAATACTTTTGTGGTGTATCATGTGGTTCTAATATGTTCCAACTTCATTTTATTATTTTTTTCACAATTGAGACATTGTTGGGACATTTATACATGAATCATTATTTGTATAATTATTGTTTGTTTACGCTACATGTACTTGTAGTGCATAACCATTTTTAGTCTAATCTCCATGACTATGCCCGTATTCTTGAGGTACGTTATGGACAATAATAGCGCTATTGGGTTGACCACCCCGCCTTGGGACGCTAAGGTGATTGATTGCACGTGGTTGAGTGTGTATGATGATTAGATGCTCCATCCTATATATATATATATATATATATATATATATATATATATATATATATATATATATATATATATATATATATATATATATATATATATATATATATATATATATATATAGGGTGAGGACTTATTGTTGTTGTTATCATTTGTTAATCAATTTTTGATTTATAAACTGTTATCTCAATAACAGTTGCTTGCCAACTTCAAAAGAAAACAAATTTCAAATTATTCAAACTCATAATTTTCTTTAGTAAAACTAGATTACTCACCAACTCTTGTAGTTGACCTGTTTTTACCCATGATGCAGATTTGAAGAATGAAGTTGATGAAAAGTAGGGTGTACCTTAGAAACCCACAAGACTATTTAAATTTGATGTAATAAATGTTGTTGTATTTGGATTTGTATTTGTATGTTGTGGATCTTGTTTGCATACTTAGTACATAATTGAATCTAATCATATTATAACATAGTTGTCATGAGACTTTGAACAATATATCACGCCTTGATCGATTCCGCCAAGGATCAGGGTGTGACAGATTGGTATCAGAGCCCTTGACTATAGGTAATTAGGTTAATTGCCTTGACCTAGTCTATAGCCTCTAGGGTCCTCTCGTATGCTAGTTTATAAAATGCACACACAACTGCATGCAATTCGCACTTAGAAAATCATAGGAATACCTTTATGCGCTAATTTCTCCCTTATGTGCTTACGTATTACTCCCAACACTTATATGTGTGCATACACTTGTGAATTTTCTCCTCTTTCTCTTAAAATCACACACATACTCAAATGGTTTCAAACTAAAAATTTACATACATATATATTCCTTAGAGCTTATAGGAAATTAAAAGTCATCCACTCTAGTTGGGTAGGATCAAAGTAATGGACGCGTAGTAACTGGAAGGGGGAGGTGCCGGTAGCCTGAAAGTCCTGACTAGGTAAGCATTCGTATACATCCCAATCAACCGAGGGACCAGTTTGCTTACCTGGGGACCAAAGGCGAGAGTTCCCAAACCTATAGGCCAAAGCGCGTTATTCACATTACTTTTGAGCCATCAAAATACCCGACCTTATCAAACGTATCCGAAAGGATACACTCTAAAATGGTCAACTCATTGGACTATTAAGTTCCCTAATGGGCCTAGAAGTGGGAAAAACATGTGAAAACTTAGTATTGTGGGGGCCCATGAAATTGCTACATGCTTCACATTTAGTACCCATGGAAAGCCCAAAAGGTGCCCAACACTCCTAACCATGGCCCAACAAGTGTTTTACAATCATTTTACCCAACTATGTCTACAAACTTAATTTCCATAATAAATTTACAAATAGCTCACAAGTCCATATGCGTGTTTCTCATAGATGGCATTACGACCCCCATACGCTGCTCGTAACAACCGAAGGCTAGCCGCCCTTATCACTAAGGAGGTAGCAAACGTCATCCCAACAATTGCAACCCAACTTCAAGCTCTTCAGCCGCCAGCTCCAGCAACCACTCATTGTTGCTCGTTTGTAATCCGCCTTACTTCAAAGGCATAGATGGTGCCACCGCACTCCTCACATGGATCGAAGAAATGGAGAGTACTTTCATCCACAGCGAGTGCCCTGAGGACCTGATGGTCCGTCACGCTACAGGGTGCCTCCAAGGTCATGCTCTCTCATGGTGGAACCTAGAAAAACATGCAAAAGGAGAGGTTGTTGCCTTGGGAATGACCTAGTCAAAACTAAAGGAACGCATGATAGAGAAGTTCTGCCCGGACAGCGAATTGCAAACTCTCGAGGAGGAATTCTGGAATCTGAAACAGGTGGGAGGAGACAACGCGACCTACACTAATAGATTCTACGATCTTTCAAGACTCCTACCTCACATGGTTCAACCTATGAAAACTGCAATTTGCCGCTACATCAAAGGGTTACCGCACCAGATCCGTGATTCGGTGACCAGCAGCAGGCCATCTACCCTGGAATCCGCTATTGAAATAGCAGGTCAACTCAACGAGGATAATATGAACGATGGTGTCCTCCCACGCAAGGGTTCAAAGATGACAACTGAAAAGCCGACCCCTGAGACTCCCCTAATTGTCAAGTCCGAGTCCTCACACCGACACGACAAAAAGAAGCGAAAAAGCCATCACCACAACCATGCTGTTATTACCCCTGCTGCGCCTATCACCCAAGTCACCCAACCAAACAAAAAGCAATATACAGGACCTCACCCCCTCTGTAACCACTGTAACTATCACCATATGACCACCAGCCCGTGTCGCCTTTGTACGACTTGTGGTCGCTATGGCCACTTGGCGGACACATGTCGTGCACCAAAAAGTCAGCGACCATTCGCTCTACCCTCAAATCAGCAAACACAAACCCGATATCCAACTGGAACATTTTTCAATTGTGGTAACCCCACCCATTTCAGAAACGCGTGTCCTAGGCTAGTCAATATCATCAACACTCAAGCCCTGGCAAATCCAACAATGCAGGTTCCAGCTCCCAAAGGCCGAGCCTTTGTCATTACCGCAACCCAAGCACAAACCAATAATAAGGTCGTAAATGGTACGTTTCTCATAAATGACTGCTACGCTTCAGTACTTTTTGATTTAGGTGCCGATAAAAGTTTTGTGTCTTTGGAATTTGAGCCCATACTTCACACACCTCGCACAATTCTTGATGAGTACTTCACCGTAGAAGTCGCCAATGGAAAATACGTTTCACTCAATGCAGTCATCCAAGATTGCACTTTCGATTTTAGCGGTCATAAATTTTCCATCAATTTAGTTCCTATGTAACTTGGTAGTTTCGACATCATCGTGGGAATGGATTGGCTATCCCAAAACCATGCTGAAATAGTATGTTATGAGAAGTTCATTCGTATTCCTCTTGCCGACGGTCAAAGTCTTCGTATTTATGGCGAGACTCATTCGAAAAAGCTTAGTCTTATGTCATGTACTCAAGCTCGATCATATCTACGTAAAGAATACATGGCTTTCTTAACCCATGTGGTGGAAACAAAGGTCACAGAAAAGAAGATCGAAGATATTCCGATTGTACGAGACTTTCCCGACATCTTTCCCGATGACGTATCTGGACTCCCTCCAGTACGTGAGCTAGAGTTCCGCATCGATCTCGTTCCTGAAGCTGCTCCCATAGCCAAGTCTGCATATCGGTTGGCTCCAACCGAGATGCAAGAATTGGCAAGTCAGCTCCAAGAATTAATCGATAAGGGATTTATCCGCCCTAGTACTTCACCCTGGGGAGCCCCGGTTCTCTTCATCAAAAAGAAAGATGGTTCGTTTCGTATATGTATCGATTATCGGGAGTTAAATAAATTAACCATCAAGAACCGATATCCGTTACCTCGGATCGACGACCTTTTTGATCAGCTTCAAGGAGCTTCATGCTTCTAAAAAATTGACCTACGCTCGGGTGATCACCAACTTCGAGTACGGGAAGAAGACATCCCCAAAACCGCTTTCCGAACCCACTATGGTTATTACGAGTTCACCGTTATGCCTTTTGGCCTAACGAATGCCCCTGCTGCATTCATGGACTTGATGAATCGGGTATTTAAACCTTATCTCGACCGTTTTGTTATCGTCTTTATTGATGACGTCCTCATTTACTCCAAGACAAAGGCAGACCATGAAAGACACCTTCGTCTAACTCTCCAAACATTGCAAGGAAATCAGCTCTATGCCAAATTTTCGAAATGCGAGTTTTGGTTAAATGAGGTACAATTCCTCGGTCATATTGTAAGTGACTATTGGATTAGGTGTCTAAGCCATGACTAATAATTAGTATTTACCTAATTAATAGAAGCACAGTCCATTTGGGTTGCCCTCATGGCTGGAGGTTTGGTAGAAAATTCGGTAGAGAGAAAGGTTGATTTATTATGGGATTAATAAATCAACAGGAATTAAATATATGGTTTATTAATATATTAAAGTGATAATATATTAATTAGAAACTATATTAATTAATTAGGAATTAATCCAGAATTAATTGGATTTAATTTGGGGATTAAATTAATTAATTAAAGGTGCAGGGACTAAAACTGTAATTATTCAATAGTTGAGTAAGTGGCAGTGTGAGAGTGACCAGTGAGTGTCGAAATTATATATAGATATTTCGAAATTGATATATAGAGTATAAATAGGAGTTTGAATTATAAGATAAAAGGTTTATCTTATTTGAATTAAAAAAGGTTTATCTCTTAAGGTTTATCAACTGGCCATTTGGAAACTATAAATAAGGGTTCCCAGGCATCATATATTCACGACACTTTCATTATATTCTCTCTGGGATTTTCGATCTGCATAACCTCTGGCTTGGGTGTGATCTCATTTGAGGCAGGATATTTTTGCTGCTCAGCTTCCAGAAAATTCTAAAAGGTTGGTTTTTCTAATTTTATTCTTTTAGTTAATTTTCTTATGGCCTTTAGGCTTTGTTATATGTTCAATTAGAAGAAAACATAGATTCTCATAGGTTGCATGTGAACTTAGATTATTTAGTTCATGGTTTGCAAAAAACCTTACAGTGACAAGGGTATTTTAGTCGATCCCGCAAAAGTTGAAGCAGTCAAGAATTGGAAAGCCCCACGTACCCCCAAGGAAATTCGGTCCTTCCTCGGTTTAGCTGGCTACTACCGGCGTTTCATTTCAAATTTCTCAAATATCGCTTTACCGCTTACTTCTCTCACTTGCAAGGGTATGCCATTTGATTGGGGACCCAAGGAGGAAGACGTTTTCCAAACCCTTAAACAAAGATTGTGTGACGCTCCGATTCTTACACTGCCTGAAAGATCCGAAGATTTCGTGGTATACTGCGATGCCTCCAATCTCGGTCTAGGTTGTGTTTTGATGCAAAGGAGAAAGGTTATAGCTTACGTATCGCGACAACTCAAAATCCACGAAAGGAATTATACGACTCATGATTTGGAGCTCGGTGCCGTGGTTTTTGCTCTTAAAATTTGGAGGCATTACCTTTACGGCACTAAATGCGTAATTTTCACCGACCATAAGAGCTTGCAACATATTCTTAATCAAAAGGAACTCAATATGAGGCAAACACGATGGGTCGAACTCCTAAATGATTAAGAGTGTGAAATACGCTATCATCCGGGCAAGGCGAACGTCGTAGCCGATGCGTTAAGCCGAAAAAAACATGCCAAAGCATTTCATTTAATATGTTCTCCTATCTTTTCCAATCTCAGTGACCGAATTCGAGGAGCCCAACACTTGGCAATTACCGAAAATGACATGCCCACGGGAATTGATGGGGAGTTGGAATCTAAATCTGATGGTATTTTCTATTGTCAAGATCGCATCTGGATCCCAGATCGTGACAATCTTCATACATTCCTGATGGAAGAAATCCATAAAAGTCGATATTCCATTCATCCTGGTGCTGACAAGATGTATCATGGCTTGAGAACCAATTATTGGTGGTCGGGAATGAAAAAGGATATTGCTTTATTCGTAGCCAAATGTCTTACATGTTCAAGGGTCAAAGCAGAACATCAACGACCCTCTGGACTATTGGTCCAACCGGTAATCCCCGAGTGGAAATAGGAAGCGATCGCTATGGATTTCGTAACCAAACTTCCCCGTACCACCAAGGGACACGACAGCATTTGGCTAATCATTGATCGTTTGACCAAATCCGCTCATTTCCTTCCCATCCGTGAACATTTCAAGGTCGAACAACTTGCTCGGATTTACATCGACGAGATAGTTAGTCGGCATGGCATCCCTCTCAGCATCATTTCAGATCGTGATGGGAGATTTCTCTCTCGGTTTTGGCAATAACTTCAAGCAGCCATGGGAACCCGCCTCGATCTCAGTACCGCCTATCATCCTCAGACCGATGGTCAATCTGAGAGGACAATTCAAACACTCGAAGATGTAACGACCCAAAAATCTCGAATTTATATTCAAGAAAATACGTAAAGAAAAGACCAAAAATATTTTGAAAGTTTTAAAATAAATTACTTAGAAATGTGGTAAAATACCAAAATTTTGGAAAAAGATGATGAGAAAAGGGCAAAATGGTCATTTGACATCCAAATGACTTTTAAGTATGGAAAATATGATTTTTTTGAGTTAATATGTAAAGAAATAAAAATTTTGACACCAAATAATGGTGATAAGTAATTGAAAGTTAATTCTAGTAAAAGAGGGTAATTTGGTTACTTTTACCATGAGAAGGGTAATTTGGTCATTTGACCATATACAAGAATTATTATAAAAGTATAATTCTAGTTTGGACCAAAAATGTAAGAATTTTAGCTTCATCTGGCCAAAGTTAATATTTGTGTCAAAAGTCCAAGGAATGAAAGTTCAGGGACTAAAACTGTAAATATGGAAAATATAAAAATGAGAAAATATATCATTAATTCTCATAAATTCAGAAAAATCTAGAGAGAACGAGAGAGAGAGCTAAGGATCGGTTCTTGAAGATATCAATGGGAATTGAAGATTTAAGTTTCCAATTCATAATTTCAAGCCAAAGAAGGTTAGTAATCTTGTTTTAGGGTTGTTTAACCCATTTTTCTTGAATGAGTTACTATAGCTTCGAAAATTTAGTGGCTAGAGGAGGATTATCCTATGATTCCTAGCCTTAACTTGTGCCTTAATCACTACCTAAACCTAGTTAAACCATTGAAAGTGTTAAAGATCAAGAAATGAGAATTTTAGCTCAAGAACCCTAGAAATGGATTTGTGAAATTGAAAGTGATTTTTATTGTTTTGTTAGGTTCTAATAATCACTTAGGATGTATAAATACATTCCTAAGTGATTGATTTCAAAATTTTGCATTTTTGGTGAAAATTGTCAAAAACGGGATTTTATGAGAATAAATCAAATTATGAGCTTGAAACTGATTGTAAATGATCTAATAAGCCTAAAGTGTCATAAAAGACATGAGAAATCAATTCCCTTATTGGAAATTCATTAAAATGATTTTTTTGAGTAAAAATGGGTTTTTGGGAATAATTTCAATCAAAAGTGATGAAATTGAAGAAACTATGGTTTAAATGTATAAAGGAGTTGTTATTTTAGTCCTAGAATGATTCTAAACCAATTAAGTCAAGTATTAAGAACATATCTTAAAAATCATCAAAGTATGTTGCTATTGTTGAAAAATTTGAATTTTGTTTAAAAGCCTTGGAAATCAATTTTATATGAACAAATTAATTCCAAGGGGTTTTAATGAGTTCCATATGTGGAAATTGTTGAAATAAGTCAGTAGAAATGATTAATATTGGACAATTTCGGGTTTGGACAACAAAATGCAAAAACGAAAATGTTTGGAAAATGATTTAAATCTATGATTTTTATGGTTAAAAACTTGAAGTAAATGAATGATTTTAGTCATGGAACAAACCTTAGTGATTAAGTCGTGAATTAAGGGCTTAAAATGAGGAAAATTGGAATTTATACCATAAAAATCACCATTTCTGGTTGCTGCAGACCCGTAGGGTCGCGCGATCTGCACCCCCGTAGGGACGCGATCTTGCGCCAGAAGAAAAATGCAGTTTCGAAATTTGTCTTCTGCCAAGTCCAAATTGATTTTGAGTTTTGGTCTTATACTTGTCCGTTTGACCTCAAATTTTAAACATAGGTCTAATATGTTATGAAACTTCATGAAAAATTGTCGGAATCGAAATACGACCCTCCGAGAGTACTATAGTAAAATACGTATAAAATACGGTTTAACTAAAGTTGGTCATTTTAAAGTTATATACTTATTATGATCCAAGATAGTATTATAAGGACTCTAATGAGTTGTAGAGTCAGTTAGCATGAATTTTAATGTATAACATGTTAATTATAGGTTCATGCCAAGTGATTATTTAATCACAAAAGAGTATAAATACAAGGAACGTGTAGTCAATCATCTAGCAATACATGAGGTGAGTACATGCAGTATTTTTACCCATTCTGGGGTACATGGCAAGTAAGTATTTACAAGATTTCTTATAAAATCTTAATTATATGCAAGAGTTTTATTTCTAACTTGTTGGTGAAAGTTTAATGCTATAATTGAAGCTATGTTTTGGTCTATGAGCCAATTATATGAAGGTATATATATTTTGAATACATGTTTGAAAGTATGGATAGGCATATAGCCATAATATGTTTAAGAAGTATGTTTCGGTTACAAATTGTAAATGTTTTCAAATATGAAAAGGGCATATAGCCACAAAATGTTTGGAAAGTATGATTTGGCATTAAGCCTAAAATGTTATATAGACATGTTTTAAACATATGGTTTAGTTTATGTGAAATGAAAGTTATAAATTCGGCATCTAGCCATAAAGATAGAAAGTAATGAAGTTTGACGTTTAGCCACAAGTTATATGTATGTAAGTAATGTTCAAGTAAGCAGAAAATGTTTTGTATGACTGGTAATTGTAGCAAGCAGCGTTAGTAAGGGAACTATGTTCCAACCTTCCCGGGTTAGGTAAGGGGTCTACTGGGGGCAAGCCCCATCGCGAAGTAGATCGCCTCAGCACTTCTATGGTGAAGATTGATCCGTTCTTTCTAGCCATAGAGACTTGGGGTATCACTTATAGTGATTAAAGCCCTAAGTATAAAAATCCAGCAAGCTTATAAAACCAGTCAAAGAAAGTAAGAACGAAGTTATTTTCGTAAAGTATGTCATAAAATGATTTTTGAGAAGTAAAGAGTTATATTATATTGCTATTATAAAGTTTTGAAAGAAGATGGTGTGCAAGGTATGATATGTAATGATATTTGAAAAGAATAAAGAACTATGGTATGATAATGTTTTAAAACTTTGGAAGATATTTATGTCATAAGTTTTATATAAAGATTGGAAAAGAAGTTAAAGGTTTGAGTCTAAAACTCATGTAACTCACGAGACATTATTGTCTTACGTATTCTATTTTTATGCCATGTATTCCAGGTTACATGCTATGCTATAACTGGATGAAGTTTAGCTGGAGTGGAGCCCACTTAGCTCCTATCTTGGACTCAAGGTTTAATCCTTAATTGCTTACTATGGTTAATTTTGATATAGATTTGTACACCCACATTTTTAAACATGTAAATAATCGGTTTTTGATAAACCGTATTTTTTTGTATTCATGAAATTTTATGAAAAACCATAGTATTTGCAAACAGTAGAAATGGGGTGTCACAGAAGATATGTTAAGGGCATGTGTCTTAGATTTCAGAGGAAACTGGGACTCTCATTTACCGTTGGTGGAATTCTCCTATAATAAGAGTTATCATTCTAGCATCGGGATGCCACCATTTGAGGCATTGTATGGCCGTAAATGCCGATCTCCTATTTGCTGGCATGAAATTGGCGAGTCCCACGTAATTCGCGCAACAGTGGATTCTCTAATCGTTGGTCCTGAGCTTATTCAGGAAACAACCGACAAAATCACTCAGATTCGCAATAACCTTCTCGCAGCTCGTAGCCGACAAAAGAGTTACGCCGACAAGCGACGCAAACGGCTTGAATTTACCGTGGGCGACATGGTCATGTTAAAAGTGTCCCCATGGAAAGGTGTGGTTCGATTTGGACGCAAGGGTAAATTGGCACCATGCTATGTAGGCCCGTTCAAAATCCTGAAGAGGATCGGACCAGTAGCCTACGAGTTGGATCTACCAATAGAGCTTAATAAAGTTCACCCAGTATTTCATATAGCCAACCTCAAGAAGTGTTTAGCAGACGAGAACCTTCATGTTCCTCTCGAGGATATCCAAATCGACGAGACAATGCAATTTATCGAGAAACCCTTGGAAATTGCCGACCGAAAGGAAAAGCAACTCAAAAGAAGTCGCATTCCCCTGGTCAAGGTCAGGTGGCAGTCAGCACGTGGACCCGAGTATACGTGGGAGCGTGAGGATCATATGCGTACCAAATACCCGCAGCTTTTCTCTTAAGGTACTCTCTTCTTAAATTTCGGGACGAAATTTCCTAAAGTAGGGGAGACTGTGACATCCGCCTAAAATGGATTCGGGTCAACCCAACCCAATTGGAAATTTAATAAACCCTACTCGAGCTTACTTGACGCTAATAGGATCAAAACCCATACAATACGATATAAATTGACGTTAATAGCAATATAGCATAGTATAACGTTATAACTATAATCAAATTAAATTATGATACCATATTAAAATCAAATCAAAGTATGATGCTCTAATTAAATTAAAAGAATCAAACTTGAATGCTATAATTAAACTTCAAATCAAAGTAGATTGTTATAATCAAATAATAACCCATTTTTTTTATAAAACTCTATTTTTATAAACTCTACATTAAATTTTATAAAATTTTTATATTAGTTAGTGTATTACATAGAGATGCTTGTGCTAGTGGGAAATTATGAAGACCACCAAAAGCCAAAAGTTATTCCCATGGTCTCCCACTCACACCTCCCATCATCTTTCCTTTCATTTTTCTCCCAACACATTATTCTCATCACCACTCAAACCCTCTCTATTCTTTCTCTCACTCTCAATCTCGAAATTCTTCCAAGAAATATCAATTTTCCAGCCAAGAACAATCCCTCATACTCAAATCTCCATCTCTCTTGAAGCATTCATCAATGTATGTTGTTAAAAGTTTCAAATTCATTAATGAAACAAATTAAATCCACCAAAATATCTAAAACTCATTTTATACATAAACCTGATTTTTCTCAGAATCCCATCAATACAATAAGACGTTCTGAAAATTTTCAGAAAATAACTTATTTTTATTGAATTACTATAATTATTGCAATAAAATAGGGCAATAATTTATATAAAATACTTTTTGCAGTCAATAAATTCTGGGAAAATTTTAGAACAACCCATATATTGAGTAACGTGGATTTATAAAGTTTCATGCATTTATAGTACTGTTTGATGCTTATTTTGTATTTTATTTTGTTATAGATAAATAAATTTCAAAATATAGTTATCTATGTTAAAAACTAGATTTTATATTTTTCGCACCTTATTAACATTTTAAATACTCCATGAACAAGTTTACAGATTTTTGTTAGAATGTTTCTTATTTTTCCTGATTTAATGATTATTTAATGGTTTAAATTGATAATAAATAGCTATACATGTCCAAAAATTATAAAACCTTATCAGAATATCATATATAACATCTTAATCATAAATAAAAAGTATAATAAAATTCTTTTAATATTTGCCTATTATTTATGATTTTATTGATTAGTTAATAATGAAAAACATAAGAAATACTTTCCATAGTCCAAAATATCCATAATATTTACAGTAGGCTCAATATAATGTTAGAAAACTATGGTTAATTTTCCAGAATTTGTGGGAATCAGTTATTATTTATCCCGAATTGTTTTGTGGTTTAATTATTAAAATACTAAATAAATACTAAAGGAGTTAAGAAACATATGACAATTTTACAGTAATTACTATTTTATGAAATAATGATTTTCTGAAAATTTCAGAATGTTTCATTACTGTTTAGTATTTAAAACCATTTTCCTAAATATCTAAGCATGTAAAAATGCATTTTTAATGATTATTTCATATAAATAATTGTTTATAATATATAAAATCTGTAAATACTTATAATTTGACTAGTTATTATTTTAATAAGAAATTATTAAAATCTTGCCTAAAGTAAAATATAAATTAATTAAGCAAAGTAATTAATTTAATTTAAAATTCATTTAACATATAAATACATTAATATTCAAAACAAAATTTGGATAATTGTTAATTCATCTAATATAAGAATATGTGTCTAATTATTTTTATTAATACTATATTCCCATTTATCGATTCCTAAGCCAAAACTATTAATTATATTAGGTTCTACGACATTTTGACTCGAGCCGTCTATCGTACAAACACGCGCATTCCTTATTGGACTAATGTGAGTAATCTACCCCATATTTTATAATTTTCAATACTTTTGGGGTGTATCATGTGGTTCTAATATGTTCCAACTTCATTTTATTATTTTTTCACAATTGAGACATTGTTGGGACATTTATACATGAATCATTATTTGTATAATTATTGTTTGTTTACGCTACATGTACTTGTAGTGCATTACCATTTTTAGTCTAATCTCCATGACTATGCCCGTATTCTTGAGGTACGTTATGGACAATAATAGCGTTATTGGGTTGACCACCCCGCCTTGGGACGCTAAGGTGATTGATTGCACGTGGTTGAGTGTGTATGATGATTAGATGCTCCATCCTATATATGTACATATATATGTATATATAGGGTGAGGACTTATTGTTGTTGTTATCATTTGTTAATCAATTTTTGATTTATAAACTGTTATCTCAATAACAGTTTCTTGCCAACTTCAAAAGAAAACAAATTTCAAATTATTCAAACTCACAATTTTTTTAATAAAACTAGATTACTCACCAACTCTCGTAGTTGACCTGCTTTTACCCATGATGCAGATTTGAAGAATGAAGTTGATGAAAAGTAGGGTGTACCTTAGAAACCCACAAGACTATTTAAATTTGATGTAATAAATGTTGTTGTATTTGGATTTGTATTTGTATGTTGTGGATTGTTTGCATACTTAGTACTTAATTGAATCTAACCATATTATAACATAGTTGTCATGAGACTTTGAACAATATATCACGCCTTGATCGATTCCGCCAAGGATCGGGGTGTGACATATTGCCTGAGTTTAGGGGTTATAAACAGGATGATCCATATAATCACTTGTATGAGTTCATAGCTATAGCAAATGCCAATACCCCTAGGAACACCAACAATAACATCTTTAGGTTAAGGTTGTTCCCATTTACCTTGAAAGACAAAGCCAAATACTGGTTCACTTCTCTTCAACCCAATAGCATCACCACATGAGATCAGTTAAAGGCTAAGTTTTTACAAGAGTTCTACCCAGCGAGTAAGACTACTGAGATTAGACGCGCAATTCAAGATTTTCAGCAAAATCCTGGAGAGGCATTTCACGAGGCCTTTGAGAGATTAAAGGAGTTGATGAGGTCGTGCCCTCACCATGATGTTCCAAAATGGCAGCTCGTGAAGCTTTTCTTTGAAGGTGTGGACTTAACGAACCAAGCGATGATCAATGCATCATCTAGTGGTACCATCATGATGCCAGATCGCGATGAGGCCTGGCAATTTATGGAACAGCTTAGCAACGGATCAAAAGCGAATTTTTCTACCACGAAGCCAGTGACCACCGCTGCAGCAGTAGGAGCACGCAGAGTGGAAGAAGGAGGTCAAAGAAAGAGATTAGTGAGTTAAATAATAAGTTTGATAGGTTAATGTCTACCTTGCAGAATGGGCCCCAAAATCAGCAACAAGGAGGCCAACAAAGGACAAAGGACCCAGTATGTGAATCAAGTTTTTGGTCAGGGTCAAGGACAGTACAATAACGGACGATCCTACAGACCATACAATCAGGGTTCTCGGAATTTCAACAATCAAAGGCAGAATAACTATCAAGGGCAGTCGTCCAATCAGCCCAGGCAATTCCAACCTGCAAACAACAGTAGTTTAAATAGGAGCAGCAACAACAATAACCGGGGGGGGGGGGGGCAGCCAATAATAACAATGCCCTAGGAAGCCAAGAAGACCTGACTGCAAAGATGTATGAAATGTTCAACACCACTCAGCAGCAATCCCAAGCTAATGCCAAGGCCATCGCCAACATGGAAAGGCAGATCGTTCAGATGGGTGAGGATCAAAGAAAGAGGGACAATGGCAAGTTGCCTAGTACTACGGAAATCAACCCAAACCATACTCAACAGGCAGGAAAGGAGCATGCGAACGCCGTTGAGGCTGAATGGAGGAAGGTAATTGTAGAAGACTTACTAGGATATGAAGATGAAGTTGAGGTTGAAGGGAAGGGTAAGAATAAAGAAGAAGTTAAGGCTGAAGAAGAGAAAGCTAAGAATAAGGAAGAGATCCAAGTTGAGAAGGAAACTCAAGTTAAGGAGGACAAGGAGGTCCAAGAGGAGGAACAGCCAATGGTGGCTGGCATTAAACAAAGGAATAAGGATAAGAAAGCAAAAAAGAAGAAGGAGGAGCCTAGTAAGCCGATTGGGGCATCGATAAATCAACCTTTGTGGGATGAGTTGAAGAATGCTCCTGAAGATACAAGAATTCTTTAGGAAATGTGCGAAAAAAATGGAAAGAGCAAGACTCCCACACCTGATACGGTGAGGTTGACGGTTAAAACTAGTGAGGCATTGTTGGGGACACTGCCCAAGAAGGAGAGAGATCCTGGATCACCATTGATTACTGTCATGGTAGGAGATGTGGTTATTAGGAACACCTTGCTGGATTTGGGGGCAAGTGTTAACGTGTTACCAGGATATTTGTATGACAAATACAAGAATGAAGAGTTGGAGCCGGCAAAGACGGTTCTGCAATTAGCCGATCAGTCAACTAAGGTGTCATGGGGCAAATTAACAAATGTGATAGTAAAAGTTGGTGATTTCTTCTACCACGTGGATTTCATAGTCATGGAATACGAGAGTTTGGAAAACGCACCCATACTGATCATGGGACGTCCATTTTTGGCTACCGCCGGTGCTGTTATGGATTGTAAGACGGGAGATTTGGATATCTCCTTTAGGACGAGGAAGCGTAGACTCAACATGTTTAGGAGTCCCATATCTCTACGACAAGGGTATGATGATAAGTATTGGAATAACATTCCGCTAATGGCACCAGGGACCAAAGATAAAGAAAAGATATGGACACGAGCAGGTGAAGGTGGAAAAGAAGAGATCCTGAGGGAAACAAAAGAACATCCGCTATCAACCATTGACAAGGTGCAGCTGCTTGACATGATGAAAATGATGGAATTAAAACATCAGCAATACGAAAAGGATGCCCGGTGTAGGGAGGCAAAAGTCTTCTAGCTCCTGGATGCAAAGCAGCAGTGGATTAGCCAAGTCAGCGATCGGATGATGCAACTCACATCATTGCTGGCAACGATGGTTCACAACTTTGCACCCGAGATGAATAAGATGATGCCTCCGGAGGATCGTGAAGAGTAGGAGGAATCCGTCTGGCTGAAGACGTTAAACTTAGCGCTTGTTAGGAGGCAACCCATCCGTTATAGGTTAGGTGTAGTGTTTCTTATGAGTAATTAGAAAAATATTATCATCGTCATCACAGGTGTTATTGGTTCGAGGCAAGTGTGGGGTCACACAAGGAGTTTGGAAGAATAGAATGTTGCGCCGTGGTATGGAGTTTGGCGCGCCGCGCTTACGAAAAACAACCCGATGCGCATGGGCTGGTTTGGGTACACGCGCGCCGCGGTTCGTCCCTACCCGCGTCACGGTAAATGATCGGACAGACGCCTTATAAGGTACATCGTATTCATTCGTCGCACACACAAAACCCCCACGCCGCGCTACAGAGCTCCGATCAACTAGAAAATTTCTCGTAATTTTCTCGTGTATTTGATTCCTACGATCGAGGTATGTCATTCTAACTCGTTTTTACTAGTTAGAACAAGCAATTAGGCCGTGAAATTGATTGATTTCTTCAAAAACTGAAAAACTTAGAAATCGGCAATGCTAGCTCGTAGGGTGTTTTGTTTGCAAAATAATCACCCTAGAGGGGCTAGTCGCTGCTTAGGCTACCTTGTAGAAGTGTTGGATTGAGTTAACAGGTGAAAATCATCGATTGGGGTTTTGGTTTTCGAAACAGACTTCGGCGCGCCGCGCCCTAGTTCTTGGGCTGCGCCGCGCCTCGGTGGGGAAGACAAAAGGACTAAATTTGCAAAATTTTTTGTTTTGTGTTGTTTGTTTGTTTGTGCAGATGGCTTTCAGACGTGACCACCCCTTCCTTCATTTCCCCGAGATATTAGAGAGCACTCCCGAGTATGTTACGCGGAGGGACGCGCTGATTTCTCGCCGGGTTCTCGAGGCGATCATTTTTGACAGGGATATTCTTGGTCAGGCCGTATTGTGGGCCGAGATCGAGCCATTTCTTCATCGTACATGGTCTGCTGGGGAGCTTACCTTTACGTGCCACGGTTGGCAGAGGCTGATGGCCAACCAGGACGACACAGTCTACACGGAGCTTCTCCTGGAGTTCTTGTCGACAGTTCATAATGCACCGAGCACGCGAGAGGCACGGCCCAGGCCGATCAATTTCAGATTGGGTGGAGTTAGCAGGGAGTGCTATCTCCAGGACTTTGGGAGGCGCACAGAGATTTACACGGAGGAGGAACTCCAGAGCCGTCATTTCGTGCCGTTTCTTCGGGCGTGCATCCAGGGGCAGCCGGATCGGGCTGCCAATGAGACTATTTGGGCTACGATGTCCAATGTTCGATTTGAGGCCGGGTCGGCCAGGGAGAGCCAGCTCCGTAACCCGCTTTACCTCCTCATGCACTGTATCATCTCCACTTCTGTTATGCAGAAGCAACGGGGTGAGAAGGTGTCTGGTGAGGACATGACATTCATGTGGGTGCTCCTCGATCCCACCAGATTCCTGCATCTACCGTATGCCTTGGCGGTCTCCCTATCCACCCAAGCAGTGGGTGTATCCAGCAGTAGCCCCTTGGCCGGCGGGCACTACATTACCCGCTTGGCCCGATCATACGGCTTGCTGACTGCTGGGACCATATTGACCTTGAAGGCGGTACCGCCTGTGCGCACATTAATCCGATTTTTGGAGAACATGGGCCTTATCCATTAGCCATAGGCGGGGCGTTATCTGAGGGTGGCGACGGAGGCACCACGGGCACCCCGACCAGCCCATGCCAGGAGGATGAGCCAGCGAGGCGACGCCGGAGAGCTGCCGCACCACGAGTTGCACCAGCAGAGCCACAGCCACAGCAGGCAGAGGTGATGATAGGTGTCCGACGACTGGAGGATAGGGTTGCTGGTATTGAGGACCAGTTGGCATGGATTGGAGAGGTAGTTTTGGAGATGGCCTCTCAGCAGGGACGACACCCCCGACCCTTCCAGGCCATCCAGAGACCATTGATGTATTTTTCTTTTCTTTTTGGGATATCTGTATCAAACCTATGACATTATTTTATTTTGTGTTTGTTTATATTTCATTTTTTAAATGTTTGTTTCTTTTGCATTTGATATGTTTGTGAGTGATGCATGTAATACCTGAATGGAGAATCTGTGGAGGAGTTGTTTCAGGCAAGTGTGGGGTCACCGTGCCCCCTCCACTTGCCATGATCACCGGCGTGTTTTACTGTTGCGATACAATTCCTGGAAATCTGAACCTGAATCGTGAAATGTTCGTGTTTTTGTACCTGTGACAACCAAGTACCATCAAGCAGTCAACCGTTCTAAGGGGTAACTCTTTCTCCCTAGTTTTGAAATAATTTTGTACAACGGGGACGTTGTACGGTTTTAAGTGTGGGGTGTGGGCGGTCGAAAGAGTGTTTTTTTGAAATTTTTGCAGGAAACGAGTAATTTTCAAAAATTTTAGCAACTTTTTCAAAATTTTTAAAGATTGTAATTTTGAAACGAATAGTTTGTGAATGTTATAGCATTGGTATTTTTCAAAAAATAATATTTAGTTGTTATCATGCTATGAGTTTAGTCAAATAAGTTGAGTTTTAGGAGTTAGAAGATTCGGATATTTTAGGATTGGAATTTAGGAAGAGACTGTCAATCAGTGGCCTTTGTTGTTCGAGCCGGTAAGCCTAAAATGGGTGGGACTTATGCACCTTGCCACCTAAGATCGTCTGGTCTAGGATGGTATTTCTGAAAGCTCGTTACACGGACAACATCGAAAGTCATGGATAGTCTTTAATGGCCTTTAGAATCTGAATGAGTACGTACACTTCACTGTGGACAAAAAGTTTGTAATCAAGGGTTCTTTAGAAAGTCATGAATTCCAAAGAATATTCTGGTTATGTTGTCACAAACTATTTCAATCTAACTCTTGGGACAATAAGCTTTGAAATTGAACACGTTCAAAAATTGTTTGAGTCTTAGTTAGAATTTGTTAAAAACTCTCTTGCTTGGGGACAAGCAAGGCACAAGTGTGGGGTGTTTGACAACGCCTAGTAATATCAAGTATTTTAGTCGTTGTTGAGCCTTATTCTTGGTGATTTTATATCGTATATGCTGTGGTATTCTCACTTTTTGTGTCAGTGCTTGTTTGGAAAGAAAAGTTACAATCAGGGGTTAAATGCGTACAAAATGAAAGAAGTTTGGAGATAAGGACAAAAGCAGTCGCCTGAACACCGCGCCGCAGGGATGCATGAGGGTGCGCCGCGCTGAGTCAACGATAAGGCGGTGGGAAGAATTCAAATGACGAAAAAACGGGGATAAGCCTATACGCGCGCCGCGGATATCAGAGCTACGTGATGCGGTCACTTATTATCCATAACTATAAATAGAGGCCATTCGGTCGAAATCAGCAGGCAAGAAACGACCCATAAGGTGGACTTAAGGCTTCTTTGACTCCAAGTTTCAGATTTCAGCAACCGATTGTGGTATTTTATGTTTCTTCATTTAATTTCATTATTAGTTAGTTGTTAACGCTTATAGCTTAGTGTCTTTTGGGTGTGATAACCATTAGCATTAGGTTTAAGTTTCTGAATTTCATTGTTTACTCTTTTGGATGCTTTGGATTTGAGTTTATGCAAGTTAATCATTCGGTTAATGTTGGTTTGCTCATTTTACCTTTATTTTACCTTTATTGCTTTGAATATGTTTGGATTGTTCTTGTTGTTTCTGGATTTGGATTATACTTTCTGATTTTAGTAAACAACTTTGGTTTAGGAATTGATTTGATTTGGTTTGGTTAATGCTAGATTTAGTTTTTGGCAATTGGTTGGATTTTTGGATTTTTGAACTATTTTTGGGAAAGTAGAGATTAGTCCCTTTGGTTGTAGCATGACACTGCAACTGGTAATCTATCACCTATCTTGACCACGAAACTCCTGTGGATCGACCCTGACTTCCACTGTACTAGTGGGAGTGAGGTTTTATTATTTTTGACGGCATGACGACCAAGGCGATGTCAGTTATTCTATGTGTTGTGGTAAAGGCAAGGTTCAGTTACCAAATTTAAAAGAATCTCCACTAACTTACCAGAATCTTTTTCGCGGTGTAGATTTTAAGAGCAAGAACTTTATGAAAAACATTCGTCGTTACAATTCAATGTTTTCATTTACATCAATGGGTGGAAAAGTTGATTCATCCATTAATAGATGTAATGCTCCATACATTTTCAAAATTAGCGGCCAAAATTATCATAGTATGGGGAGTCTTTTACCAGCAAATGGATCGAAACCCAAATTCTCTCAGCTATACATATATTATACAGAGAATGAAACTCTAATAGAGACAACAGAGTTTTGGGTAAATATTCAAAATTATCTATACTTATTAAATTTTTTTTCCATTTTTGTCATACTAATCTTAACTTTCTATATTAATATTATATATAGTGCACCAAAACATGGGTCTACCTCTTCTTCTGAATCAATGGATCTTGAGATTATACAAGAGTTAAAGCTTATGTTGGATTCAAATAATGTGTTGGTTAAGTATTATCGAATTGTAAGAGATTATTTTCATACAAATCCTAATGTGGAGCTAAAGTTAAGGATTATATGAAAAAGGGATACAAGATGGAAGGACATATAACCTCCCAACTGCTTTTGAGGTTGTAGTTTTAGCTGTTGGTGATATTGGTGATTCAATTGAAAAAAGAGATATTATTGTTGGAACTTCATCAAGAGCTCTAAAACGTATAAGTGTATTGTACCCTTCCTACATCCCTCTTCAATATCAAATACTCTTTCCATATGGCGATGATGGCTACAAAGTTGACATCCTTCATAGAGGTCTTATGTCTTCATCCGAAAACAAGCGACCGAACTGTACGATGAGAGAATTTTTCGCTTATAGGATTTATGAAAGGGTTAATATATTATGATTAATCTCGAACTTAAGAAGGCTTTTTCCAACAGTTTTTGGTTGATGGTTATACAATGATTGAAAGTGAAAGATTATTTTACATACTAAACCAACAAAAAGTTCTTGGATGTGAATCTTATGAGAACTTGCGTTAGGAATGAGATGTAAGGAACACAAGTATTTCAAATATCAGCCAACATGTGATATTACCTTCTTCCTTTACCGGTGGTTCACGATACATGATGTAGAACTACTTAGATGTCATGTCGTTTTGCAAGTGGTTTGGATACCCAGACCTTTTTCATCACTTTAACATGTAATCCAAAATGGCTTGAGATTAAAAGGTTTCTTAAAGATAAAACACTTCATCCCGAAGACATGCCCGATATCATGTGTAGGTTATTTAAGATCAAGCTTGATGCATTGATTAAAGACCTGAAGGACAATGCGTTATTTGGAAAGGTTCAAGAGGGTATGATAAACTTAGTAATTCAATTTGAACATGTTTATATTTACATATATCTTATCATTAATGTTGAATTTACTTATTATTTTTAAATCCTTATATTACATAGGTTATCTTTTCACTATAAGGAATATCATAATTGACTTATTAAATTATTATGTAGTTGTGTACACAATTGAGTTTCAAAAGCGAGGTTTGTCTCCTAGTCATGTATGTCTTTTTATGCACTCCGATGACACATTTTGTACTAAGGAACATATTGATCCATATATTTCTGCGGAGATCCCAACATTCATGAAGATCCTGATTTATATTCACTCGTTAGCGAGTTCATGGTTCATGGACCTTGTGGTGCTGAAAATCCGAAATGCCCGTCCATGGTCGATGATAAATGTTCAAAAAACTTCCCCAAGAAAATTTCTAATCAAACTTTTTGGTGATTATAATGGATATCCTCAATATCGTAGGCGAAATGATGGATCGTTTGTTGAAAAGTCCGGTGTTAAGTTAATATAACAGAAATGTTGTTGCCTATAACAAAAACCTTTTGAAAAAATATGAGGTACACATTAATGTTGAGTGGTTTAATTAGGCTGGTTCCATTAAATATTTGTTTAAGTATATAAACAAGGGTCCAGATAGAGCTACGATTGCAGTTGCCTAGACAAACAATGAAAATGGGCATGCTCATGTTTTAGATGAAATTAGAGAATACTACGATTGTAGATATATATTGGAATGTGAAGCATCTTGGTGAATTTTTGGATATGATTTTCATTACAGGACTCCTTTTGTGGTTAGACTTCCTTCTAACTTCATGGACAACAACAAGTTGTGTATGATGCTGGTGATGATATTGAAAATGTCCTTAATAAACCTTCTGTTGCATCTTCAATGTTGTTATCTTGGATGAAGTGTAACGAGAACTATGAAAATGCACGAAATCTTAGTTATGTTGAATTCCCCATAGAGTATGTATGGAAAACTGTAAAGACGATTTGGGAGCGAAGGAAAAGAGGATTTTCAATTGGTAGAATTCATCATTTTTCTCCCAATCTTGGTGAAGCCTATTTTTTAAGAATTCTTTTAAACAAAGTCTGAGGTCCAAAATCATTTAAAGAAATCCACACAATAACTAGAGAAATATATCCTACTTTTAGAGATGCATGTTATGCTATGGGCCGTTTAGATGATGACAAGGAATATATTGAAGCCATTAATTGTTGGAATAATGTGCAAGGTCATCAACTTGTGGTAATATTTCTGATAATGGTAGAGTCCTTCTGGGTTGCCCTCATGATCCAAAAAAACATACAGAGTCAGAATAAAGGAAAAGAGAAAGTAGTTTATTAATTTATTGAGAAGTAAATTAATCAGAAACTAAATCAGAAATTGGTTTATTAATTTCTCAAGGACATGATAAATTAATTAGAATATAATTGGCAATTAATTAACAAGTTAATTTGGAATTAATTTGGAGAAATCAAATTGAAAGGGATTGAATTATAAATAATTAAAGAGTGAATTAGTAGTTACAAGTCCAGGGGTTGCGGCTGCCAAAAGGCTCCTCAAGTTTGGAACCCTAGGAGTTCTCTAGTATAAATAGAGGCATTGGGGTTCAACCCTAATCATCCATTGCCCTCCAAAGGAGCCGCCAATTCCTTTCTCCCTCCTCCCTTTGGCAAAATCAATCCCTCTCTAGGTTTTGATCCTATGCCTTCTTTTCACAAGTGGAAATTCTGATCTGTTTGGTTTTATGGTGTTCCTAGGTATGAGTCATTAGAGGGATTCGCACTTTGGATCCTGCTCATCCTTTGCAAGATGTTGTTCATCAAATTCAAGTAAGGAGATACTCCTAAGGTACATTCTGTTTATGTTTTGTTGCAATAATTGTTATGAACTGCATGATCCTGAACTCTGTTCACGGATAAATCTATGAGTTGATCTTGTTAGTCTTCTGGTGCACGTTGTTATGTGTTTATGTGATCGAACCCAACAGTGGTATCAGAGGATCTGTTCATATGTTATTTTCACTTTTGCTTGATATGATTACCTGTTTAGGATTTATGCTACAAACCTATATGAACTTGCATGTTGTTTTTCGAAAAAATCCATAGATTATGCTAGATTAATTCCTGAAAATGCATGTTATGAATTTTGACTAGTTTAGGATACTAGTATCATAATTTTCATAAATTTGAAGGGTTTAGGAGGGTTTCCTTGCCCTTGGCGGCTATGGTTTCCTAACCCTTGCTTGCCTTGGAAG
This sequence comes from Cichorium intybus, assembly GCA_023525715.1. Lineage (NCBI taxonomy): Eukaryota > Viridiplantae > Streptophyta > Magnoliopsida > Asterales > Asteraceae > Cichorium > Cichorium intybus. Next base: position 53,411,691 of record CM042017.1, read on the forward strand.
TTTCCATAGTTAGCTTGTTTCCTTATTTTACCTAATTTGCCTAAACTACATGCTATATGATTATCGAAATTAGCTGGTTTCTTGTGCCTCCATGAGGATTTCGAAAATTTTATGGTTTTAGGAGAGTTTCATTGGTCTTTGCATGCTACCTGACGGCTAGGGTTAATCCCTTTCTTGCCTTGCAAGTTTCTTAACTTGCTTACTTGCTTTTTTGCTTTATTTCCTTAATATGATTATTTCTATTAGGGATTTATTTATAATTAATTATTAAAGATTATTAATTGAATTAATAGATGAATAAATTAAGTTTATATATATTAGAAGACTATATCTCTATATATATATATATATATATATATATATATATATATATATATATATATATATATATATATATATATATATATATATATATATATATATATATATATATATTAAAGCAAAAAAATTGGTCAAACCATGACTAGGTTCACGCACAAAATCATGTATGAGGTTTAAGGAGGGTTTTTATGCACCCAAATGAAGTTGGTTATTAAGTGGCATCTATTGCCCACCACCTTCACCGCCCACCACCTTTTACTATGTTTAGTTACCGAAAGGGTTTGATAGGGTAATGTTTCTCTCTCTAAGTTAAAAGTATTAACTTAAAGTATTAAAACAAAAACCTGTTTTAATTAAAATAAAATGTTAGATTTTGTGCTATCCATAAGAAACACACATTCTCTTTATGATCTTGTGACAACCGTCAAAATTCGGTCAACAAAAGTCAATAAAAGTCAACGAAAGTCAATTAAAGCGTAAATTAGGTTAAAATATTGAAATATAATTTTCATAACCTTTATATTGTATTATTGCATTTTATAATACTACATGCGCTAGTTGAAATCAATTATCGAGTAAACGTTATAAATACATGTAATAAATTACAGTAGCATAGAAAGTCGATAAACATGCAAATATTATTTTGACATAAGTAATATTCATAACACGATGCGTTTGTGCTCACGAATCCGTAGACATATAGAACGTTGAAGACGGAGTTCGCATCAAGGCATCTACAAGTTGCTAAACTTTGGTCTTTTCTTCATCAAATTCAAGATTTGTTTCAAAGGTGAGTTCATACCCCTCATTTTCTACTCTTTTTAAGTGTTTTAAGGGGGAGAATAAACGTCTTAAAACCTATATGTTTTACTCTTGAAATATGATGTGTTCATATGTTTGGTCATCTTACTACAAAAGTGTTTGACATAAAAATGTGTTAAGATAAACTAACATACATATTTAGTTCAAGAAACTAACATGCAAGACTTTTACACACCTTTGTGACCAACAAAATTCATGTTGTACTTTGTTGGTGAAATGGTCATAAAAATGGTACACTATATGATCTTTTGGCAAAAGGACATGAAAATACATTTTTCACTAAAAGAGTCACAAAAACTATTTTGTCATATAATGTTGGACAAAAATCAAATGTAATGGTTTACATAACTAAAATGGTCTAAAGTAAATATGTCGTTACCATCTTTACATGAAAAAAGACCATTTATAAGAAAAACGTTATTTTGACGTAATAACGACTATTTGGACTTATAACGTCGTAATAAGTTTGGGAAATGACCTTTTACAAAAAAATTGGTATTTAACACAAGAATAACTATTTTTAAAGTATAGTGTATGAAAAATGACCATTTGGAAGGATTACCATCATTTTGATAAAATGACATGAACTAAAAATGTTGGCGTCACTTATGTTACATGACCAAAACTAACAACTTGTCATGACTTGTTTGATACATTGTAGATTTATCTTGTTAGTTATATTTAGTGCCTTAGATCTAAGAAATTACACATTTCAACTACTTAACATCTTTTAGCCTTAAATACGTTAACATGACGAAAACATTTATATGAGTTATAATGGGTATAATTTATGGAACAAACGACAAAGATACGCCAGAAATACGAAATATAATTATATACATATATAATTATTACATACTATAATTATCATGTGTACAGTTTGATAATTACAAATACAAAGGAGTTTGCAATACATTTACAAGTAAGGTTTTACGCTATAATTATCATGGATATATTTTGATATTACAAATACAAAGAAGATTTCAATACATTTACAAGTAAGGTTTTACGCTATAATTATCATGGATACATTTTGATAATTACAAATACAAATGAGTTTTTAATACATTTACAAGTAAGGTTTTACGCTATAATTATCATGGGTACATTTTGATAATTACAAATACAAAGTAATTCATTTGTATGAACTAGGATAAAACATCACATTGGGTAGTTATGTGAGACATTTCTTCACAGTACTAAAAGAAGTACACATTATGTCCTGGATTGTAACCTTAATCATTCATGAGCGAAATAGTTGTATATAGATCTATATGAGACTGGCAATATCCACCTATGGTTGTTAGCTACAACTACGACCGACGGGTCAAGGGTGACAAATGTCTTAACACTGCGACGTATGACGAGCGTCGTGCCAGGACATCAAGTCATAGCGAGGTTATAATAACTCACATGAACAACAACGATTATCCTTGGTTTGAGGAAAAACATCTTCAATCGGTTTTATGTAAATATAAAACTACATGTTGCTTTATACAAATATAAGTACGGTTTACTTATACATACGAGTTTTATGGAATTAAAACTACATTTTATCAAGACACGAATATAAGTATGATTTAGTTATACATACGGGTTTTATGTGATTAAAACTACATTTTATCAAGATACAAATATAAGTACGGTTTACTTATACATACGGGTTTTATGAAATTAAAACTACATTTTATCAAGACAAGAATATAAGTACGGTTTACTTATACATACGGGTTTTATGGGATTAAAACTATATTTAATCAAGATACAACTAAGTATGGTTTTACTTACGCAAGGGTTTTATGGATTTAAACTACAATTACGTTAAAGAAAATACTGTTTTTCTTGGTACATACGCTACTGGTTTTCACAAAGGAAATACTGAGTTTCTCATTACAAAAATCTTATGAACTCACCAACGTAATGTTGACACTTACAAAATTACTTGTATTCTCAGGTAACAATTAGTCAGGTACGACTAATATTTTGGATGGGACGCGAAGACGTCTCTTTTGATTATTTTGTTATCATACAGTCATTGGGTTGAAACAATAATGTTTGAACAATGTAACTTTGCAATTATAATGTATGATGATTGTTTATCTACTTATGTTTCAATGTATGCAATGGTTGTGATACTGTGTGACGTTCCACCCTCCGACGATTCCGCCATCGTGGTTTGGGGGTGTGACAAATCTACTGGCGGAGCTGTGTGGTTAACCGGCACGCCAAACAAAGTTATACTTGAGGGTGACGTGGCACTTGCGATTCTCAAGCGTATCTTGAGTCGGGCATCATGTGGGTTCTGCATGGTTAATTCACCGTCTGATTCATGATCCACGACATCCCTCTCATGAATTTGAGATGAACACAAATGAGATTAACATGTCATTGACACTAGTCAATGAATCTCACAGATGTAGGAGTTTCATAGTGAATGAAACTGACAAATAGTTTTTGTCTACCTTGATGACCATTATGGTGTGATTACAACATCCCTCTTCACATCCCAACTGGGAAATCTTGGATCCTACCCTTAGTAAATAAATTGGGTAATTATTTAAAGGATTAATATTCAAACTAAACTAAAAACCTTTGTCTTATAGATGTCAAATCTAAACACAAAGCTTCCTCATCCTACTCCTCCTCCTCCACTGCAATCCCAATCTAGTGAGATCGATAGCCTGGCATTTGCTGACATGTCCTCCAAACTCGAGCATTGTTTCAAGAGTATCGGGGTACAAGCAAGTCAGAAATGATTCGATATCGTTAAATCCTTTAAGGCATATAAACTAGGAAAAGGAACGTCTGTGTGTACACATATTCATAAGATGAAATCGTACATAGACAAATTGGAAAATATCGGTGTCCATTTTCAAAGGAGTTAGCCGCCGATGTGGTGCTTAACTCTCTTCGTGGTTCAAGTCATTAGGGCTTTATGAAGTGTGACTAGAACCATCTGGAAATGACATTGATTAAGCTGCACGGTTTGCTGAAAATTGCCGAGGTTAGTTTGAAGCAACGTCGTAGCTCAATTTCCATCGCTCCTGTCTTGGCCATTCGTCATGGTAATGCTGTGAAGAAAAATGATTCTCATCCCAATGGAAGGGAAGGGCTAAGGTTGGACAATCTAACAAAGGCTTTAAGAGAAAAGCTGATTCTGACATAGCACCTACCAGTGACCTGAATGTGGCCATATCTTTACTGCCAGCTGAAAGGGACATTGAAAACGTAGTTGCCCAATATATCTGAAGGGTCTGAAGAAGATCTGAGTCAAGGAGTTTGACACATCAGGTATATCTAAAGTCCATGTCAACTTCTCGTTCTTTAACCCTTGATACAGGATGTGTTGAATCACATCTGTACTATATGCAAGGACTAAGTGAAAGTAAGAAGTTGAAGCATATGAGCCTAATATGATCATGTGATACAGAAGCGTTGCTGCTGTTACAAGGATCGGAGATTACACCTCATGCTAATTAGTGGTGGTTAATTATATTATTAGATTTTTTGCTACTCGCCAAAATTGGCACAAAACATTGTTTTATATTACACATTATTTAAAGGACATTTTTGTATTTTTCCTTTTGATAATAAAATGGTGATTTTATAAACATGGTTGTCTTATTTCAAAAAAAAATATCCTTTACAATGGCGTATATGATTGTGTTGTTTGTGTTACTAGTAGTAATAATATAATCTTAAATATTGATTCATCCGAAATCATGTTTGTGGCATTGTCATGGTGTCCATTAAACAACTTTGGCAAAAGACATTTGATAGCAGTGAATGACACTTTTAGAGTATCTTAGGAGAATAAGAAACGTGTTCTTGGTTTATGGAGGAAAAGGAGGAGCTAAGAGAGACTAGTCTTAGCGATGCCACAGATGACTCTTGCTCACAATCAGGACAGGTGTCCCTATTAAAGGAGGAATAACAACATGGAAATGTTCCAAGTTGAAATCAATACAAATTGAAATGTATATCAGCTAGTATAGAAGACTACATGGTTGAAAGTTTTCATTGGTTATATTGGTGTTGCCCTCAACATCACTGATCTCCTTGAAATCTTCTTACCAAGGGTGCAGTCACCTTGACTAAGAAACCCGAGGACCATGGGACGTCGAAGCAAATACTCAGGGAATGCTGCCGTGTTTAGAAATCAAGTTAAGACATCGTAGTGAATAGGGCATCATCGGAAGAGTATCCGACAGATTGTTTCACTGAGACTTTGACGCGGACCAAGCATGAAGGTCATACTAGGGTCCATAGGCGTTAAGTTTGTAAGCATATAACATAAGTATTTTAGTTTTTATTTTGTTAACCAAAACATATAGCTGTGATTAATTGTATATGACTTGGTGTATTATTAATGGAGAATTAATAAAGAGCTAGACTGCCATTTTCATTTACATTAATAGTGTGTTTCACTTTAGCATGTTTAGAACCCGCTTCCCGAGTATTAGTTTACTCAAACCTACATAGTTGGTCGTATTCTTGGAAGCAAGTAGTAATTTAAGACTATCATGGAGTGTTAGTAGATTGTCTATAGAGATTAAACATAACATGGTGATTGCGACTAGCCTTCATGAGTTCTTGGTAGAGATTCAAGTATTGGAACAACCCACACTTAGGAATTACTTCATGAATTAAGTCAAAAGTAATTCTGAGATGATAATATCTTTTATTCTTCAAACCGAGATACATAAGGGATTTGCACTATGATTCTATCATACATCGGCATCCTTAAACGCTATTCGTAACTGGTAGTTATAACGGGTATGTCCGGGTAGGAGAACAACTTCTTCTGTCTGTATCGGCTCTCCTACGTTTGGACCTACGTGCACCAATCAGATTTTTATTGGGCTCACTATTTATAAAATTCGAAGGAAATGGCCCAAAGCATCCCAACAGTATTAGGTTTATGTAAGGCCCAATATCATTCCCATTTTCCTCCAGCCCTTTTTCCACGTTACAATGTTCTCCTGTTTCCAAAGCAGTTGCATCGCTTTCCAAGTAACAATTCCCCCTGATCCCAAGCAATGCATCGTCCATTGGTCTTCTATCTTCCACGTCTCGATTGACTGATTCATCCACTTTAGCAGACGGATTTTCTTCCGAGTTTTCCTTTGCCGGAGAGTTCACCACCCGAATATTTTCCCGACCACCCTGCTGACTAGTTTCAAACTCACAATTTCTTCTTCCCTCCTCATTTGGCGCATTTGGTTTCGGTAGAAATTCACCATCTTCCGGTTCATCCTCTTCCATATTCACCCACGTATCAGAAATCGCTTCATATTCATCATCCTCCCCATCTTCTTCCTCATCAGACTCAACTATTTTATCGAAAGGGTATTCTTTAAATGGCGACCAGTCATCTGCATATTCAACGACACCGACCTGATAAGCCTTCCCAGCAGCTGTTATGGTAACTTCCTCATTGGTCCAACGTCTCCGAGAAGTAAGAAACCCCACCTTCCCCATCGACCAATCCGATCTATTAAGAATGAAGTCACATGGGTTTATTACTCTACCAAAGCTTCCCGCAATGCATGAGAAATTAGTATCATCCCTTAATTCCAATGGAAGACTAGTGATTTTAAGCCATGTCGTACGTTCATAACGTTGCTCATGCTGATATCGATCACCAAACCGTAAACGTCTAAACCATTCCTTCCACTTATTCTCATTTTCTAAAAACGCCTTTGCATTTTTTGAAAAGTAAAAAAAGAGAGCTAACTGTAATCCCGCAAGATATTTGGTCCTCATCCTGACTTCTAAGAATTCGTGAAACGTACTAAGGTAGTCTAGACTATGTGCTTCCCCAATTAGAACCGGTCCTTTCAACCAGTTTTGCAAGGAAGTATCTAGCTTCAAAGCAATGGGGGGTGAGAATAGTCTGATTGTGCTTACCGGTTACGACCTCCGCAAAAGTTCTTCGAGCCCATGGGTTTTCGCCATTCTCCGGAGTTTTACGAGTGGGGATATGAGAGTTAGCTTCTTTCCGAGCCTGGATTCGAGGGTTTTGCAACTCCGACTTTCTTGTGTATTTTGCAATGTTGACCGTGAGAGGCTTATCATGGATAGATACGTTTTGCAAGTTAATCTCCAACTCTTTCACATTCCTTACCCCTTTGAACCTGACAAAAGCGAAAAAAATTTCACCCTGAGTCCTTCCTTCCTAGTAGATATACGTCTACCACTATGCCATGCTTTGAAAATTCTTTAGCGATAGCCTCCCTTCTAACCTCTGCTGGAATTTTTGAAACGAAAACTGATAATTGTTGGGCCATTCCGTCCTACCTCCGTCCATCCGTCGTCTTTGTTAGAGCGTCTGTTCATATCCTCGAGAGAATCCCCTTATATGTATACTTAATAATCTTGGGCAGGGGTAAATCGACTAAGGTAAAAGGAAGGGGGTACGTGTGAACCTCGCTTCTTATTTTGCCACCTTGTATCCATACATGTTATCAAGCTAATCAACAAATAATTTAGAGGGTTGCTTATTCAATGCACTAGAGGCAGGAACCTTTTTCACCTTTGGCAGTTATCATGCGACAATTGTTTAGATAAAACCCAGAATCACGTAATGCGACTCTTTTGTTGACATCAAAATTGCACAGTAGACACCGCTTGCTGTCTTTTAACCCCTGCCATGCTTTACTAGAATCCCTATGAGATGGTAAAGTGAAATAGGTTTGACTTTTCTTTGAGCTTTTTGGAGAAAACAAATACAATGTATACTGATGCAAATTAAATGAAAACCCATCTAGAGCTTTTGTAATTGCAATATGCATTCAACATATTATTCTTTGAAAACCCACGTGAATATGAACCACACAACCCATGTTATGATTTTATTTACTTGACGTCGCTTCTCTTTTCAAATGGACACAATACCATGCCACGTAAACTTGATTTTGTTGCCATGTATTAAAGAGGCGAAAAATGAATAGTCTGTTAGAAATTTAGGGTTAAATAATGGCTTGGATATCTGAAAATCGTGTCGATCACTCTCAAATCAAAGTATTTCGATGGTACGATCGAATCTTTGATAGGATAAGATTCAGGGTATGATCAAGATCAGAAAATGTGTATTGTTCTGAGAATTTGTGTACTAGAAATTGTGACCAAAACTGGCATATAACCAGTCAAAAAACCGACAAGAAACTGTCACTGGGCACTTACACGGGTCGTGTGATCCCGCACAGGTCGTGTGAAGTCTTGGTTGCAAACTGTTTTGACACGCACACGGGTCGTGTGGTATCCGATTACAACATTCACATGGGTCGTGTGATATCCGATTACAACATGTTTACAATCTACTTTGTGATCACACGGGTCGTGTGATCACAAAGGTCGTGTGATCCCACGGTGTACTTTGAATCTTGATCAAACTCAAAAAAGTGTGCACTCCGCACTTCCTTACGCAAATAAGTGTGTACTCTGCACCTTCCTTACGTGTTTAATTTTTGTCAAGATTGTATTTGGTCAACAAGTTAATCCATTACACTTAATTACACATTGGTAATATAAAATCACCAACAAACCTCCCGCATTTAAGAGTAATCTTGATTAACTTAAAGAAAAACATATAAACAACAAATTGATGCGTAAATGAAATGTTGTGACTGATATTGCCTCATTTATACATGTATTTCGGGCAATATCGAGTGCTTAAAAATGTGTTTTTGGTTTAATTTCAAGATAAAGGTACTTATTTAATTTAAATACCAAAACACAGGAAAAATTGCTGAATAAAGAAGAAGGAGCTGGATTCAAGCTTTAAAATGAGGAAAAAGGAGTAAAAGAACTATCGGGAAAGAAAGAGTCAAAAAGAGCGTATTTTGGACGAAAAAACGAAGAAATAAATCTAACAGGCCTTAGATCGCGACCCTATCTCAACACAGATCGCGACCCGATCTGCTGACCAATGCGTGACAAATGGCTGACACAAGGATCGCGATCATGGCTCAAAATCGCGACCTTACAGAGATCGCGACCCGATCTCCTCGAGGATCGCGACCCTACCCACCAACTACAGTCCACAAAGTCAGAATAGCGGCCAACGGCGAAACGCAATTCACACGAGATCGCGACCCGATCCCCTATAGGATCGCGACGCGATCCTCCCTGGACAGCAGTATAAATAGAGGCCTTCTCTTGTTGTTTTAGACACACATTGAGAGATATAAACTCCACACCTGGAGAATATCACCCTCTATATTCTTCATCTCGACCTCTCTTCTCAAGAAACGAAGCTTTGCTAGCGGTAGCCACGAACGATCAAGAAACATCATAGCTCGGATATTCGGTTTGCTTACTATGTTTAGCCTTCTTAAATATTCAGTGTGTTGCATGTTTATGATTATGGAGTAATTCCTTCGTGCTTTTACTTAGATTAGATGAAACTTATAATTATGTTTTGATTGATATAAAATCGGATATTGCATGTTTTATAATTTATTTTGCATGTTTATTTAACCGACTCATGTGTATTAAGAATCTATCTTTGAAACTTATAACTGAGTTATATTTAGTATAGATGACCATTCTTACTAAATTAACTTGTATCGTAATATATGTGATCCATATACATATTTATGACTAGTGATTGACCAAATCCTAGGTTAAGTTACAAGGAAATAATCTTATATGCATATGTCTAAACTGTATTAGTGGACCAAACTGTACAACTCATTTTGATTTTCATGACCATTGATATCAAAAGAAACAAATAAATCATGCAGAGTACGAATAAATAGAATGATTAATTGGAGTAATTAATTTACAGGACCAATGGAATTGATAACCCTTTCTAATCATAAAATTGGATTGTTGGACCAAGACATCTAATTAACTTAGAAATCGGTATTTAACTTGTTAATATCCATTGCACATTATTATCAATCAGAATATTGTTATAAGGAGTAATCATCTCTGAGTAAAAGCATATTTGTTCAAACTATCTGTTCGGTTTAACTTCAACCTTGTTATCATTTTCTTACTCATTATTCCTATTTATTTGTTGTTACAATCTCTTCACAAAATTCAATTACACAAAATCCCCCCTCTTATCTCTTTTGTTGTTATAAATTGTTAATTGATAATTGATTTTCTTTAATTTAAACCAATTCCCTTAGGTTCGACCCGGACTTACCATTACTATATTACAACCGATTAGGTACACTTGCCTAGTTGTGCTGTTTTCATTCATGGTATTTCCCTGTTATAAATTCAAAACTTATGCAAAGACATTACAAAGATAATATTTATCCTCAGTATTCCAAAAACAAGTAATATCATTTTGGGTATATAAATATGTATGTCTGAAAACACATCAAGTTTTTGACGCCGTTGCCGGGGATTACGGTTTTAAGTGCAAGAAATCATTTATTAATATAATTTATTTTATTATTATCTCACCCCGTTGTTCCTCAGATAGTATATGACCAGGAGTTCAAACTCTCCTTTGACTCCACAGTTTCAAGAACCGGAACAAGAATTTCGCAGACGACGAAGACACGCAAGATTAATGGCAGACATTGCAAATCTTTCATTGGAAGAATATGCAAGTCGCACACAAGAAGAAACAGGCCAAGGACTAGTTCGTCCCACAATTCCAGATGGGGAACATTTTGAAATAAAAGGCCAATTCCTACATCTTCTAAGGGAAACTTTATTCACAGGAAAAGATGCTGAAGATGCCAACCAACATGTGGAATCTGTCCTTGAAATAGCCGATTACTTTCATATTCCTGGAGTCACTAAAGATGCTGTTATGTTACGAGTATTTCCAATAACACTCCAGGGAGCAGCAAAAAGATGGTTAAAAGCTGAACCCCCAAGAACAATAAAGACTTGGGAAGAATTAAAAACAAAATTTATTAAACAGTTTAGCCCACCTTCTAAAATTGCCAAAATGAAAGCAAAAATCCAAAATTTTCAACAAATGGACGATGAAACACTTTATGATGCATGGGACCGTTATAAAGAAATGCTCCAAAATTGTCCACAACATGATCTTAATCCGCATCAAGTTGTGCAAACTTTTTATAACGGAATTAATGTAACTACTCGTCAAATGGTTGATTCGCAGGGTCCAATTCCAAAGAAAACTCCAGCAGACGGATATGCATTAATTGAAGAATTAGCCCAACACTCGTATCAGTGGCACTCTTCAAGAGACTCATCCTTAAGAAAGAAGCCAGCAGATGAGCAAGCCGATGGATTAGCAGCCCTCAATGCCAAACTAGACGCTTTGGGACGAGACATGAAAAAGGTAAACCAAACAATCCATGCCATTCAGGTCGGCTGTGACAACTGCAGTGGACCACATCTTGCAAGAGATTGTCCACTTGATGAAGATGGAAAAAGAAAAGAAAGTGTTAGTTATTCATCCGGAGATCGATTTGATGAAAGAAGGCCACGAAACAATAACTGGAAGCCTTATGAAGAATACAAAAAGGATCAAGCTGAGAAGTATAAACAAAACGGGCAAGGATACTACCAAAGAGAACCACCCTTTGATCCACAAAGACAACCCGAGAAGAAACCAAGTTTTGAAGAAATGATGTCTAGATTTGCAGAAGCTTCAGACAAAAGACACAGAGCAACCAAAGAATTAGTAAAGAAAATAGGAGTAACTACAGAATCTTCACTCCGAAACCAACAAGCTTCAATTTTAAATATTGAAACCCAAGTTGGTCAAATTGCTCGAGTCTTACATGAAAGATTCCCTGGTACTTTACCAAGCAACACAGAGCAAAATCCTAATGCGCAAGCCAATGCAATTACAACCAGAAGCGGTAAGATTTTAGAACCATCAATTCCCATAAACACTAACTCTTCCTCTAAAGCGCAGGAAGCTGAAAAACTACCAGAAAAGAATGAGGAAGAATCAGAAGAAAGACCACCGCAAACACCCATCAAGAATTATAAACCACCAGTTCCCTACCCACAACGTCTGAAAAAGGAAAAACAAGAAGAAGAATACACGAAGTTTTTAGAACACATAAAATCATTGCATATTAATATACCTTTTGTTGAGGCCGTTGCACAAATGCCTAAATATGCAAAGTTTTTAAAAGATCTTCTTTCAAATCGAAAGAAACTTGAAGAAGCATCTAATGTGATTCTAAATGAACAATGCTCAGCAGCAATGTTGAACAAACTACCTAAAAAGATGACTGATCCAGGAAGTTTAACATTACCATGCCAGTTTGGTAATTTATCTTTTAGTCATGCTTTAGCAGATTCAGTTGCAAGCATCAACCTCATGCCATATTCATTTTACTCTAAGCTTGATTTGCCTGAACCTAAACCAACATGAATGGCGATCCACTTGGCAAACAAATCGATAACATATCCAAGAGGTATAGTGGAGGACTTGTTGGTAAAGGTAGATAAATTTGTTTTTCCTGCAGATTTTGTTGTTCTAGACATGGAAGAGGATGAACAGGTGCCGATAATTCTGGGAAGACCATTCTTAAGCACAGCAAGAGCTTTAGTGGACATCCGTGAATCTAAGCTCACACTTAGAGTTGGAACTGATGCCATAACATTTGGAATTGATCAATCCATGAAACATTCAAAGACATGTGATGATGCGGTGTATTTCATTGATACTTTTGACACCATTTTAGAAAATGAATTGCAGGAATTGGAGAAAAGAAATCTAGAAAGCATGATGCCTATGGAAGAAGAAGAATTTAACGCCAACGAAGAGATTGAGAAATTAGAAAAATTACTAGAAGAAGAAAAAGTGCCTAGTAATTCGTCTACAACCAATGAGAATCAAGATTCAGAGCCAAAGACTCCTAATCTCAATACTCTACCTCCTCATCTTGAATATGCTTATCTAGATGAAAACATGCAATTGCGTGTTATAATAAATGCTTCTTTGTCAATTGCAGAAAAAACGAAGCTGGTGGTTGTCCTCAAGAAAAGAAAGAATGCCATAGCCTGGAAAATCTCAGATATTAAGGGAATAAGTCCTTCATACTGTTCCCATAAAATTCTAATGGAAGATGAAACCAAGCCAAAAATACAACCCCAGAGACGTTTAAATCCCAAAATGCAAAAAGTTGTAAGGAAAGAGGTTGTAAAATTGCTAGATTCAGGAATCATATACCCCATTTCAGACAGTCCATGGGTCAGTCCCATTCATGTAGTGCCAAAAAAGGGAGGAATAACCGTTTTAAAAAATGAAAAAAACGAATTAATCCCCACCAGAACAGTAACCGGATGGAGAGTATGCATAGACTACCGTAAATTAAATGATGCTACTCGCAAAGACCACTTTCCTTTACCGTTTATTGATCAAATGCTTGAAAGGCTTGCTGGTAAAACTTACTATTGCTTTTTAGATGGTTTTACAGGATATTTTCAGATCCCAATCGACCCACTGGATCAAGAAAAAACCACCTTCACATGTCCCTATGGAACTTTTGCATACCGAAGGATGCCATTTGGACTCTGCAATGCACCAGCAACGTTTCAGAGATGCATGACTGCCATATTTCACGAAATGGTAGGGGATTTCATGGAGGTATTTATGGATGACTTTTCTGTATTTGGAGATACTTTTGACGAATGTTTAACCAGTCTTGATAAAATGCTTGAAAGATGCGAGAAAACTAACTTGGTGTTGAATTGGCAGAAGTGCAATTTCATGGTTCAAGAAGGAATAGTTCTTGGGCATAAGGTGTCAAATCAAGGAATAGAAGTGGACAAGGCCAAAGTGGAAACTATCTCAAAATTGCCGCCACCTACAAACGTGAAGGGAGTGAGAAGTTTCCTAGGACATGCAGGATTTTATCGTCGATTCATAAAGGATTTTTCAAAAATAGCGAGACCATTAACTCAATTACTATTGAAAGAAGCAAAATTTGAATTTTCAACAGAATGCTTAAATTCTTTTAACACTTTAAAAGAAAAATTGGGCTCGTCTCCAATTCTAATTGCACCAAATTGGAATTTACCTTTTGAATTGATGTGTGATGCAAGCGACTATGCAGTTGGAGCAGTTCTCGGGCAAAGGGTGGAAAAACATTTCCAACCTATCTTTTATGCTAGTAAAACCCTTAATCCAGCACAAGAAAATTATACAACAACAGAAAAGGAATTACTAGCAGTGGTCTATGCATTTGATAAATTCAGACCATACCTAATTTTGTCTAAAACAACTGTCTTTACAGATCATTCTGCTTTAAAATATTTGTTCTCAAAACAGGACGCAAAACCAAGACTCATACGTTGGATCCTCCTGTTACAAGAATTTGATCTGGAGATAAAAGACAAACCAGGAATGGAAAACGTAGCAGCAGACCACTTGTCCAGACTGGAAAACCCAAGGATGGAACAGCTTAAGGAAACAGGCATCAACGATAATTTTCCTGATGAATACCTATTGAATGTAGACGCAGAACTTCCTTGGTACGCTGACATAGTTAATTATTTGGCTGTAGGGGTACTTCTGAAGGGAATGACACATCAACAGAAAAAGAAATTCTTCGCAGATGTAAAACATTACTTCTGGGACGATCCATATCTGTTTCGAGTCAATGCAGACAACATAATTAGAAGATGTGTTTATGGAAAAGAAATTCAGAATATCCTGGAACATTGTCATCAAGGACCAGTTGGAGGACACCATAGTGCAAATTACACAGCGAGAAAGATATTCGAAGCCGGATTTTATTGGCCAACAATTTTCAAGGACACCAAGAGGTATGTGAAAGAATGTGATTCATGCCAGCGATCAGGAAACATCTCATCCAGGAACGAAATGCCACAGGTAAGTATACAGGTTTGTGAAATCTTTGATATCTGGGGAATCGATTTTATGGGACCATTCCCGAGTTCAAATGGAAACAAATATATTTTAGTTGCTGTCGACTATGTGTCAAAATGGGTTGAAGCCCAGGCTTTACCCACTAATTAATGACGCACGAGTTGTAGTAAAATTTCTAAAACAATTGTTTTCACGATTTGGTGTACCAAAAGCTCTAATCAGTGACAGGGGGACTCATTTTGCAAATGCACAACTCGAAAAAACTCTTAAAAAATATGGAGTTCAACACAGATTTGCAACCCCTTATCACCCACAAACCAGTGGGCAAACTGAGGTCACGAATAGAGCAGTAAAAAGAATCCTGGAAAAATCAATTGGTACCAATAAGAAAGAATGGTCTGTTAAACTCGATGATGCTTTGTGGGCTTTCAGAACAGCTTATAAAACACCTATTGGTACAACACCATATAGGTTAATATACGGTAAAGCATGTCATTTACCTGTGGAGATAGAACATAAAGCATACTGGGCATTGAAAAACTGTGATTTAGATGAAACAAATATCCGTTCTAACCGTTTAATGCAGATAAACAAATTAGAAGAATTAAGGAACGAGGCATATGAGAATTCCTTAATTTACAAAAATCGCACCAAGAAATGGCATGACGCACGATTGCAAAAGAAGACAGAAATTGCACCAGGAGATCAGGTACTTTTATATAACTCGAGATTGAAGTTATTTCCAGGAAAACTAAAGTCAAGGTGGTATGGGCCATACAAAGTAAAAACCGTATTTCCATACGGTTCTGTTGAATTAATAGACAAGAACAACGTAAGCTTCAAGGTTAACGGACACCGGGTGAAGCACTACGAACAAGGAGTCCGTTGTGAGGAAGGAGAGGATGTACCTCTCTCAAACATTTAAAAATTTTAAAAGCAGGGGTACGGGTCTGAGCTTTCGACCCAGATAAGGAAAGCAGTGCGAGGAAAAGACATTTATTTTTATTTGTTGGTTTGTAATAATTTTAAGACAATTTAATTTTATGTTGTGTGATAAATAAATAATAAATAATAAAAATAAAACACAAAAATAATGATCATCATTGGAAAAACAAGAGAAGGAAAACGCCACAGATCACGATCGCGACCCGATCCTCAGGCCCATAGGGACGCGATCTCAAGCGAACAGGAAAGCCCAAGCCCGTAAAATTTATGGATCGCGACCCGATCCATTAGCGGATCGCGACCCGACGAAGCGCGAAGGTTAAAAACAGATCCGGTCATTTGGTTTCGATTTACCCCACAATCGCATCCCGATCTCCACGGTAAATCGCGACCGAGGCTTTTCCAGTTTGTCTAGATTTTTAGTCAACAACAAAGGTATGTAAATCTTCATTCCCTTCTCGTTTTTGATTGCAAATAAGTTAGAATTTGTGAATTTAGGAATAAAATTTAGGTTTTTATTTTAGTCTCGGATTTGAATGTTATTGCCTAATTAGATGATAGATCTAGCCGAGAACTAAAAAAACTAGTTAAAACCTAGTGAAATAGTTAAAGTTTTAGCTTGAAAAATAAGAAAAATCGGAAATTTTTGGCCGGATATTCAAGGATCGCGACCCGATCCTTGAAGAATTCAAAGATCGCGACCCTACGGTTGAATGTCCCATGAACTCGTTCATCGATCGCGACCCGATCGTTGATATGGTTCAAAGATCGCGACCCTACGCTTGAAAGTCATCGGACTAAATCTTAGTCGCTTCCCCATAAATCTCGACCGTACGTTCAAAGCTCGCGACCCAGAACCCGACCCATCCTACGATCGCGACCCGATCCGGATGAGGATCGCGACCCGACCAGCTATCAAGACCGGACGGACCGTCCCGATTGCACCCCTGATCGCGACCCGACCCACATGGGCATCGCGACCCGATCTCTGATTAGGGGCAAATTTTATTTTATTTTTAAGCTAATTCTTTTCTAATTTATTTTTATTCTTTATTTTTCAGATAAATGGCAGGAAGAGGGGAACAAATTCCACCACCCGAGGATTTACCTTCGCATCCATGGCTCCGATTTCCACCAACAATTAACGATGCCAGGAGACAGCGATATTTTGGAGAGCTAGCCAAGATCCATAAAAAAGACCTTCATGTCCCTCCCTCTCTGGATTGGGAATTCGCGGCGACGGTCGGGCTGCACCACCGCCTAGCGCCTTTCACTACAAAAATTCACGCCGCGACCGGTTTTACATGTCATGCCTGGGACAGACTGTTTCACTTCCAGGAGCCCATATTCAGAGAGATCACACTGGAGTTCTTATCCACTGTGCAGTTTCAGCAGCACAAGGAACTATCGGATAGGACTGCTTTCTCCTTCAGGCTAGGAGGAGAAAGCTGCGAGTGTAGTGTGATGGAGCTAGGGATACGCCTAGGTCTGTACACACGGGAGGAGACCGCCTCTCCAATGTTTTCCACTTTCTTTGAGGCCTGCCTTAGGATCCCGCCAGCAGATTTCCACTTGGCAGATGTTTGGCATATGCTAGCTGATGAGCCATTTGATTAACACACCGCACAGGAGAGCAGTATCCGCTCCCCTGTCCACCGTTTGCTTCACAGACTCGTTGCCACTACGGTTAATCACCGTAAGGGCGGCGATAAGGTACCAGTTGACGATGTCTTCTATCTTTGGTGCCTAGTATCTGAGGGTGTGTGCCTCAACATTCCGTACACACTGGCAGTCTTCCTTTTTAGGAAGGCAAAGGGGGCAAAGAGGAAAAGCCCCATCGCTGGAGGGCATCTTATATCTAGGCTGGCCATATCATACGGCGTATTCACTTCTCCACACGCACGAGGACTCACGAGGTCAGACCCTCGATTTATGAACAGAAGCTTCCTGTATCATATGAGAGTGATCGATCAAGACGATCACATACGAGCGGATGACCCTGTTGAGCAGGGTGATGATATGGACGCACAGCCCGATCCACAGCCGGATCCACAGCCTGATCCACAGCCTGATCCAGAGCCCGAGCCAGAGCCTTAGCCTCAGCATGCCCCCGGTGCCCAGCGTCGACGCAGACAGAGATCTCTGATACAACATGATGCACCAGAGCAGGAGATCGATCTACGCTTCCTATCCCAGCAGATCAGCAGGATGGATCTGAGTAGACAGCGCGATGCGCATAGGATAGAGAGGAGCATTCTGGGCATACAGCGCGACATCCAGATGATAGAGCGCGACATACTACGGAGGCAGGTTCACGATCAGTGGGTCTCACACACTATGCAGGGGTTCTATGAGAGTCAGGGTTCTATGAGAGTCAGGGTTACCAGCCCCCCATTCCGTATCCGACTTATGTTCCGCCTGTTCCCACGTGGTTTGAGCCGCCAGATTATCTGCAGGATTACGGTGACGGCACTGGTACCTCAGGTTCTGCCTTTGATGACATTGATGATTGATTGATTTTATTTTATTTTATTTTATTTTATTTTGTATATTTAAATACGTTTGAATTATTTGAAATTCATTTTAGTGTGGTGTGTTTTTATTTAATGGTGTGTTTTTCATGGTGTGGTTGATATTTTTTCTGAGCATGGATGCAGAATTTAGGTTTAATCAGACGCTGGCAGTCAGTTCAGCAATCTTCTTTTGTGGAAAGATGTCCTTAAAACAAAACGACTCATTACCCAAGGGGAGTCCATTCCAATTAAACTCCTCTATGATTTAAATGATATATACAATAAAATTATTGTATAAAATAAGTGTAGGGTAAACAAGTCAAACTGCAATAATTAACTGAGCCAAGTAAAAATTTTATTCTTAATATCGGTAAATAATGCTAGATCTGTGATAGCAATTGGAAAGTTGTTTGGATATCAAATTTCTTAGATGAGTTTTAAGTTGTAGTTTGCTCTAGGACAAGCAAAGTTCAAGTGTAGGGTATTTTGATATTGCCTCATTTATACATGTATTTCGGGCAATATCGAGTGCTTAAAAATGTGTTTTTGGTTTAATTTCAAGATAAAAGGTACTTATTTAATTTAAATACCAAAACACAGGAAAAATTGCTGAATAAAGAAGAAGGAGCTGGATTCAAGCTTTAAAATGAGGAAAAAGGAGTAAAAGAACTATCGGGAAAGAAAGAGTCAAAAAGAGCGTATTTTGGACGAAAAAACGAAGAAATAAATCCAACAGGCCTTAGATCGCGACCCTATCTCAACACAGATCGCGACCCGATCTGCTGACCAATGCGTGACAAATGGCTGACACAAGGATCGCGATCACGGCTCAAAATCACGACCTTACAGAGATCGCGACCCGATCTCCTCGAGGATCGCGACCCTACCCACCAACTACAGTCCACAAAGTCAGAATAGCGGCCAACGGCGAAACGCAATTCACACGAGATCGCGACCCGATCCCCTATAGGATCGCGACGCGATCCTCCCTGGACAGCAGTATAAATAGAGGCCTTCTCTTGTTGTTTTAGACACACATTGAGAGATATAAACTCCACACCTAAAGAATATCACCCTCTTTATTCTTCATCTCGACCTCTCTTCTCAAGAAACGAAGCTTTGCTAGCGGTAGCCACGAACGATCAAGAAACATCATAGCTCGGATATTCGGTTTGCTTACAATGTTTAGCCTTCTTAAATATTCAGTGTGTTGCATGTTTATGATTATGGAGTAATTCCTTCGTGCTTTTACTTAGATTAGATGAAACTTATAATTATGTTTTGATTGATATAAAATCGGATATTGCATGTTTTATAATTTACTTTGCATGTTTATTTAACCGACTCATGTGTATTAAGAATCTATCTTTGAAACTTATAACTGAGTTATATTTAGTATAGATGACCATTCTTACTAAATTAACTTGTATCGTAATATATGTGATCCATATACATATTTATGACTAGTGATTGACCAAATCCTAGGTTAAGTTACAAGGAAATAATCTTATATGCATATGTCTAAACTGTATTAGTGGACCAAACTGTACAACTCATTTTGATTTTCATGACCATTGATATCAAAAGAAACAAATAAATCATGCAGAGTACGAATAAATAGAATGATTAATTGGAGTAATTAATTTACAGGACCAATGGAATTGATATCCCTTTCTAATCATAAAATTGGATTGTTGGTCCAAGACATCTAATTAACTTAGAAATCGGTATTTAACTTGTTAATATCCATTACACATTATTATCAATCAGAATATTGTTATAAGGAGTAATCATCTCTGAGTAAAAGCATATTTGTTCAAACCATCTGTTCGGTTTAACTTCAACCTTGTTATCATTTTCTTACTCATTATTCCTATTTATTTGTTGTTACAATCTCTTCACAAAATTCAATTACACAAAATCCCCCCTCTTATCTCTTTTGTTGTTATAAATTGTTAATTGATAATTGATTTTCTTTAATTTAAACCAATTCCCTTGGGTTCGACCCGGACTTACCATTACTATATTACAACCGATTAGGTACACTTGCCTAGTTGTGCTGTTTTCATTCATGGTATTTCCCTGTTATAAATTCAAAACTTATGCAAAGACATTACAAAGATAATATTTATCCTCAGTATTCCAAAAACAAGTAATATCATTTTGGGTATATAAATATGTATGTCTGAAAACACATCAGTGACAAATGAATTTCACATTAGTGTATTACGCATTCCAAATATTCGAATATCAACCCTTTCTATTCATAGTGAATACATGAAGATAATACACACAACAGTTTAGATTCTCATAAGTTATAACTTGACACTATATTTTACTAGCTTGTGTCCTATCCTTCAATAAGCATATCAAAACTATGTCCCAAGCTTCTTGAAGCAAGTAAACTTCATGCTTATATAGGTAGTTCTTTTATTCTTGCACCTGCAAATGCAATTTTTCAAAAGAACTATTAAGAAATAAGAATTCCAACCTCCTTCACTTGCAGTACTAAATACATACCTTGGGATGATATTAATAATAATGTGTTGCAATATTAAAATATTAAGCTTTCCACATTGAATTCAGCATCTAATTTTACATTAGATGGCAATTGGGTATCTTAATATAAAAGATTTCAGGTGGACTTTAAACCCATTCCTACAGCCGCCTTGTGCACAAGATCTCTTGCTAACCCTTTGGTAAGATGATTGGCTAAATTCAACTGAGTTCTCACAAACTCCATAGATATCACACCATTCGTGATGAGCTCACGAATCATACTATGTCTAACACCTAAGTGTCTAGACTTCCCATTATACAGCTGACTATATGCCTTAGCCAAGGTTGCAGCACTATCACATCCGATAAAATTATGGATATCGGTTTAGGCGACAATGGAATTTCGTATATCAAATTCCTCACCTACTTAGCTTCTTTACCAGCATTAGACAATGCTACAAACTCAGACTCCATAGTTGAGTTTGTAATACAAGTCTGTTTCTTGGATGCCTAAGAAATGACACCTCCTCCAAGAAGAAATACCCAACCACTAGTAGAGGAGTGATCCTCTAAGTTGGTAATTCAACTGGCATCTAAATAACCTTCCAAGACAGAAGGATATCCACTATATATCAAACCATAGTTCATGGTTCCTTTCAAATACTTGAAAAAACTCTATTTAAAGCTTGCCAATGATGTGAATTAGGATTGCTAGTATACCTACTAAGCTTTCCTACAATATATGCTATATCAGGCCTAGTGCTAATCATGGCGTACATAAGGTAACCAATAATGCTTAAGTATTCTAGTTGAGACACAGGAGATCGTTTATTAGGCAGAAGCTTAAGATTAGGATCTATAAGACTGCTGACAGGAGAGCAATTTTCAAAATTAAACTTCTTTAATATCTTCTCAATGTAATGAGATTGAGAAATTGAAATCCCATTGTTTTCTTGTTTGATTCTTATACCAAGAATCACATTAGCCTCCCTGTCTTTCATGTCAAAGATAGATGATAAGAATTTCTTGGTTTTATCTACTTCATTTTGATCGTTACCAAATATCAACATATCATCTATGTATAGACAAATTATAACTCCTTTACCAGAAGTATCAAATTTGCTATATACACACTTGTCAGCTTGGTTTAATGCAAAACCATTAGACAATATAATATCATCAAACTTTTGATGCCATTGTTTTGGTGCTTGTTTCAGACCGTACAAAGATTACTTTAGCTTGCACACCTTGTTTTCATTTCCAGACATCACAAACCCTTCAGGTTATTTCATGTAATTATCCTCATCCAATTTACCATTTAAGAATGCAGTTTTCACATCCATTTGGTGAATTACAAGAATATGTATGGCTGTAAGAGCTAACAATAATCTAATAGTAGATATTCTAGCAACAGGAGCATAAGTATCAAAGAAGTCAATACCTTCCTTTTCCTAAAGCCTTGGATAACTAATCTGGCTTTGTACTTATTTATTATGCCATCCACTTTCATTTTCCTTTTGAGGATCCATTTACATCCTAATGCCTTGCATCCAGGAGGTAAATTAGACAATACCCAAGTATTGTTATACATGATAGAATCAATCTCATCCTAAATTGCTTCTTTCCAGAAATGAACATTCCTAGAAGCCATAGCTTCATTAAAGGTCTTTGGATCTCCCTCAATAATAAACCAATATTAACGTTTAGACATAGTCTTATTCCTTGATCCTTCAACTAAATAAAGTTGAAATCATATCCAAGAGACTTAGCTTTTCTTGCTCTAGTACTCCTCCTAGCTTCAGGTATTGAACTTGTACCACCAAAAACATCTTCACCCTTACTTGAGATCTTGCTAGAAGATTGCTGAATCATGTCCTTTGGTTTAGGTATAGAAGTAAATCTGTCTTTATCAAATATAGCACAAAAGCAGCACTAAACAAATGGAAAGGCTCTACAGAGACAAATAAGTGCAGCACAAGAACGTCAAGAACGTAGAGGAGGTAGGATGGTCTGATCTAGTATGGATCGTACAATGAGTCATTAGATTCTATAACTAGTGTTTACAGACATTGAGTCATTAGATTCTATAACATAAAATCTATATGCTTTGGAATGCTTAGTGTTGGAAATAGTGTCCAAGGTCATTAACTTGTGGTGATATTTCTAATAATAGCAGGGTCCTTTTGGGTTGCCCTCACGACCTAGTAAAAACAAACAGTAGTAGAAAAGATAGAGGAATGATCAGTTTATTAATTTATTGAGAAATCAATTAATCAGAAATTGGATCAGAAATTAATTGATAAATTAATTTGTAATTAATTTATTAATTAGAATGACTGGATTGTAATTAATTAATGGTTTGCTTAATAGAAACAACTCTAGGGGGTGCGGCCTCCAGAAAGCTCCTTAAGTTTGGAACCCTAGGAACCTTCCGGTATAAATAAAGGCCTTGAGGTCAAACCCTAAGGCATCCCAATACCCTAAGTAAGCCGACACCTCTTCTTCTCCGTCCCTCTTCCTTTTTTCGAAATCCACAAACCCTTCCAAGGGTTTTGGATCGATTTCTTCAAGCAAGAAATGATTCTGTCTGTTTTTTCTACCGGTGTTTTGGGTGTAAATCATTAAAGGGATTCTGGTTTGCATGCTTACATCCAAACAGATGTATGGTTTCATATTGATGCAATTTCTTAGAACATATGATCATGATTATGAACATGATATGATCTTATTTGGTAAATCTGCTTAGTTTATGGGATTTAATATGTTTTTATCTTCCGCTGCATGATTAATCTGTTAATCTATATAAATCCCAACAGTGGTATCAGAGCCTCTGTTCTTAGGTTGCATGCACACTAGATCAAAACTTGAATTATTAATTGTTTTGCCTGCTTAAATTTTGAAGAAGAATACTGTATCATGCAAGATAAATCATGAAGATTGCATGTTATGAAATTTGTCTGATCTGTGTTTTAGAATATTTGTAGATCGAAAATTTTAAAGGGTTTAGGATCCTCCATAGTGGTTGGGGGCTAGGGTTCACAAACCCTAGCTTGCCTTGCAAGTTTCCCAACTTGCATAATTTCCTTAAGTCCTTTATATCCTAAACTGCTTCCTTTTAGTTTAAGTTCATTCAATTAATTATTAAAATCGTTTTAATAGAATTAATTAGTGAAAGAATAAATTTTAAATTGTATAAAATTTACCCTTATATATTTTAGAACACTATATATATATATATATATATATATATATATATATATATATATATATATATATATATATATATATATATATATATATATATATATATATATATATATATATATATATATATATATATATATAGGGTTAGGATCCTGTAGGAACCCAAAATCCGGTAGGAACCGCGAGCACTCTTCTCGTCCAATCATTCTCCTAAGGGCAATAACGTGAAACATCTTCTTTCGACGTGACACAATCACGTGCGACATACATCCACGGAACGAAATACGGACTCGAGGATACGATCATATGTGACGCATTTTCGTCCAACGTGATTTAAGTTGGTTTTTTTCTCTTTTTTTTCCTTTTTCGTTTTTTTATTTTTTTATTTTTTATTTTTTATTTATTTTTTTCAAAAAAAATATTTTTTTCAATTTTTTTATTTTCGATTATACTCGGTTTTTAATTTTAATTTATTTTAATTTATTTTATTTTTTTTGAATGCTACAGTACTCGATTTTGAATTTTTTTTGTTTTTTTTTTCATTTTTGATGTATATTGTTTAAGTTTTAATAATTTTTAATATTAATTTTAATGTTTTTTTCGTATTTTAATCTAATCATTTTGGATCATGATATTTTTAATCATAACGTTTTGGATCATGTATTTTTGGATCATAGTTTTTTTGCATCTTGGATCATAAGTTTTGAATCATTTTGTCGTTGTATGTTTTTTTAACTCGTTTTGGATCATAACGACTTTTGGATCTTGGATCATAATGAATATTGCATCTTGGATCATAATGTTTGAATCATAAAACATATTTTGGTTTTAATATTTTTGGATCATATGTATTTTTTTGTTATTTTGATGAGTTTTTTACTTAAAATATAAAAATGAACACGAAAAAAACATTTTTTTCAAAATATTGTTTTTGCAAACTTACTAATATAATATCTACAATGATCCCTAAAATTTTCATAATTTTATGGAAATTTTATTTAATTTTTAATTTTTTATAAAAATAAAAAATAAAAATATTTTTTTTCAAGTTTTCACAATGGTGCTTGTTTTGTAGAGAATTAAATTTTAAGAACTTCGGTTTTTTCAAAAAAAATTTTACAAAAAAAAAAAAGTTATGGTCAAAATACAAAATAGGTGGAAAAATAAATAAAACACAACCAATTAGAAACTGACACGTGGCATGGGGAGAGTGGGGGCGCGTGGCTTTCTATTTTGCTGGAATGTTACGCACGAAATTTGTTCAAAATTAACATAAATGTCCTTAGACATTTCTCTTTCCCTCCCTCTTAGTTTCTGATTAGTGAATTGTATCGAGAAGCGCCAGTCAAATGCTACGTTCAAGAATTTCGACACGAAGATTTGTTCCCGAAGAAGGTGAAGCTGAACTCTATGTGAGAAGTTGCTTGAATTCCTCCTCAGTTAACTTGTTACTACTTTAACACCTGAAGTGATCAAATGAAGAGATGAAGAGTCAAACTCCAGTCAAAGTCAAAGTCAAATCAAAAGTTGGAGGTGCTGATTCAAGACATATTCTAATGCCTAAGGAGCTTACCAATCCAAATCTGAAGACGACGTGCATAGAAGACGAAGTTGTTGCTGTAATGTGCTGAATTCTATCAAAATTCACTCCTGTCACCTGCTAAGAGGAAGGTTTTCCTGCTAAGGAGGAGATTGTCAAATTGAGGGGGAGTTTGTTGAAAATCTTCTGTGATGTTCAATTGTAAAATATATTGTTTTAGGGGCTTAATTGGAAATTCGGTATGAGCCGAACAACCCTAGGTTGTTCGGTTTGGTCATTGTGGTCGAAAAGCCCTTTTGGGCTTGATGGTTCGGTCCATGGGCTTAGGTCATTAGGGTGTTAGGCCTAGAGTATTAGTGTGCTAAGCTAGAGAGAGAATTATTGAGTGTTCTTGGCAATCACAAACTTATGTACTAGTCTTTGTTAATCAAAGAGTGCATTGAAGTTAAATCTCCTTGTGTTCTTATTGTTTGATTGATATCATTTTGATCTAGAGAGTTTTTGGGACTAACAATTGGTATCAGAGCTTGCTTTTGATATTAATCATCTTTTTATTCTTGGAATTTTGAAGTTTTTGGAGAGTTTGATCCGTTTTTGGACTGTTCTTGAGCTTTTTCGGTGTTTTTGTGCATTTGTTCTTGAAATTCTTGGTTGATCTTCAAGCAAAAGTCACTAAAAATCCCGTTTTTGATCCAAAAAGGGTTTTCGGAACTGTTTTGGGGAGTTTTTGGGGTTGCTCGGTCGACTTCATTGAGTTTCTCGGTGGCGCTCTAGGGTTTCATTGGGGTTAATCGGTGGCGCTTTAGGGTTTGCTGTGGTTGTTCGGCGGCGGAAAGAAGACTGGGGTTTTTGGGAGTTGATCGGCTGGCGGTGCTTTTGAGACTAGGGTTTAGTTTGATTGTTCGGTCCATTAAGCCTCACTCGGTCAGCCCACTTTGGTAGTTCGGTGACTTAGGGTTCCCAAACTGTTACTCGGTTAGCAAGTTGTTCGGTCCTTGTGCTTGCCTTGTTGTTCGGTTCAAGTCTTTGCTCAGTCAAGCCTTTTGTTTGGTTGAAGTGTTGCTCGGTACTTGTGATTACCCAGTCAAACTAGTCTCGCCCCAGGTTGATCGGTTTCTCTTGGTTAATCGGTTCTTATGAAGTGGTTCGGTGTGCTTGTTACTCGATTTTTTATTGATCGGTCCAGTGGTTTTTCGGTTCAGTCGGTTGTTCGCTTAAGCCGTTTCTCGCCCAAGTTGATCGGTTGGGCTAGTTATTCGGTCCTGTGGCATTTAACTATTGCGATTTTAAAATTGTGACTTAATTTCTCGAAACTTTAAAAATTACCAATCGATCCCGCTATGTCAAAAGTTAATCACGATCTAGATTCCGTTATGGGTACCGTTACCCGTATTCCCCGTTTAATTAAAGCCTAAGGTTTTACCGAATGGAAATATCGTTTTGAACAATACATTAAAATGAAAGATGTTAAACTGTGGAAGAGCTTTTTACGTCCACCAGTCAGAATTACCATGACTAGAGGCGAAGTTTTGGTGGACAAACCGTTTGAAGAATACACTGACTTGGACTTTGAAAAGGTGGAACCAGATCAAAGAGCACTTGCTACACTTTCCATGGCACTTTCTCCAGAAATTGCTCAGGGTTTCCGTGAATATACAACTGCTAAATCTTTGTGGGACGCCTTGATTGACGTGTATGAGGGCAATGAAGACATGAAGCAAAGTATGCAAGATATGCTTCGCCAAAGGTTCAACATGTTTAATCATGTCCTTGGAGAATCTTTGGAAGCCCAACTTCAACGGTTCATTACCCTTCACACTGGGCTATCTACTGCTGGGATTTCATTTCCCAAGATTGATGTTTACAAGAAGCTTCTCAATTCACTTCCTAGAAGTTCGGATATGAATGTGGCTGGCATCAAGAAGACCAAAGACTTAGCCAGACTCTCACTTTCTGATATTATGGCTATCATAAAATCTTGGGACATGGATGACAAGCAGAGAGAAATGAATCATGTTAGCTCTTGCCAGCCTGCTAACATTGGAACCTCTACAAACAATGCTTTCTCTATTCAATCTACTGGTCATGCCACTTCTAAAGCCCAATCTGTTTCATCCTCTGTGGCATCTCAAGCTCCACCCATTGTTGCTTCTTCTGTCAAGACCCCAACTGTTTCTCAATCTCTTCCTCAAAGTGCTTAAGAGAATCTTGGTTTGATGGCTGGTCTTCTAAACTGTTACAATGCCTTAGTTGCTAGTGAATTGTTTCACCCTATGACTGCTGGAGACCTTGATCAAATCAATCCATATGATTTGGAAGAGATGGACATTTCATGGCACAGTGCTATGGCGGTGCATAAGGCCAAGTAGTTTACTCAAAGGACTAGAAGGAATACTTGGGCAAATAACACCGGTGATAGGAAGATGAGTCTCAACAAAGCTAATCTGAGGTGTTTCAAATGCAACGAGCTTGGTCATTTTGCTCGTGAGTGTACCAAGCCAAGAATGGAGAATCCAGACAGAACCATGGTACCAGTTTGAGTAAATCGTGAAGTTGCTCATCCTCGGAATGCTGAAAGGGCGATGGTGGCTCAGCAATTTACCTGGGAAGATCAGTTGCAGGACCTGAACCTGAATGGAGAGGGTAGAGCTCACTTGGCCCAGATTGAAGGACAGATGGATGTGGATGCAGCTGAAGGAGAGATGATGGACTTGCAGTTTGCCTTCATGGTCTCTACTACTCCTGCTACTGATGAGGTTAGTAAAGTTTCTTGCTCTTCTCAGTCCTGTATTAATGTAATTGCTAGATATCGTGAACTGAATGAAAATTTAGTTAGAGAATTTTTAGAAACCGAAAACCTTGTTCATAAAAACAAAAGAAAATTAAGACCCCTTCAAGAAGCCTTAGATGCCAAAACTTCTGATTATTTGAAAATGCAAGACGAACTTAGCACAACTAGATGTTACCTTAAGTTTGCCAATGAAGATATTGCTAGTTTGACTGCTGAACTAAATGCATTAAAATCAAAATTTGAAATTGTTGAATCAACCTTTAAAAAGGTATATGTATCTAGTGAAGTAGTTGAAACTATTCTTGAAAAACAAACTGTTTGGTCAAACATACACGGTGAAGGTCTTGGATATAGTGCTGTTCCTCCTCTGTACAATAATAATTTTACTCCATCACCAAACACTGAAGAATCTGAAGATTGTTTTTTGTCAAATTACATTCAACGGAATACATTTAGCACCGCTGAGAGTTCTGAAATGAAAAATACTGATGTTTCTATCTCATGTGCAGATAAATTAAAAACGAAGATTGAGGAAGTTGAAGACTCGCTTGCTTTTAATTCTATTAAAACTTGTTTGAAGACTAATTCTGATGATTTTTGTGATGATCTTAAATTTGACACTAAGACTCCTATGGATTCTAAAATTTCTCGTGATTCTGTCTTAAAAACTGCTAGGAAGAAAAAATTGTTTTATAAATTTGTTGCTTGCATGTGTGTGTGTGTGTGTGTGGAAATAAGTTGTTTAAATCTGGACCTGGACAAAATTCCAATGTACCTTTAAAGAGACAAACTTGTTTTAACTGTGGAATTGCCGGTCACATTGCCAGGAATTGTCCCCGACACATGTATGTTTCTCAAAATGAACAATTTTTGCAGAATGTACCAAAAGGGTCATCTCATAAGAGAAAATCCTCAAGGTCACGTTCTAGAAAGAGAAATCAAAATAACACGAATGCCTGGAATAGAACTGCTTCTAGAAGTAACTATGGCTTACCAACTTTTGTAAGACCCAAGTCTTCTCAAGAATCCACTTCTAGCAGCTCTAATTCTACTTCAAATGTCAATGTTCCCATTTGGTCAAAAGATAAGCGTTTTAAACCAAATATGAAATGGGTTCCCAAAGACAGTGTTAAAACATTTTCAAATGTCTCACCAATATTTGATCAATGTGACATGAGCTTTGAATCTGTTAAATGTGTTGATAGTGAGGGTAAATGACATGCCTAGGTCGTTGTGCTACCAAAAATAGTAAAATAACCTAACACACACTAGTATAGCGGTAGTCAGGGTCGATCCACATGAGTTACGTGGTCAACGTAGGCAATATATTACCAATTGTAGTGTCACTCTACAATAAGAGGATCTAGTTTCTAACTTTTACCGAAAACAGTCCCGAAATCACAAAATCCAACAAATCCAAAAACTAATTCCAACATTAACCAATCCAATTCAATTTCTAAACTGAAAGAAGTTACTGAAATCAGAAAGTATAATCTAAACACAGAAACACAAGAACAATCCAACACAATCAAACATCCAATTTCATCCAAAAGCACTCCAAAACATAAAAACCGTAAAAAGAGCAATTAACAATAACCGAATGATTAACTATTAACAACTCAGATCCCAACTTGTTCAAAACAGAAAACATAAGAATTCAGAAACTTAAACCTAATGCTAATGGTTGTTGACACGCCTAGGTCGTCGTGCGGTCAAAAATAGTAAAATAAACCTAACACACACTAGTATAGCGGTAGTCAGGGTCGATCTACAGGAGTTACGTGGTCAAGGTAGGCAACAGATTACCAACTGTAGTGTCACTTCTACAGCCAGAGGATCTAGTTTCCGACTTTTACCAAAAACAATCCCAAAATCATAAACATTCAACAATCCCAACACAAGCATCAACTAAATTAAAACCAAAACCAATAACTAACCCTAATCACTTACTGAAATCAGAAGTATAATTCAGAAGTAATCAAGATCAAATCAACATAATCACACATTCAAACATCCAATTGCATCCAAGAGCATAAAAAACCATAAGAAGAGAACTTAACACTAACCGAATGATTAACTATTAAAAACTCAGATCCACTTGTTCCAAAACAGAAAAACATAAAATTCAGAAACTAATAACTAATGTCAATGGTTCTCACACCCAAAAACACTAGCCAAATCTACCAAAACTACTAAACTAATTAAAAGAGTGAACATAAAATACCAATTGTGGTTGCTGAATTTTTCGACTTAGAACCCTCTATTTATAGTTTTGAAAAATAAAAGACCGCGCCGGGCGCACTTAGATTCTACGGCGCGCCGGGCGAACTTAGATTCCGCGGCGTGCGTGCTGGTTTATCCCCGTTTTCTCGGCATTTGAATCTTCTCCACCGCCTCATTGCTAAGTCACCGCGTCGCGCCCTTGTACATACCCGCGACGTGCGTGCGAATTCGACTGTTTTGTCTTTATCTTCAAACATCTTCCATTTTGTACGCTTTTAATACCTGTTTACATCATTTCTTTCCTAACAAGCACTGACACAAAAAGTGAGAATACCACAACATATATGATATAAATTCTCCAAGAATAGGGCTCAACAACGACTAAAATAATTGATATTACTAGGCGTTGTCAAACACCCCACACTTGTGCCTTGCTTGTCCCCAAGCAAGAGAGTTTTTAACAAATTCTAATAGAGACTCAAAAAATTTTTGAATGCGTTTAATTTCAAAGCTTATTGTCCTAAGAGTTAGATTGAAATAGTTTTTGCAAACATAACCAGAATATCTTTTGGAATTCATGACTTTCTAAAGAATCCTTAATTGCAAATTTTCTGTCCGCAATGAAGTGTACATACTCATTCAGATTCTAAAGGCCATTAAAGAACTGTCCATGACTTTCGATGTTGTCCGTGTAGTGAGCTTTCAGATTCTAAAGGCCATTAAAGAACTGTCCATGACTTTCGATGTTGAACCCGATGCTCCATCTTGTGAGACTGCATATCCCGTTGAAGTGTTTTAACCTCGTCCGCAAGACACAGTGACTCCATTGAAGCTGGAGAGAGACCGCGGGGTAAACTGGTAGCTGCTCTCGACCGTTTTCTGGATGTGGATGGCTTAGATCGAAGTACCGGGAAGGGCATCCCGCGAGGTATCACTGGTGGGCTGAAGAGAATTACAGGAATGACCTCCAAAATCACTGGTGGTGTGGACCGACAATAAATCATACGACTGTGCCAAACGTGTCACAAAATGTCCTCCCCCCAATGCAACGTACTTCAAAGGAGCATCTGTCAGCTGCTTGAAATAGGCGGCAATGAGGTAAGGGATGTTGCAGGTTTCCAGCATACGAATCATTGCCGACATCAAATGCAGCTCATGGGGCAAAACCTTCTCCTCGTCCACCCGAGGCCAAAGCATAGTCGAGATGAGCCGGTGTACCATCTGGTGTGCCGGCAGGTGCATATAACTCTCCCGGACAGTGTTCTCATGGTATCGGGTGGAGGAAATTGTGCTCCAATAATCGGCGGGTGAGAATGAATCACCGATGGTACAGCTGGCCTGCCGATGAAAGGTCCCAAAAGCTGGTGGTTGCGACTCTTCCTCTATGTATAAGCCGATACGGTACCCAAATTCCCTCAAGCTGCAACTGCGGTCATGGTTCCCCAGTCGAAATCGGACTGTCTCTTCAGTATCCATACCAGTCTGCTTGTGGTCAAAGTGATAGCTTGCAAGAAAATTGACCGTGCGAGCCGGACCAGCCAATCCTGAATGTGGTCAAGGAGTCCTGACTCCCTGGTCAACTCCCAGTTGACCGTGCGAGCCAGAAGAACCTGCTTATGTCGATAAATCCCGCGTCGATTGAAAAAGCTGGCAGCAAGGACTCTGTCAGTTTGTGTAGTTAGAGAGTTCCAATCGATTGATTCTGAGCTGCCGGTGGAAGACATGGTACCTACAAAAGTGTATGAAAATCGCAATTAGTGTACTGATTAGCGTTCGACGCGGCGCGGGCCAAACAAGCTGCTATGCGCCATATAAACATTCATACCCCTGGTCGCTGACTATAACAGTCCACGACACGGCGTATAAGTTCAAACCAGAATCGACGATTAAACCTGATCTCAGACCAAAATTGCAATTCTAATTACTGGGTTTTGTAGCATGCATCATCCTAAACTAAATGGCAACATCAATTTAATCCTAAGATCACTACATTGCAGTATACAAGCGATTCTCATATTTCCCAAGAACTTGAAGATAAAAGAGTGAATTTCAGGAACTTACTTGAATTGTTGTGATGAAAGAACGAAGATGAAGTGATTGGGAGTTGCAGAAGGACGATCAACAGTAAGAAACTGAAGAGTTTACGCAATTTTGATTTTATACAAGTTGGGGAAATTGGATTAACTTTCAAACTCTGTTTTAGTGATTATCTCTAAATTCAAATTAAGATAAGGCCGCGGCACGGGAAGCTTCTATCCGCATCGCGTACAAAAATCTGATTTCATTAATAATCGCAAAACATTCAGCACGTGTGGCGTGGATATTAAAACCCCGCGTCGCGGTGTTTCAAATTTACCAAAATGACCCCACACTTGTTCTTTTCTTACCGTGATCCATTAAATGTGATTAATTGCTACTAAAAAATGCAAATATACACATGATGATCGGGTTGCCTCCCGACAAGCGCTAAGTTTAACGTCTTCAGCCGGACGTACACTTACCTGACTACTCGGTATATTCTGGATGATCAGTTACGAATTCTACCGTTTCCACTTCCAATTTCTGAAATGTGCCCGCAGTAACATAGGGTTTAAGCCTATGCCTATTGACCTTAAATGAATGTCCTCCCTTGAGATCGCGAATTTCACCGTACCGTAATCTGTAACACTTACGACCTCGTACGACCCATTCCACTTACTTCTCAGCTTCCCAGGAAGCATCTTTAACCTTGAGTTGTATAGCCATACCTTTTACCCTACCATGAACATTTTTAGCTTGAGTTTAGCGTCATGATACCGCTTCATTTTTGACTTGTACGTGAGAGCGTTCTCGTAAGCCTCGTCCCGTAATTCCTCTAGTTCCGACAACTGCAATTTCCTTTCTTTTCGGCTGCATCGTAGTCCATGTTGACTTGTTTGGTTGCCCACAGTGCACGATTGGCTAGTTCTATAGGCAAATGGTAGCCCTTCCCATAAATCAACCGATAGGGGGTAGTTCCAATCGGTGTTTTATAGGCAGTTCTGTATGCCATAACGCATCGTCCAATCGTTGTGACCAGTCATTCCTGTCTGTCTTAACCGTCTTTTGAAGGATCTCCTTAATCTTTCGATTAGATACTTTTACTTGACCACTCGTCTGAGGATGGTATGGCGTAGCAATTCGATGATTCACTCCGTAGTGCTTCAGTAATCGCCCAAACTTGAAATTTTGAAGTGTGCTCCCCCATCGCTGATGATCACTCTTGGGACTCCGTGGCGACTGAAAATGTTTTTCTTAACGAATTTGCAAACCATGTGGTGATCATTGGTGCGGGTAGCTTCCGCTTCAATCCATTTTGAGACATAATCAACGGCCACCAGGATGTACACATACCCATGTGAAGTGGGAAAAGGACCCATGAAGTCAATTCCCCATACATCGAAGATATCCACCACCAAAATAGGATTCATCGGCATTTGATCCCTTTTTGAAATATTTCCCAGCTGCTGGCAGTTCACACATTTATTGGCCGTCTTGTGTGCATCCTTAAATATCGTTGGCCAATACAACACGGACTCAAGAATCTTGTAACCCGTCTTTTTTGCACTAAAATGTCATCCACAGGCCAAAGCATGACATTGTTCCAACACATCACCAATTTCGCTGTCGGGTACACATCGACGAATGATCTGGTCTTCTCCTACTTTAAAAAGATCGGGGTCATCCCAGATAAACCTTTTTGCATACGTCCGAAACTGCTTTTGCCGCTGTTTTGTCCAATGTGCAGGCATTGCTCCTGTGGCCAGAAAATTGACTTAGTTTGCATACCATGGAGCCCCAGTGAGTTCCAACAGCTACTCATCTGGAAACGAATCTTTAATACCGGCTTCTAACCCTTCTGCTGGTAGTCGTGAGAGGTGATGTGCCTTTACATTTTCTACCCCTTTCTTATCCTTGATCTCCACATCAAACTCTTGTAACAGCAAAATCCACCTGATCAGACTTGGCTTGGACTCCTTCTTTGCAAGTAAGTGTCGGACAGCACTGTGGTCAGTATATACCACCACTTTTGATCCCCAGATGTAAGATCTGAATTTATCTAATGTAAATACTACAGCAAGTAACTCCTTTTCGGTGGTTGTGAAATTCAATTGCACTTCTGAAAAAGTCTTACTAGCATAACATATAACTACTGGCTTCATATCAATCTTTTGTCCTAACACTGCATCAGCAGCGTAATCACTTGCATCACACATTATATCAAAGGGTTGGGTCCAGTCGGGAGGTTTTAGGATGGGGGCCTCGACCAATTTTTTTTTAAGAATGTTGAATGCTTTTACACATTCTTCATAAAAAATAAATGGTGCATCCTTCAAAAGAAGACCACAAAGAGGTTTAGAGATAGTACTAAACTCCTTAATAAACCTACGGTAAAAACCAGCATGGCCTAAGAAAGATCTAACCCCTTTCACAGATGTTGGAGGTGGCAATGTGGAAATAACCTTGATCTTAGCTCTATCTACCTCGAATCCTCTCTCAGAGACTACATGACCTAAAACTATTCTTTCCCTGACCATAAAATGGCTTTTCTCCCAAGACAGTACCAGATTAGATTCTACACATCATTCTAACACCTTTTCCAATTGATTCAAACATGCCTCGAATGTCAATCCAAAATCGAGAAGTCATCCATGAAGATCTCCAGTGCATCACCAATCATGTCAGAAAATATCGCCATCATGCACCGTTGAAACGTAGCTGGAGCATTGCACAAACCAAATGGCATTCTATGAAATGCAAAAGTACCATACAGACATGTGAATGTGGTCTTCGCCTGGTCCTCTGGGTGAATAGCAATCTGATTATACCCAGAATAACCGTCCAAAAAACAATAATACTTCTGTCCAGCTAATTTCTCTACAATCTGATCAATCAACGGTAATGGGAAATGGTCCTTAGATGTAGCGACATTGAGTTTTCGGTAATCAATACATACCCTCCATCCAGTCACGGGTCTCGTGGATACCTTGTCACCATCCTTAGTATCCACTACACTTATACCAGATTTCTTCGGCACAGTTTGTGTTGGACTGACCCACTCGCTATCGGCGATTGGATATATGATCCCAGCATCCAACCACTTCAGAACTTCCTTTTTCACAACTTCCTTCAAATTTGGATTCAATCTTCTTTGAGTATCCCTGGCAGGTTTGGCTCCTTCTTATATGATGATCCGATGCATACACGTAGTTGGACTAATACCTTTCAAATCTGCAATCGTCCAGCCAATGGCTTCCTTATGTTTGGAAAAAACCTTAAGCAAGTCCTTCTCTTGTTCCATCGTCAAATTCGCTGCTAAGATCACTCGCAGAGTTTCTTTTTCTCCTAAGAAAGCATACTTTAAATGAGTCGCTAACGGTTTCAACTCTAAGGTTGGCGGTTCCTGAAGAGACGGTTTTAATGTCTTAGGAATCTCTGTCGGCAGCTTCTCGATGTGTGCGCATTCTTCATGCTTCCTGGATTTGTCTTTTTCTGCCACTTCCTCTTGTTTCTCCTGCTCAGCCTCTCCATCCTGAACATCCATCACCTCTTGTTGTAACATTTCAGGTGTGTATTGCTGCCCTAACTTGTCTATGATGTCCACCTGGTAGCATTCTTCATTCTCCATGGTACTTCCTTTAGCATTAAAAATATTAATCTTAGTTTGCCGATGTCCAAAGGAAATTCCCATCTCTCCTGTACGACAATCAATATTCGCATTAGCTGTGGCCAGGAAAGGTTGCCCCAAAATGATCGTCAGTTGTTCTCCATTGGCGGCTTGACGAGTATACAGGACTAGAAAATCTGCTGGGTAGTAGAATTCTCCCACTTTGATGATGACATCTGACAACATTCCCCTAGGAATCTTCGTAGACTTGTCAGCAAGCTGCAGAATTACATCTGTATGCCTCAAGGTACCGAACTCGTGCTTATCGAAAACTTGGCCTAGTAAAATGTTTACACTCGCACCTAAGTCCAATAATGCTCTCTTAATGTGCACATCACCCAAATCGACAGAGATAAGGGGTGCTCCTAGGTCTTTCATCTTAGGTGGTAAGGCATCTATAATTATTGAACTAACATACTCTGTCAATTCAATCTTCTTGGGAAGATGCGACAAGATGTGCTTCTTGTGGATACACATGTCCTTGAGAAACTTCGCATAAGCAGGAACTTCCTTGATAAGCTTAACCAATGGAATGTTAACTTTGATCTGACTGAACAATTCCTACATATCCTCTACCTGTGGCCCCTTTTTTCCATATGGTCCCCTTTCTGGCTTTTCCAAAGCCGCAAGGAAAGGAGATGTCCCACTTGTTTCTCCCTTTTCCCATGTACTTGTGGGTTTCTTTTTCTGCTCTTGCCCTTCTTTTTCTCTTCTTTCTCCAGTTCTTCCTTTTCATCGAATACTATCTCCACATCACTGTCTTCCTCTACTGGTGGAGCTACAACCTTGTTGTCCACCTTCTTCCCACTTCTGAGCGTGATGACCTCATTTACTTGTACCTTTGGCTGTTGTGCTTTTTCCTGTTCTCTGTCCTTTTATAACTTAATGAGCAATTCTCCTAACTTTATGATTGCTTGCGAATTGGCATCTTCCACTTCCTTGAGTTTAAGTAACATTTCGAAGATCTCCTGCGTGCCAATGTTCATATTTCTTGCTGGAGGCACTGGTTATATTTCTTGCTGGAGGCACTGGTTGTACATGCTGCTGCCTTACTGGTGGTTGTCTCACTTCCCTCTGTTGATTATTTCTGAATGGTCGTGGTGTGTTGTGAAATTGACCATATCCGTGTACCTGACTGATTTCCTCATGTGTCATTTAGCATTTACTGTGGTTATGTCCTATTTCACCACATGTATTACAGATAACTTGCCCATGTAATACATATGCTCCTTTCTCCTTCTGAAATATCGTGAGCATTTGATTGAACTTTTTGGTAACAGCACTTAACTCATTTTTGATTTCCCTTTTCCACTTATTTTCTGCTTCTATATTCACCACATACACTGTGTTATCCTTTATGGATCCACTGACCTTAGATCGTAAACTTAACTGTTCCAAAAATCTCCATGCATCCTCTGGCTCTTGCCACATGAATGTACCACTTGATGAAGCGTTTATCATTGCTTGATGCGTCTCGTTCACTCCTTCAAAAAACAATCTCACCAGTTGCCACTTAAGAACTTCGTGATGCGGGCAGGAACGCAACAACTCTTTCAGTCGATCGAAAGCCTCGTGAAATGCTTCGCCAGGCTTTTGCTGGAAATCTTGAATTACGCGTCTAACTTCAGTGGTCTTACAAGCTGGGTAGAATTCTTGTAAAAACTTAGCCTTAAGTTGATCCCAAGTAGTGATACTATTAATACTATTAGGTGGAAGAGATGTAAACCAGTACTTGGCTTTGTCCTTTAGGGTAAAAGGAAATAATCTTAACCTAAAAGTATCCCTATTGGTGTTCCTAGGAGTATTGGCGTTTGCTATGGCTAAGAATTCATACAAATGATTATATGGATCATCCGTCTTATATCCTCTAAACTGTTTTAACACTCCTATCAATTGAGGCCTAATTTCTACTTGGAATCTACATCATCTGGAATATAAATGGGCGATGAATCATCATACTCCCACGGTTGGAAGTGCGATGCAACCGACTGCCCTCTCGGTTGTGCAAAGTACAAAGGTCTAACTACATTACCGTTATTTTGATGATCATTGTTGTACCCTTGCTGACCTTGCGATGGTTGTTGCTGTGGTTCTCTTTGTGGAGGTCCCCGACCCCGGTTCCATTGTTGCTGTGGTTGTTGCTGCGGAACCTATCCTTCCTCCTCATCCTCATAGCTCTGCTCAACCTCCTGATACTAGTACTGCTGCTGCTGTGAAGGTTGTGGTTGATATGGTTGTTGTGGTATGGGTTGAAAGGTGGTTTGTCGTTTGAAAATTAATGGTGGTTGTGAAGGTTGTAATTGTGGTTGAGAAATGGTAGTGTGTTGCATAGTCACTAGGGTGCCATCACGGGTCGGTGCTCCCCAAGACATAGCAGATGTCAAAGGGTTGTAGATTGTGGTTGAAATGGCAGAACAGAAGGCGGAGTGCTTGATGGTATTGATGCAGGGGCTGAAACTGCACCACCAGTAGCACTCGTGCTCCCAAACTGAAATTCTGAAAGCGGGGGTATCAATGGAACTGCCCCCGTTGCCTCACCCGAAGGTTCCTGGGCAACATTCTCTAAACTACTACTGACATTACTAAAACTCATTGTACCTAAACGCCTACATGCACGGTTCTTGTACGCGGTTCGTTTGATCTCTGAGTTAAAACGCAAGGGTGATAACTGCCCACCTCGACGGGTACGCATGCACAAGTGCAACACGCCGGTCAAAACCAAAAAGGAAAATACTAATCAACTAAAATCTCAATATCAAAACCAAAAAATCAGAAACTAAAATTCCTACAGATCGCCTACTATTAAGATCACAACTCCCCGGCAACGACGCCAAAATTTGACACGCTTAGGTTGTCGTGCGATCAAAAATAGTAAAATAAACCTAACACACACTAGTATAGCGGTAGTCAGGGTCGATCCACAAGAGTTACGTGGTCAAGGTAGGCAACAGATTACCAACTGTAGTGTCACTTCTACAGCCAGAGGATCTAGTTTCCGATTTTTACCAAAAACAATCCCAAAATCATAAACATTCAACAATCCCAACACAAGCATCAACTAAATTAAAAACAAAACCAATAACTAACCCTAATCACTTACTGATATCAGAAGTATAATTCAGAAGTAATCAAGATCAAATCAACACAATCACACATTCAAACATCCAATTGCATCCAAGAGCATAAAAATGCATAAAAAGAGCATTTAACACTAACCGAATGATTAACTATTAAAAACTCAGATCCACTTGTTCCAAAACAATAAAACATAAAATTCAGAAACGATGAACTAATGCCAATGGTTGTCACACCCCAAAAACAGTAGCCAAATCTAACAAAACTATTAAACTAATTAAAAGAGAGAACATAAAATACCAAATGTGGTTGCTGAAAACTGAAACTCGGAGTCAAAGATGCCTTGGGAGTCGTTCATACGCTAGTTATTTGCTGCATTTTTCGACCAAGAACCCTCTATTTATAGTTTTGAAAAATAAAAGACCGCACCGCACGCACTTAGATTCCGCGGCACGCGTGCTGGTTTATCCCCGTTTTCTTGACATTTGAATCTTCTCCACCGCCTCATTGCTGAGTCACCGCGTCGAGCCCTTGTACATACCCGCGGCACGCGTGCGAATTCGACTGTTTTGTCTTTATCTTCAAACTTCTTCCATTTTGTACACTTTTAGTCCCTGTTTACATCATTTCTTTCCAAACAAGCACTGACACAAAAAGTAAGTATACCACAACATATATGATATAAATTCACCAAGAATAGAGCTCAACAATGACTAAAATACTTGATATTACTAGGCGTTGTCAGTTGTCACGCACAATAACACTAGCCAATCCACTACAAACTACTAAACTACTTGAAAATTAAAAGAGAAAACAATAAATACCAATTATGGTCGACTGAAAACTGAAACTCGGAGTCAAAGAAGCCTTGGGGGTCGTTCCTATGCCAGGTATTTACTGCTGATTTCGACCTAGAACCCTCTATTTACAGTTTTGAAAAATAAAAGACCGCACCGCGCACACTTAGAATCCGCGGCGTGCGTACGAGTTTATCCCCGTTTTTTCGGCATTTGAATCTTCTCCACTGCCTCAATCATGACTCAACGCGTCGCGCCCTTATATATCTCCACGGCACGCGTGCTTATTCGACTATCTTGCCTTTATCTTCAAACTTCTTCCATTTTGAACGCATTTAGCCCCTGTTTACATCTTTTCTTTCCAAACAAGCACTGACACAAAAAGTGAGAACACCACAGCATATATGATATAAAATCACTAAGAATATGGCTCAACAACGACTAAAATACTTGATATTACTAGGCGTTGTCAAACACCCCACACGTGTGCTTTGCTTATCCCCAAGCAAGAGAGTTTTTAACAAATTCTAACTAAGACTCAAACAATTTTTGAATGTGTTCAATTTCAAAGCTTATTGCCCTAGGAGTTAGAGTGAAATAGTTTGTGAAAACATAATCGAAATATTCTTTGGAATTCATGACTTTCTAAAGAACCCTTGATTACAAATTTTATGTCCACAGTGAAGTGTACGTACTCATTCAGATTCTAAAGGCCATTAAAGAACTGTCCATGACTTTCGATGTTGTCCGTGTAACGAGCTTTCAGAAATACCATCCCAGACCAGACTATCTTAGGTGGTAAGGTGCATAAGTCCCACCCATTTTAGACTTACCGGCTCAAACAACAAAGGCCACTGATTGACAATTCCCTCCTAAATTCCAAACTTGAAACACTCCAATCTTCTAATTCCTAAAACTCAACTTATTTGACTAAACTCATAGCATGAGAACAACTACATAGTATTTCTTGAAAAATACCACTGCTATAACATTCAGAAACTATTCGTTTCAAAATTACAATCTAATAAAAATTTTAAAAAATTGCTACAAATTTGA
This sequence comes from Cichorium intybus, assembly GCA_023525715.1. Lineage (NCBI taxonomy): Eukaryota > Viridiplantae > Streptophyta > Magnoliopsida > Asterales > Asteraceae > Cichorium > Cichorium intybus. The sequence goes on from CM042017.1 coordinate 53,452,955, forward strand.
AAATTGACTCAACCCGCAAAAATTTCAAAAATAAACTCTTTCGACCGTCCACACCCCACAGTTAAAACTGTACAACGTCCCCGTTGTACAAAAAATATTTCAAAACAATGGAGAAAGAGTTACCCCTTAGACTGTAGATTGCTTGATGGTGCTCAATTGTCACACGTACAAAAGCACGAACAATTCCTTGACTCAGAATTCAGGAGTTGTAGCGCAACAGTGAAACACGCCAGTGATCAAGGCAAGTGGAGGGGGCACGGTGACCCCACACTTGCCTGAAACAACTCCTCTATTTGGTATTACATGCATAACTCACAAAAACATTAAATGCAGACAAAACAAACAAATAAATATAAACAAGCAAACAAAATAAAGTAGTATCATAAGTATAGTACATATATCCCAAAAAAGAAGAAGAAAAATACATCAATCGCCACCTGGTGGCCTAGAAGGACCTGCCTCGTGATCATGGGCTTAGGCTGAATGGTCGGGGGCGCTGTCCCTGCTCAGTGGCCATCTGTAAAAGTACCTCCCCGATCCATGCCAGCTGGTCCTCAATACCAGCAACCTTGTCCTCCAATCGTTGGAGAGCTGTCATCTCCTCCGACTGCTGTGGCTGTGGTGGTGGAACTGGTGGTGCAACCCTTTGACGACGCAACGGGGGACCCTCCTTGTGGGCTGGTCGTGGTGCCCTCGGCGCCTCCGTCGCCACTCTCATATGTCGCCCTGGCTGTAGCTGCTGGATCAGATGCATGTTCTCCAGAGCTCGTACCGATGTGCGAACTGGCGGCATAGCCGTCAGGGAAGCCACGGTAGCAGCAGTGAGTAATCTATATGATCGGGCCAAGCGGGTAATGTAGTGCCAACCGGTCAAAGGACTGTTGGCTAACGTACCCACTGTCTAGGTGGATAGAGAGATCGCTAAGGCGTACGGGAGGTGGACGAACCTGGTGGGGTCAAGGAGCACCCACATATACGTCATGTCCTCATTGGACACCTTCTCGCCCCCTCCCTCTGCATGATAGAGGTGGTGACGATGCGGTGTATGAGCCGGTGAAGCGGGTTGCGGAGCTGGCTCTCCCTGGCCGACCCCGCCTCGAAGAAAACGTTGGACAACGTGGCCCAAATGGTAGCGTTGGCATCCCGTGCGGGCTGCCCCTAAACACACGCCCGAAGAAAAGGCGTAAAATGCTGACTCTGGAGCTCCTCCTCCGTATATATGCCCGTGCGTCTCCCGAACTCCCTGAGACTGCACTCCCTGGGGACTCCCCCCAATCAAAAACGAACTAGCCTGGATCGGGCCTCCGGTGAAGCTGGTGCGTAGCGGACCGTGGAGAGAAACTCCAAGAGAAGCTCGGTGTAAACTACATCGTCCTGGTTGGCCAGAAGCCTGTCCCAACCACGACACGTGAATGTAGCCTCCCCATGGGACCACGTGCGATGAAGAAAGGGCTTGATCTCGGCCCAGAGCCCGGCATCCCTCAGAATATCCCGGTCCAGAATACTCGCCTCCAAAACCCGGCGACCCATAATTGCGTCCCTCCTCTGAATATACTCGATCGAACTCTCCAGATCATCAAGGAACTGGAGAAAAGGGTGGTCACGCCTGAAAGACATCTGCACAAAACAGCCACACAAAACAATTTTTTTTTGCAAAATAAGTCCTTGTCCTCTCCACCGAACCGCGGCGCGGCGCGGCGAGCGTCTGTTTTGAATTCCAACCGTCAAGTCACTGATTTTCACCTGGTAACTCGATCTAAACACACTACAAGATAGCCTAAGCACCGACTAGTCCCTCTAGGGTGATCATTTGGCAAACAGAACACCCTACGAGCCAGCATTGCCGATTTTTAAGTTTTTCAGTTTTTGGAGAAATCAACCAATTCTACGGCCTGATCGCTAGTTCTAACGAGTAAAAACTAGTTAGAATGACATACCCCAATAATAGGAATAAAATAGACGAGAAAAACGTGAGAAAAACGTCGGTTGATCGAAGCTCTGTGGCGCGGCGTGGGTGATGTGTGTGAATAGTGAATGCGACGTACCTTATAAAGGAAGAATCTGACCGATCGATTCCCACGGCGTGGATAAGTAGTGACCGCTGCGCGCGTGTTCCCAAATCAACCCCTGTGCATCGGGTTGATCTTCAACCCCGCGACGCGCAAAACACTAAACCGTGGCGCGGTATGCAATTTTTCAAATTTCCTTCATAATGACCCCACACTTGCCTCGAACCAATAGCACTTGTAACGACAATGATACTATTTTCCTAATTACTCCTAAGAAATACAGTACCTAACCTATAAAGATGTGTTGCCTCCCAACAAGTGCTAAGTTTAACGTCTTCAGCCAAACGGATTGTTCCTACTCCTACTCTTCTCGATCCTCTTGTGGCATCATCTTATAGTCTGGTGCGAAATTGTGGACCATCGTTGCCAGTAATGAAGTGAGTTGCGTCATCCTATCACTAACCTGGCTAATCCATTGCTGCTATGCTTCCAGAAGTTGGAAGACCTTCGCTTTCCTATCCCTTACATCCTTCTCATATAGTTGATGCCTTGTCTCCCTCATTTCCATCAGGTCCAGCAGCTGCACCTTGTCAATGGTTCACAGCGGATGCTCTTTTGTTTCCCTCAGGACTTCTTTTGTACCGCCTTCTCCTGTTTGGGTCCATATCGTTTCTTTCTTCCTGATTCCTGGTTCCATTAGCGGAGTGTGGTTCCAATACTTAGCATCATACCCTTGTGGTAGATATATGGGACTCCCAAACATATTCAACCGTCGTTTCCTTGACCCAAAGAAGATATCCAAATCTCCCGTCTTGCAATCGATAATAGCACCGGCTGTAGCCAAGAACGGACGTCCCAAGATGAGTGCGGGCGCGTCCTCCTGACTCTCGTATTCCATCACCAAGAAGTCCACGGGGTAGAAGAAATCACCAACTTTCACTATCACATTTGTTAACTTGCCCCGTAAGACTTTAGTTGACTGATCGGCTAATTGTAATACTGTCTTTGGCGGCTCCAACTCTTCATTCTTGTATTTGTCGTATAAATATCCTGGTAATACGTTAACACTTGCCCCTAGATCCAGCAAAGTGTTTCTAATAATCATATCTCCCACTGTGGCAGTAATCAACGGCGATCCAGGATCCCTTTCCTTCTTGGGCAGTGTTCCCAACAGTGCCTCACTCGCTTTAATTGTCAACCTCACAGTATCAGGTGTGGGAGTCTTGCTCTTTCCATTTTTCTCACACATCTCTTGAAGAATTCTTGTATCTTCAGGAGCGTTCTTTAACTCATCCCACAAAGGTTGGTTCCTTCTTACCTTTCTTCCTTTGTTTAATGTCAGCCACCATTGGCTGCTCCTCCTGTTGGACATCCTTTTGAAAGGTTTTCTGCAACCAATGAACTAAAACCTAAGTTCACATGCAACCTATGAGGATCTTTGTTTTCTTCTAATTGAACTTATAACTAATTCCTTAAAGGCAAACAAAAATTTCTAAAGAATAAAACCAGAAAACTAACCTTTAGATTTCTTGGAAGCAAAGCAACAAAATTATCTTGCCTCAGATGAAGTCACACCCAGGGAGCTGGAGGAGAGGGTCACGAGAATTTCAGAGAGAGAATAAGAGAATTGGCAACTGATTATGAGGCCCAGGGGTCCCTATTTATAGGCAACCAAATGACCCTTAAGATAAACCTCGTTTGACTTTCAAACAGAGATAAACCCTATCTCTAGGTCATTTTTCGGATTTTTGCTACGCGAGCCGCGGCTTATTCCTTGCCGAGCCGCGCATGTTCAATTCAACTATTGAGTTGGAACAACTTTAGCCCCTGTCCTCTTGATTAATCTAATTAATGCCACAGAATTAATCCAATTAATTCATGATTAATTATTAATCAATTACTATAGTTTCTAATTAATATATAATCACTTTAATAGATTAACAAACTATTCCTTTTTATTTCTATCGATTTATTAATAACATAATAAATCGATCTTTCTCTCTACTGAACTTTCTACCAAACCTCCAGCTATGAGGGCAACCCAAATGGACTATGCTACCAATAATTAGGTAAATACTAAATTATTAGTCATGGCTTAGACACCTAATCCAACAGTCTCCCACTTGGATAAGTCTATGACTATAATTACCAATTTAACCTCCAATTAATCAGCATCTGTAGCTTCCTAGAAACCGCTGCCGAACTCTGACCTAGTCAGTTCTGTCCATAGATAAGTGATCAGATGATCCTCCGTCCAACAAGATATTTTTTTTCAGACTCAAGACATGGATTAAAATCAATCCTGGTCTGATTCACTGTTTCTCGATTTCCGATTTGCATATGACTCTTAGACTACCAATTGACCATGTCAATTTAGTCCCGGTTGGCCAACACTTTTAGTCACCTTCAAATTCATAGAGAGGCCTACATATATCTGTTTCCCGTTAGGGTCAAGGGACAAATAAGCTTCGACTCATATACTTATGTCTTTTACCAGACAAATCACTGACAACAATACGTTTTATAACACCGTGTTACCGATTCATTTTCGTATTATGAATGAACAACCGCCTTGTAAATCATAACTCATATGTCTTGGCTTAAAGATAAAAAGATAATATCGTCTCAACATTGCTCGTGATGAAATCCATGAAGCAATCTATTGAGTGTGGGTTTATCCAATACTCAAATCTCCATTTCTAAGTACTCATGAACGTTGCAGCAATCTTATTGCAATGTATAACTCCTTAGACAATCTACAAACCAATTCATGACAGTCTTCCTTCATACTTACTCCCTAAAAGTATGAGCGACTATGGATATTTGAGTAATCCAATTACTCAGGAAGTAAACATGCAAAAATGAAACACAATGACAAAGTATTGACAAAAGTAGTAAACATTTACTCATTAATAAATCTCTATTATTAAATCACTAAAGTCAATTACATTTACATTGTTACAAGTTTCAAAACCTATCTAATTACAAAAACTTATATCATCTCTTAATCCAATGCTCCTAGCATGCTGATTATGCTTAATCCTACTCAGAGCCTTTGTCAAGGGATCTGCAGGATTATCTTCCGATGATACCCTCTTTACAAGGAGGTGACCTTCTTCTACTCTATGTCTTATGTAGTGGTACTTTCTGTCGATATGCCTGGACTTTCCATGGTCTCGCGGTTCCTTTGTCAAGGCGGCCGCACCTTCATTATCGCAGAACAGTTCCAAGGGCTCCTGAATACTCGGGACTACTCCAAGGTCACCGATAAAGTTCTTCAGCCAAGCCGCTTCCTTTGACGCTTCACTTGCTGCTATGTACTCCGTTTCGCATGTAGAGTCAGCCACCGTTTCTTGCTTGGAACTTTTCCAAGTTACTGCTCCACCGTTCAAAAGGAATACCCAGCCCGACTGAGACCGACCACTGTCTCTATCCGTCTGAAAGCTGGCATCTGTATATCCTTCAACTCTCAAGGTATCACTGCCTCCAAGGACTAACACCATGTTCTTTTTCCTTCGCAGATACTTGAGTATATTTTTCACAGCTATCCAATGCGCCCTTCCAGGATTTCTCCCTGGTACAGACTGACCATGCTCAAGGCAAAGGCCATGTCAGGGCGAGTACACGTCATAGCGTACATGATCGACCCCATAGCCGAAGCGTAAGGTACCCGATTCATGTCAGCTATCTCCTCGTCTGTACTCGGACTTTGAGTCTTACTCAACTTTGCATTACTCTGGATAGGTAGCTCTCCCTTCTTAGAATTTTCCATACTAAACCTCTTTAGTACCTTTTCCAAGTACGTACCCTGACTAAGTCCAATTAGTCACTTCTTCCTATCTCTCAATATTCTTATCCCGAGAATATAGGAAGCTTCTCCTAGGTCCTTCATGGCGAAACACTTCCCAATCCAAGACTTCACATCTTGCAAGGTTGGAATGTCGTTTCCCTTGAGCAGTATGTCATCAACATACAACACCAGAAAGTGACTATACTCCCACTAGCCTTGACATATACGCAGGAGTCATCCTCGCTCCTAGAGAAGCCAAACTCTTTGACTTTCTCATGGAAACAAAGATTCCAGCTGCGAGAAGCTTGTTTCAATCCGTAGATTGATCTTTCAAGCTTACACACCTTATTGGGATACTTTGCATCAACAAAACCCTCTGGCTGATTCATGTAAACATCCTCAGTCAACTTCCCATTAAGGAAAGCGGTTTTCACGTCCATCTGCCAAATTTCATAGTCATGAAATGCAGCTATGGCCAGCATTATCCTAATAGACTTTATCTTGGCTACTGGTGAGAAGGTCTCGTCATAGTCAACCCCCAAGGTTTGAGTAAAGCCCTTCGTAACCAGTCTTTCCTTGAAAGTGTGTACCTTTCCGTCCATGTCGGTCTTCTTCTTGAAGATCCACTTGCACATGACAGTCTTTCGACCCTGTACGTTCTCAACCAAGTTCCAAACTTGATTGTCATAATGGACTTGATCTCGCTATCCATGGCCTCTTTCCACTTGGCAGACTCAAGGCCCGCCACTGCTTCCTGGTAGGTAGCTGGTTCATCCAAATTTATCAGTGTCCTATCACTGACAAACTTGTCCCCATCCGAAGTTATATGAAAACCATAAAACTCGGGTGGCATGCTAACCCTACCGGAGCGCCTAAGAAGTACAGATACTTCAGTCGGACCAACATGAACCTCTTCCTCATGTTGGTTGCTAGTTCTCCTAAGGTTGTGTCATCTAATGACTCTTGAATTTCCTCAAGATCAATGATGCTCCCACTGTCCTCTTTGAATATGAGCTCTCTCTCTCGAAAGACTGCTCGTCTAGCTACAAAGACCACGTCCTCGCTCAGTCTGTAGAATAGATATCCAAAGGACTGTTTGGGATAACCAATGAAGAAACACCTTTCGCTTCATTCTGTGAGTTTGTCTTGAGTATCTCGTCCAACGAAAGCCTCACAACCCCAGACTTTGATGTGTGCCAACAAGGGAACTTTCCCCGTCCACATCTCATGAGGTGTTTTTACAACCTTCTTAGTTGGGACAAGATTGAGGATATGGGCGGTAGTCTCTAAGGCATACCCCCATAAATGAATGGGAAGTGAAGCTCGACTCATCATGGAACGAACCATGTCTAACAGGGTTCGGTTACGCCTCTCGGCAACACCGTTCAACTGTGGGGTTCTGGGAGGTGTCAACTGAGAAACTATTCCGCATTCCTTCAGATAGTCTAGGAACTCGATACTAAGATACTCTCCGCCTCTGTCGGACCTGAGCATCTTTATCTTCCTGCCTAATTGATTCTCTACTTCATTCTTAAACTCTTTGAACTTTTCAAAGGTATCTGACTTATGCTTGATTAAGTAGATATAACCGTATCTACTAAAATCGTCAGTAAAGGTCACGTAGAACCGCGTGCCATCCTTTGTGGTTGATCTGAATGAACCACACACATCCATGCGAATGATGTCCAGCAGACCCTCACCTCTTTCAAAAGACCCTTTGAAAGGTGATTTAGTCATCTTGCCCAATAGACAAGATTCACATACATCATCCGACTTGAGGTCGAATGATTTCAACACTCCATCCTGTTGGAGTTGGGCGATGCATTTCTTGCTGATGTGCCTAACACGACTATGCCACAGGCATGCCTTTTCTACACCACTAGTAGAATCAATATAATTTACACTATGTCCTAAATTGTCAACACATTCAACAGTTTCATAATAACCATCACAAGGATAAGCAGTAAAAATCAAAATACTATTTTTGAAAACAGAGATTGAACCAATTTTATTATCAAACGAAAACTGAAATCCTTGTCTGAATAATGCGTGAAATGAAATAATGTTTCTTGAAATTTTTGGCGAATAGTAACAATTAAATAACTCTAAGCTAACATCACTACTAAGCACTAAACTATAAACGCCGATCTTGGTAACATGGGACGATCTCCTATTGCCTATGATCAGGTTCAGTCTACCGTGCTCCACCTCCCTACATTCCTTTAGGCCCTGGAAATCAGAACAAACGTGAAAACTGCATCTTGTATCAAGGACCCAAGAACTAGAAGATGGTGAGTTTTTAGAGATAGTGTATGTACCTGTTGTCGATGGCTTTACTTTCCCATCCTTGACGTCCTGCAAGTATTTGGGGCAGCTTCTCTTCCAATGGCCCTTCTCTTTGCAATAAAAATAGTTGGCTTCATCGGGGTTGGCCACACAAGGAAAGTGGGAAGACTTGGTTCTCGAGCCATTGCTGGACGACCCGACCTGAACCTTCTCCCTCCAATTTTGCTTAGGAGGGCCCTTCCTTTTCTTTCCTTTGCCACTTCCAATGGCTAAGACGGGCTGATTAACCGAGGGTACACTTTTACCCTTCATCCCTTTGATGACGCCAGTAATATCACGTATTTTAGTCGTCGTTGAGCCCTATTCTTAGTGAATTTATATCGTATATATCGTGGTATTCTCACTTTTTGTGTGAGTTCTTGTTTGGAAAGAAATGGTTTAAACAGGGGCTAAAAGCTTACTAAATGGAAGAAGTTTGAAGATAAAGAAAAATCAGTCGAATTCGCACGCGCGCCACGGGATTCACAAAGGCGCGACACGGTGATGAGGTGGTGGAGAAAATTCAAATGCCGAGAAAACAGGGATAAACCCCTACGTACGCCGCGGATTTCATCTACGCGCGGCGCGGTCGCTTAATTTTTGCAACTATAAATAGAGGGTTTTAGGTCAAAAAAATCAGCAAAGACCTGGCATAGGAACGACTCCCAAGGCTTCTTTGACTCAAGTTTCGGTTTTTCAACAGCTAAAATTGGTATTTTGTGTTCTTCTCTTTTAATTTTCAATTAGTTTCATAGTTAGTAGTATTTGGCTAGTATCTTTGGGAGTGACAACCATTGATACTTAGTGTAACACCCGACTTATTAACCAAAAACACCCCAAAAATTTTCATTTTTCAAACCAAATATATTACATTCAAAACCATAAGTGCGGGGTATTAGTTAACAAAATCAGAGTTCAAGTGTATCATGAAATACAATACATAGTATTATACATCTTTAAGCCGGGCTGTCACTTCAATCACTAAGTCCTCAGTCACGGACTTTGTCCTTTCCCTTCGCGGGATCACGCTCACCTGCAGGGACATATCACATAAACTGTGAGCTATAAAGCTCAGTGAGAAATCAAATCAAATACTACATGTATAAGAATAAAATTCTCTATACAAAGTCAAACATGTAATGTCATACAATACAAAATCAAACATGGCTCACGGTTATTCCGCTGTTGCCTAGACTCACGGCTGGATCCGGTATTGTCTATATAGATTTATTGACTCACGGCTGGTCCCGGTATTGTCATTTATTTTTCCATTGACTCACGGCTGGTTCCGGTATTGTCTTTTCCTTTTATTGACTCACGGCTGGTTCCGGTATTGTCAATAAAGGTTTGACTCACAGCTCCGTTCTTGTCTATTACAGACTCACGGCTTATCTGGTATTGTCACATCAAATCAAACATTTGTCATTTTTCGTCCCCAAAACTATTTTCAATTCGCAGCTGCTCAACAATCATATATCACATCAAATACGAGTGAGATTACTCACCTGAAGGTTTGCTACAACTAGCGTTTAGCGGTTCTTGCCTTTCGATGTGTTTCGCGAAATCTCGTCCCGTACCTATAATTCCATTTATTTCAAAATGATTATAGGTTAATAACCATTACAATTAACTCTAATACAATAGAGTTCAATAATATAGAATGCCTAGTTAATAAACTTTCCGTTTATTAACTTTATATGAATTTTACTATTCACCGAGGCATTCGGGTCGGTCTACAGTGCCCCCGAGGGGTCGAAAACTCGATACGAAAATTTTCCCAAACTTTTTAGACCATAACGAGCCTATGGTCCAAATTTGAGCTAAAACGGATAAGCCAAGCAAAAGTTAGCGTTTTTGAGCCCCTGCCTGGCCTCTGCTCGGAGGCGCACCCCGCCCAAGGGAGGGCGCACTGCGCCTGGGCGCACCCCGCCTGGATTTGGGGCGCACTGCGCCTAGCTGCAGTGCAGGATCCTGGGCAGTCGCGATTTATGCACTGTAGCTTGCAGATTTGGTCCATTAAGTACTTATTTCCGTTCTTAATTGCTTGGGGTTTGTTCCTAGGCCAAAACCTTACATGTTAACAAGGTTTTTAACCATCAAAACATCCTCAATCATCCAAATTAAGAATTAGGGTTCTTAGTTTTTAACAACCCCAAATCTTCAATTTTGCTATTTATAGCATCCTACTTCCATTGGATTGAGTTATGTCTTTGTTATAAGGACTTAATGGAAGTATTCTATCATTTTAACCCCATGATCATGGCTGTAAATTTCAGTTTGCAAGTCCTACTCAACTCATCAAGATGAACAATCAAGAACATGAAGAAACTTACCTCAATTTCTTCCAATTATGCCCTTTTTAGCCAAGGATCACAATCCAAGCTTCAAACCTTCAAGAAACCTTCCAATCCTCTGCAGAAAATCAGCCACAAGAAGTTCCCGTAACTCCCAAAATTCTGCACACAAGTCTCTCTTATATACTCCCAGAAATTACAATTTGGTCCTTGAAGTTGCATATTTCAAAGTTTTGCCACAAATAACACAATTTATGACAAATGATCAACTTTTATAACATTTTAAGTCCAAGACTTAAAATATTATTACATAACAAGTCCTTTTCTGTCCAAATGACCAAATTACCCTTTTGAGGTAAAATGACCATTTTGCCCTTTTATTATAATTATATAATAAATACATTTCGGCGTTACACTTAGTCTTGTTTTCTGATTTTGGATGTTTAGTTACTGTTTTGGGAACATTGGGATCTGAGTTTTTAATAATAATCATTTGGTTTATGTTAATTGCTCGGTTTTCGATATTTATTGTTCTTGAATGCTTTTGTGGATGTTTGGATTGTGTTTGATGTTTGGTTTGATCTTGATTGCTTCTGATTTTGAGATATACTTCTGATTTCAGTAGGTAATTAGGATTAGTTATTGGGTTAGTTGGTTAATGCTTGGATTGGACCTCTTGATTTGTGATTTTGGGTTTTATTTTGGGTATAAGTCGGAAACTAGATCCTCTGGCTGTAGCTATGACACTACAGTTGGTAATCTGTTGCCTACATTAACCACATAACTCCTGTGGATCGACCCTGACTTCCACTTTGCTAAGTGAGAGTGAGGTTATTTTACTATTTTTGACCGTATGACGACCGCTGCGATGTCAAATTTTGGCGCCGTTGCCGGGGAGTTGTGAGCTTAAGAGTAGGCGATCTATAGGAGTTAGTTTCTGATTTTTAGCTTTAGTTTGATGTTTGATTTTAGTTCACTGATTTTTGGTATGTGTGCATCCTCGTAATGAGTGATTACATGTACCTGGATCAGTATTATGAGTATTATGAAAATCCAGCCGACAACTATTACGAGGATGATTGCTACAATGGATCATTCGATGACAATGGATGGCGGACCGAGGAGCCATATCAACCTGAAAATTCTTTAACTTAGGCCCAAGTATTGGAGTTCATGGCTAACTTAGGCCCAAGTATTGGAATTATCCGCCAGAACTTGAGGCGAGTGATTTTAATACCAATGATAATGTGTGTGAACCTGCGTCACCTAAACATGTGATGGAAGGACATGCACCTTGGGAAAGTCAAAAGCCCACCGAGATGGTCGAAACGAATGTTGAGGAAGAGGTTGTAGGTGACAATACTACCCCTGACTCAATAACTTTTGATGTTTTTGATGTTTTTGAAAATGTGGATAATGTTGAGCTGGTGATGAGTGAATCTTCACTCATCACCAGACAATTTGGTTGATGAGGATGTTGTGGAGGGGGCTGTAAGTGACAGTACAGACCCCAGCCCAACGACTCCCGAAATTGTTGAAGTTGTTGATACTATTGGGAAAGGGGGTGTAGATGACAATACTACCCCCGAACCTAAAATTTTTTGAAAATTTTAAGCATTTTGAAAGTAAGGATTTGGTGATGGGTGACTTTATACCACCACCAGATCAAACCAGTCGCTCACTCTTGGTCCCGATCCACCTGTTGGACGACGATCAAGAAGATGATGCTGACGAGTTGGTTTTTGAAAACAATAAACATGATTTCTTTGGCACCCATGATCCATTCATGAATGGAAAATTAGATGTAATCAATACCATCGATGAGGACATATGGAAGCATCCCGATATGTTGTCTTCCGATCCCATTCGATTGGAAAATTTTTATTGGTACTGCAAGCCAAAATTGCAAACTGAAGATAACACGCAACATGTGAGCAACAAACGGGGCGCAAAACAACTAATGGAACCAGCATTGGGCACGCTCCACGTCAAACCGGTAGTTTTTAAGAGATGCAGAAGGAAGGATCGAGCTTGGAGGTTCAAAGCTACCTCCAAGCATTCACGGGAAGTAATTGGAAGAAGACAACCGGGCAGCAGTAGGAGAACCGGCAAGCCATTCGACCCAGGAAAGTTTGAGGAGCAGTGGGTCAACAAAGGGACGGTGGTGACTGAAAATCAACAAAGGAAGAAGGCATACGATCCACCGTAGCTGTAGGAGTAGGAACAACCCGGCTGGCTGAAGACGTTAAACATAGCGCTTGTTGGGAGGCAACCCATCTTTCATAGGTTAGGTACTGTATTTCGTAGGAGTAATTAGGAAGATTATATCATCGTCATTGCAGGTATTATTGGTCCAATGAAAGTGTGGGGTTGATTTGGAGAAAAATTGAATTTTTAATGACCGTGTCGCGGTCAGGAGATTTGCGTGCCGCGGGATCGTAAACCAACCTGATGCACAGGGGTTGATTTGGGAACGCGTGCATCGTGGTTTGCTCATATCCGCGTTGCGGGAAACGATCGGACGGTTTTCTTCGATAAAAAGGTAAGCTGCGACACTATTAACACACCCACGCCGCAGAGCTCTGATCATCGAAAATTTTCTCGTGTTTTTCTTGCTCATTTCATTCCCGTGATCGAGGTACGTCATTCTAACTAGTTTTTACTTGTTAAAACTAGCGATTAAGCAGTTGATTTGGTTGATTTCTCCAAGAACACAAAAACTTAGAAATCAGAAATGCTGGCTCGTAGGGTGTTTTGTTTGCCAAACAATCACCCTAGAGGGGCTAGTAGGTGCTTAGGCTACCTTGTAGTGTGTTTGGATCGAGTTATTAGGCGAAAATCAACGAGTTGGGTTTTGGATTTTGGAACAGCCGCTCGCCGCGCCATGCCCTGTTTCTTGAATGCTTTTGTGGATGTTTGGATTGTGTTTGATGTTTGGTTTGATCTTGATTGCTTCTGATTTTGAGATATACTTCTGATTTCAGTAGGTAATTAGGATTAGTTATTGGGTTAGTTGGTTAATGCTTGGATTGGACCTCTTGATTTGTGATTTTGGGTTTTATTTTGGGTATAAGTCGGAAACTAGATCCTCTGGCTGTAGCTGTGACACTACAGTTGGTAATCTGTTGCCTACATTAACCACGTAACTCATGTGGATCGACCCTGACTTCCACTGTGCTAAGTGAGAGTGAGGTTATTTTACTATTTTTGACCGCCTGACGACTGCTGCGATGTCACCCTTCCTCAGCAGTCCGAATCATACGATGCAGAAGACATATATAAAAGAAGGTAAGTTTAATTAGATACTTGTCGGTCCTTATAATAACCCAATATAAAATTAGGCTAGGATACAACTATAACAATTTACAACATAGAAGAGGGATGCCGTAATCTATATGCAAATTTTATAAAGGTAGGCGAATGACGATTCAGCCAATTCCACCGCGGAAAATAATCTTATTATAATGGAATTCCTAGTTTCTTTTGAGATTTATTGAACTGTTCAATAGCATGTTTAATCTCATATATGCCTCACCGTTTGTGACTAGGATGCCGAGGATCACAAACCAGGTGTGAATAACCATGCAAATTAGCTTGGTACTCTCGGGGTCCATTATCATCTCAAATTGATGTGCCGGTAAACCACACACGCTCCATCAACAATGATAACACCCGAGAAACCCATTGCCACTCTTTACGAACCCCCATTGGTGTCGGTAAACCACACACGCTCCACCAACGTTTCATAAAGTGCAATGTGCAATTTCATGGGTTAGCATCAAATTCACATTTTCCTAAAGTAACTAGATTGGGATTTTGTAAAGGTTCTAGTACTTTGATCATTATACTTTTAATGATTCAGCGGTCCTATCAAACCCGTTCGGCTAATGACCCTCCATCTAAGCGATCTGCCTCTCCATGTTGGCAATGGCTATGGCATTAGCCTGAGACTGCTGCTGCGTAGTGTCGAACATTTCATACATCTTTGCGGTCAAGTCCTCCTGGGATCCTAGGGCATTATTGGTGTTGTTGGCGTTGCTTGGACCCCTATTGTTATTGTTACCGCTCCCACTTGCATTGCCATTTTTGTTTGCTGGTTGATATTGCCTAGGCTGATTAGCTGACTGGCCCTAATAGTTGTTCTGCCTTTGATTGTTGAAGTTCTGCTGACCTTGGTTATATGGTCTATAAGGTCATCCGTTATTATATTGACCTTGACCCTGACTATAAACCTGATTTGCCTCCTGAGTTCTCTGCCCTCCTTGTTGTTGATTCTGAGGTCCGTTCTGTAGAGTAGACATCAGTCTATCAAACTTCTTGTTGAGTTCACTTAGTTCCTTCTTGACCTTTTTCCTCCAATCTGCATCAGCTCCCACTGCTGCAGCTGTGCCTACAGTCTTCCTAGTAGAGAAATTCGCCTTAAACCCGTTACTCAACTGGTCCAGAAATTGCCAAGCCTCATCAGGATCCATCATCATGATAGTGCCACTGGACGATGCGTTGATCATCGCGTGATTCGTTTCACTTGCCCCGTCAAAGAAAAGTTTGACCAATTGCCACTTCGGAATATCGTGATGAGGGCACGACCTCATCAACTCCTTCAGACGATCCCAAGCTTCATGAAATGCTTCTCCAGGCTTCTACTGAAAATCCTGGATGGCTCTGTTGATTTTGGTCGTCTTACTTGCTGAGTAGAACACTTGCAAGAATTTAGCTTTAAGTTGATCCCATGTAGTGATACTATTAGACTGAAGAGACGTAAACCAATACTTGGCTTTGTCTTTCAAAGTGAACGGGAACAACCTTAACCTAAAAATATTCTTATTCGTGTTCCTAGGGGTATTGGCATTTGATATCGCTATGAACTCATACAAATGATTGTATGTATCATCCCGTTTATATCCCCTAAATTCAGGCAATATTGCTAAAAGCTGTGGTCGAATTTCTACCTGAGCGTTTACATTTTCTGGAATAAAAATGGGCGATGAGTCATCGTACTCCCGCGGTTGGAAGTATGATGCAACCAACTGCCTTCTCGGTTATGCAAAGTACAAGGGTTGAACATGATTACTGTCATAGTGGTGATCATTGTTATACCCTTGCTGACCTTGTGGTTGTTGTTGCTGTGGTGCTCTTCGTGGAGGTCCCCGACCTCGGTTCCATCCTTCTTCCTCTTTAAATGATTGTATGTATCATCCCGTTTATATCCCCTAAATTCAGGCAATATTGCTAAAAGCTGTGGTCGAATTTCTACCTGAGCGTTTACATTTTCTGGAATAAAAATGGGCGATGAGTCATCGTACTCCCGCGGTTGGAGGTCCCCGACCTCGGTTCCATCCTTCTGGTACTGGTACTGGTACTGGTACTGGTACTGGTACTGGTACTGGTACTGGTACTGGTACTGGTACTGGTACTGGTACTGGTACTGGTACTGGTACTGGTACTGGTACTGGTACTGGTACTGGTACTGGTACTGGTACTGGTACTGGTACTGGTACTGGTACTGGTACTGGTACTGGTACTGGTACTGGTACTGGTACTGCTGCTGCTGCTGAGGAGGTTGTGGTTGATATTGTTATTGTGGTTGTTGTGGTATGGTTTGAAAGGTGGTTTGTGGTTTAAAGATTAATGGTGGTTGTAATGGTTGTGATTGTGGTTGAGAAATGGTAGTGTGCTACCTAGGCATCGGGGTGCCATCACGGGTCGGTGCTCCCAAGACATAGCAGATGTAAAAGGGTTTGTAGATTGTAGTTGAAATGGTGGAATAGAAGGCGGAGTGCATGATGGTATTGATGCGAGGGCTGAAACCGCACCACCAGTAGCACTCGTACTACCAAACTGGAATTCTGAAAGCGGGGGTATAAATGGAACTGCCCCCGTTCCCTCGCCCAAAGGCTCATGGGTAACATGTTCAATACTACTACTAACATGACTAAAAATCATCGTATCTAAACGCCTACGTGCACGGTTCTTGCGTGCGGTTCGTTCGATCTCTGAGTCAAAACACAAGAGTGATAAGTGCCCACCCCGACAGGTACACATGCATTAGTGCAACACGCCCATCAAAACCAAAAAGAAAAATACTAACCAACTGAAAATCTCAATACTAAAACCAAAAATCAGAAACTAAAAGTCCTACAGATCACCTACTCTCAAGCTCACAACTCCCCGGCAACGGCTCCAAAATTTGACACACCTAGGTCGTCGTGTGATCAAAAATAATACAATAACCTAACACACACTAGTATAGCGGTAGTCGAGGTCGATCCACAGGAGTTACGTGGTCAAGTTAGGAAACAGATTACCAATTGTAGTGTTACTCTACAACTAGAGGATCTAGTTTCTAACTTTTACCGAAAACAGTCCCGAAATCACAAAATCCAACAAATCCAAAAACTAATTCCAACATTAACCAATCCAATTCAATTTCTAAACTGAAAGAAGTTACTGAAATCAGAAAGTATAATCTAAACACAGAAACACAAGAACAATCCAATACAATCAAACATCCAATGTCATCCAAAAGCACTCCAAAGCATAAAAACCGTAAAAAGAGCAATTAACAATAACCGAATGATTAACTATTAACAACTCAGATCCCAACTTGTTCAAAACAGAAAACATAAAAATTCAGAAACTTAAACCTAATGCTAATGTTGTCACACCCAATAACACTAGCCAAGCCACTACAAACTACTAAAGTACTTGAAAATTAAAAGAGAAAACAATAAATACCAATTATGGTCGACTGAAAACTGAAACTCGGAGTCAAAGAAGCGTTAGGGTCATTCCTATACCAGGTCTTTGCTGCTGATTTCGACCTAGAACCCTCTATTTATAGTTTTGAAAAATAGAAGACCGCGCCGCGTGCACTTAGAATCCGCGGCACGCGTACGAGTTTATCCCCGTTTTTTCGGCATTTGAATCTTCTCCACCGCCTCAATCATGACTCAGCGCATCGCGCCCTTATACATCTCCGTGGTGTGCATGCTTATTCGACTGTCTTGCCTTTATCTTCAAACTTCTTCCATTTTGTATGCATTTAGCCCCTGTTTACATCTTTCCTTTCCAAACAAGTACTGACACAAAAAGTGAGAATACCACAACATATATGATATAAAATCACCAAGAATAGGGCTCAGCAACGACTAAAATACTTGATATTACTAGGCGTTGTCAGTAAACCCAGTTTTCGTATGGACCAGATCCCTAAATCTAATTGATCCCGCGACTTGTGCAGGAACAGTTACGGAGGAATATCAGCAGACCTTAGTATGTTGATAGTGGCTGTTCTAGGCACATGACAAGCGACATGTCCCAACTACACAACATTGAGAAATTCAACAAGGGATGTGTTTGCTTTGCGGGAGGTGAAAAAGGGATGATCACGCAAAGAGGGACGGTGTCGAATGGTGTGTTGAAGTTTGAAAACGTGAATTTTGTATGCGTGCTCAAGCACAGTCTGCTGAGCATTTCTCAAATATGTGACAAGGGTTTTTCAACGCACTTCACAAAGAATGAATGTCTGATTCTCAAGCCCAGCGTAGTTATTCCAGAGGAGTGGATTCTTGTTCGATCGTAATGAAAAAGCGATGCTTACATCATCGACATGAATCACAACACTCCCAAAAATGTCACATGCTTATTCTCCCGAGCTGTAGAACAAAGCGCGATGCTGTGGGACAAACGTCTCGGTCATGCCAACGCAAAGAACCTGAATCGTCTTGCAAACAACAACATGGTTGCAAGACTTCTAATCAAGGACTTCATTACATTCGAGAAATGTGTTCCCTGTGCTCAAGGAAAACATCACCGAAAGTCACACAAGCCCAAGCAGATCAATTCCATTGATTCGATTCTTCAGCTGATTCACATGGATCTATTTGGCCAGGTTAATGTTCTCAGTCCTAATCGCAGTTCTTACAGTCTTGTTATTATTGATGACTACTCACACTTTACATGGGTTTTCTTCTTACAGAACAAGAGTGAAACTGCAGAGCTGGTCATTGGATTCATTAAGCTTATTGAAAATCAAACGAATCAGAAGCTAAAAGTCATCAGATGCGACAATGGAACGGAATTCAAGAATACAGTTATTAACAAGTTTTGTGCAGAAAAAGGTATCCTACGTCAGTTTAGTGCTGTTCGTACTCCACAACAGAATGGTGTTGCTGAGCGACAAAACAGAACTCTTATTGATGCTGTGCGTACCATCAATAAACCTCAAATGAAGACACCTTACAAGATTCTTTATGGTCGCAAACCAAATGTTTAACATTTCTGCACTTTTGGCTGCCCTTGCACTCTTCTTCATCTTGAAGCTACTCTGAATTTCAACTCCAAGGCGAATGATTGTTACTTCATTGGATATGCGAATAAAATTGCGTATCGAGTGTACAACAAGGGGACAAAGCAAATCGTGGAATCATTTGATGTTCGCTGGATAGAAGAGAATCCAATTGATGCCCGTGTTGGACGGTTGTTTGATTATGCTGAATTGTTCAAGCCTTTCTATGTGCTTTCTGATGTTGTTTCAGGTGACAATCCAGGCCCCAGTGGTACTAACAGAGAAGATGCTGAAGAATTCATTCCTGATCTTATCACTCCGTCAGTCATTATTCAAGATCAAATTCCTAATGAAGGCGCATCTCCTGTTTCCGCTACCATAACTGAGGATGCTCCTGAAGATGTTATTCAAGATCAAATTCCTAAGGATTCCTGACGAGTACATTCCTAATGATGGCGCATCTCCAGTTGATGAACAATCAACTACCCCTGAAGATGTTATTCAACCTAAACCTGCTGATCCTTTTGACTCTACTCTCATGGATTCTCTCTTTCCAAAAAGAATTCCTAACGAGTACATTGCAAGTACCTCTCACGACTTCAGAGATTCTGATAGAGGTGCTTCGGGCGCAGAAAGGGTTGAGAATATAACCAATCTTCTGGTCTCTACTGCTTGGCTCAAATATGAAGTCCCTTCAAGAATTCAATGGGCCCATCCAATCGACAATGTTATGGGCCCTCTGGATGATGGTGTCTTAACCAAAAGCCAAAGTGGTCAAGTCAACGAGTGTCTCTATTCATGCTTCATTTCACAAATTGAGCCGAAGAACATAGAGATGGAACTCAATGAACCTAGTTGGGTGAATGCAATGCATGAAGAGCTGAACCAATTTGAGAAGTTGAATGTCTTGCAATTGGTGGAACTACCCGAAGGAAAGAAGGCCTTGGATACAAGATGGGTGTTTCGCAACAAGCAAGATGATTCGGGAGTGATTGTGCGAAACAAGGCACGCCTGGTGGTTCAAGGCTTTAGACAGATAGAAGGACTTGATTACACAGAAGTGTATTCTCCTGTGGCACGACTTGAAGCGATTCGGATCTTCCTTGCCTACGCTTCTTACATGAACTTTACCGTCTACCAAATGGACGTCAAGACAGCTTTCTTGTACGGAGAGGTGAAAGAGGAAATCTATGTTGATCAACCTCCTGGTTTCGTCAACTCAAAGTTTCCAAATCATGTCTACAAGCTTGATAAAGCCCTTTATGGTCTACATCAAGCTCCTCGTGCTTGGTATGCTACCTTGCCAGAACATTTGCTTCAGCACGGTTACACTCGTGGAAGTATTGATCATACATTGTTCATCAAGCGCTAAGAGGATGATCAAATCGTTGTCCAGATCTATGTGGATGACATCATCTTTGGTTCAACAAGCGATGTTCTGTGCAAGGAGTTTGAGATGGTGATGAAGAAAAGATTTGAGATGAGTTCGTTGGGAGACATGACGATGTTTCTCGGGTTACAAGTGAAGCAAAGTTCAACGGGTATCCTGCTTCATCAAGCGAAGTATGTGGAGGATATTCTTGCAAGGTTCGGTTTCAAGGATGCAAAAGAGGCTAACACTCCAATGGCTGAGCGACCTCTGCTATCTTCAGACTCAGACGACCAATCAGTTGATCAAACTTACTATCGTTCGATGATCGATTCGCTGATGTACCTGACTGCTAGCAGACCGGATATCTTTTTTGCAGTCTGCCAGTGTGCTCGCTATCAGGCTAATCCTAAACCTTCTCATCTTGATGCTGTCAAACGGATCTTTAGATACCTTAAAGGGAGACCAAAATTTGGTCTCTGGTATCCAAAGAACCGTGAATTTGATCTTTACACTTTTTCAGATAGCAACTATAGAGGGTGTGAAATTGACAGAAAGTCCACCAGTGCTGGATGTCAGTTTCTAGGAGACAGACTGATCTCATGGCAATGTAGAAAGCAACAGACCGTGTCAACGTCTACAGCTGAAGCTAAGTATGTTGCTGCGTCGGCCTGCTATTCTCAAGTCATTTGGATGCAGCGTCAGCTCCTTGATTACGGTATGAACTTTCTTGATACTCCCATCTTCTGTGACAATGAAGCTGCTATCCAAATTGTGAAAAACCCGGTCCAGCATTCTAAGACTAAGCACATTGATATTAAAATTCATTTTATCAGAGATTGCTTCTAGCAAAAATTGATCCATTTGGAAAAAGTCCACACTGATAATAATGTGGCGGACTTAGTAACAAAACCTGTTGCAAAAGCTCGATTCAATGTGCTAGTCGAGATGCTGAAAATGATACGTTTAACTGATTATTAAATCAGTTCTGTAAATATTTTTACTTTATTTTGTTTAGGTAAATTTTTTCATGTTTTTATTTCCACTATTCTTCCCATGCACAAATTTAGGGGGAGAAGAAAAACAAAAATTCAACTCAGTCCAAGGTTTCTTCGAGACCTTTCGAAAACAAAACAAAAATCAGAAAATTTAAAAAAAAAATCCAAAAACAGTATTACCTACCGACGACGCACCGAGTTAATACCACTCACTGCTGAGGTAACCTTTAAGTGTTTGTGATCCTCATTGATACACCTCAATGAGTGTGAAGCACTAACAACCTCTTCTTAACCAATCTAAGGTTTTTCTTGTGTAACACCAACTTCTAGACACTTTGAGAGAAACCACTCAAAGTCGAGAGTTAAAAAGTCTGTGCCGAAGGTTAGACTGCATATCGTAGTCTATCACACGCACCAATCCTTTCTTAACCACCTTTATATTTCTGATACAAGAAATAGACGATTCATCATTTAAAACCAAGTGATGATGAGATTTCGACACTCTATGCCAGTGATCTCTGCTACAACACAAGTAGTAGATGTGAGACATCAAAAACTATTCTTACCTACAAAGCTTCTAAATTCAAGAGTTGGATGATTCAGTGTAATAAACCAAACACTGATGACAATTCGAAAGTCTAGCCGATGGGTATGTCTAATAACCAAGACATATTACACGCTCATACCACTCTTGACCTAAAACTTCTTCTAAACAAGATGTTCGTGACTCAATTTGATATTACCTCACATTGATGAAATATCAAAATTCTAGGTCAGTGATCATTGTTGTTTACCACAATAGCTATGAGCCCCCAACAACTTTACCTGATTCAAAATTGGCACTAGGATGGTACACTCCGCAGAGTTTGGATACCATTCAACGTCTCGCCAAGAGCCAAGTTGACTTGTCAACTGCATTGAGATCTTTGATCCAAGATATGCAGGGGCCAAAATCAAAACGGCCACGAGTAGCTCTCTGATACTCAAACAATCGCAGTGCGTTCCCTCGGGTTCACACAGATACTGTGAGAAGTCTCATTCTGAGCCAACGATGAATCCTTGAACAACTGTGGTGAGAGCTTCTAACTCCTTGACCCACAGGATTTGATGATTAGTGAATTATATCGAGAAGCGCCAATCAAATGCTACGTTCAAGAATTTCGACACAAAGATTTGTTCCCGAAGAAGGTGAAGTTGAACTCTATGTGAGAAGTTGCTTGAATTCCTCCTCAGTTAACTTGTTACTACATTAACACCTGAAGTGATCAAATGAAGAGATGAAGAGTCAGACTCCAGTCAAAGTCAAAGTCAAATCAAAAGTTGGAGGTGCTGATTCAAGACATATTCTAATGCCTAAGGAGCTTACCAATCCAAATTTAAAGACGACCTGCATCGAAGACGAAGTTGTTGCTGCAATGTGCTGAATTCTATCAACATTCACTCCTGTCACCTGCTAAGAGGAAGGTTTTCCTGCTAAGGAGGAGATTGTCAAATTGAGGGGGAGCTTGTTGAAAATCTTCTGTGATGTTCAACTGACATCCAGTCCAAGTGAAGCCTGAAGATAAATGAAAGCATTAAACCAAGGGGAGATTCTTGAAAATTAATTTTATTTTGGTTTAATCTTTTATTTATTAGGACTAAAATTGTAAAATATATTGTTTTAGGGGCTTGATTGGAAATTCGGTGTTAGCCTAACTACCCTAGGTTGTTCGGTTTGGTCCTTGTGGTCGAAAAGCCCTTTTGGGCTTGATGGTTCGGTCCATGGGCTTAGATCATTAAGGTGTTAGGCCTAGAGTATTTAAGGCAAAAATTGCCTCATTTGTCCAGTTGATTGCCTTGGAAAATGTGTTAAGCTAGAGAGAGAATTATTGAGCGTTCTTGGCAATCACAAACTTATGTACTAGTCTTTGTTAATCAAAGAGTGCATTGAAGTTAAATCTCCTTGTGTTCTTATTGTTTGATTGATATCATTGTGATCTAGAGAGTTTTTGGGACTAACAATATATATATATATATATATATATATATATATATATATAGCATATATAATGTACAAATCATATAATGCATTAAGATCTTAGATTTAAGACTGTACAACCTTCTAATGCTTTAACAAATTTAGGCGGCATTTCTGATTATTTTGAATTTGAATGAGCTATTCGTGGAAAAAGGTGCCTTTCACACGGATCGCCAATTGGGTGCTAAGGGTCGTTGATCAAGTTTTCAATCCAACGTTTGTTCTTTCTTTTTACTGTAATGAGCTGTACTGAACTCAGCTCTATATAAAAAATCCATTCAAAAGAAACAGAAGAACACATTAAGTCACATACAAACACGGATCTGAGACCATTTCCCTCCCTCAGTTTCTCTTTACCTTTCTCTAACCCTAATTGCTACTTCAAGCCGTCCTAACAGACATAGGGTTTTTATCATTCCCAGATTTGGGGTTCTTT
Organism: Cichorium intybus; assembly: GCA_023525715.1. Classification (NCBI taxonomy): domain Eukaryota; kingdom Viridiplantae; phylum Streptophyta; class Magnoliopsida; order Asterales; family Asteraceae; genus Cichorium; species Cichorium intybus. The sequence continues at coordinate 53,476,480 of CM042017.1, forward strand.
CTTATTGGGTTTATGTGGTCGGTTACCGGATGAAGCATAAGCGTTCAACACCAAAGGGGACAACCATCATCGCCGCAACCTGTCTACACCACTATCATAACCATCGACTTCTACTGTATCTACTTCTAGCGCTACTTCTTCACTGCCAGACCATCGGCATATCATAACCAATGTCGAACAAACCTTACCTTGCTGCAGAAACATCGCCAACACTACTGCTAACCACACCGCCGTCTGTGCAAAATACCAACCATCACAACTATAATACATCGCAAGTCGCTGCTACTGCTATATCATAAATCTCTCTCCCACTCTCTCTTTAAAAATCCTAGATCTGCCTTGTGATAACAAATATACTTATACAGATCTATACATTTAGAAGATCAGGTTTCGAATCTATCTTGTACATGTATATCTTTATATATTTTCATATGAGTTTTTTGTATATTTGTAAAGCTTATTTGTTAGAATAGCTTTGTTCACTGGTGTAACAATCGCAGAAAATAAGTATTTTATTTTCAAGTATAGCATATTTTTTACACGCACTTATGTTGAGTTCGTATCCAGCAAAACATTATCATGGCTCTAACTTGTTGGTGGGACATTGCAAGGGGTATAGTGACAATAATTGATGAACGGAGGAAAAATTACGCATGTCGGTAATACCCAAATTTCATTTTCTAAACAACGTGATAATACAAGAGCACAGAGAAATTTATTTGACTTTTGACTTCGGACACGTTGATTTTTTATTTCGGATTTCACCTTTTTTACACGGGAGCCTTCTTTAAAAGTTTTTGTAAAAGCTTAATTGATATAGTCATGTCTTTAAATGATAAAATGGTATCCGGGAATTTTTTAAAGTAGAGTTCAAAAGGGTTTAGTAGTGATAGAATCTGGAGGCCGTTTGTGTGTCTTTGTGGTTGTATGCGTATTCGTGTGTGTGTGTGTATTAGGTAATTTTGTGTGTTTGCAGCGTTATCTATGAGACAGATTGTTGAACCTGCAAGTGGACAAAGTAAACAACTTAAACCATTTGACAACAATGTATCATATATTCTTCAATTAATTCTCTGTTTTTTGTCGTATTATATTTTTATTTTTGATTGAAGTAGTTTTGAATGTAAAGTTTATTAAATGAAAGTACGATGGTTAGATGCGGTATTTTCTTAGAAAACCATGGCTTGATTGAGCTGAAATCTTTAGTCTTTCTTTTAGTTAAAAATAAAATTATATTTCTTAACCGGCTATGTCATGGAGTGGTTATCTATAGTATATTCAAAGGAATCGGAATTGGGATATTGTTTGTGTTTGTATGCTTGCATTGTTGTTTTTTATTTCTTTCACTTATGTTATATTTTTAGGTCAAATCGGAGGGTGTCAAAAACTGGAAACAAAGTCAAAGGTAAACCAGATCTTGTAGCGAGTCTTCAGACTGAAGCATATATCCAAAAACGAACCATATACCTGAGGCAAAAATAAAACCAAGAAAACTTAATTGGAAAGTCTTGTTATTTGTTTTATAATCGTCATGTGATGTATTGTAAGTTTGATGGTGGTATAAATTTTGTTGTAGCCCCAATATCTTCAAAATTTTGTTTCAAATCGATGGCTTGAATGAAAACAGAAGCAGGATACATTAACCAAGTAAGCCCACCTCCTGGAAAAGCAAATTAATATAGCTTATTAAGTTTTATAGAAAGCCTAAAAAATGAAATAGAAAAGATGGAAAAAGAGAAGGTTAATGAGGATCATGACAAACTTAATGTCACATTCTCATGATGTTCCCCCACACATTCAAGTAAAATTAAATAAAAATATGCAAAAAAAAAAGAAACCCGAATCTGCAAACCAAATTCAAACATTCACCTTAGGGCTGAGCAAATGGGCACAGGAACCGAACTCAACCGCGAGAAACTTGTATGTTTGATCCAAATTTGTATTTTGTTATGTTGGTGGTTCTTGATGTTAAAAAAAACTTGTATGTTTGATACATTTGTCTAAAAAAAACTAATCACCGCGTATTTGAAGGAAATTAATCTTTGAAAGAAAACTAGCCACTATAATACGTAATTTGTCTCAATTTTACAAACAAAGATTAGAAAACAATCTATATTTCTCATTGAAAAATGTATCGCTTACAAAAATACCAACTAAAAGTTATTTCATACCGAAGCATCATGTGTTTTTCAGAATAATGACACGTTTCCGATTTAACCTAATTGATGAAAAGAAACTAATCGGTAAAATGAACCTCATCTCCGAACGAAGACTATTCATCAAAACGAACCATTCGCCGCCGCTGCATCGCGCGGGTACGCACCTAGTATATATATATATATATAGGGTCCCGATCCAGTGAGGACTCTAACTTTCGTGAGGACGGCGATGACAATTCTCGTCCAATCAAATGCCAAAGAAGAGCTAAATCATATGCCAAAGAAGAGCTGAAAGCTTGGGCTGCAAGAAATTGGGCTTCTACTGGACTCAAATCGGTGCTCAGCCTTAAAATCACCGTCTTCTACGTAAGCTTGATTCAGCTGATCGTGTTCTACGTTGCTTCATTCATTGATCGATTTTCTTCAACTGTTACAAGAAATTGAAGATTACGATTCATTCTGGTTAGTTTATATAAAACAAATTTTGATTAATTGCCTGATTTTACAACTTCTTATACAATCGAATGCTCTGTTTTTTATTACGAACATCGAATCTGCCAAAGCTCAATTGTTGCAAAATCATCAACCTTTTGTTCCTTTTTTTTTTTGCTGTGAATGTTACTAAATATGCATAATTAGTATGAATCAATGAAATTACTTCTTAAAACTCCACTAATCTTAGAAATTGATGTACGATCATATGCTTTCTTCTGTTTTTATTTCAAATATCGATTCTGAATGCTTGATTACTACAAATTAACAAACTTTTGCATGTGTTTACCTTTTAATGTTACTAAATATGCATAATTAGTAGTTATCAATCAAAATGCTTCTTATAAACTACAGTAATTTAGGTTTTTCATACTTCAATTTTGTCTGTTGTTTGAATTGTAGGTTAAAAACTAGTTTTTATTTCAAAAAAGTTGTAATTTGTATAAAATCATGCAATAAACATAATACAAATGTTTCAATTATTTGATAAACTTCACATTAATAGACATTGATAACAGTAACCAATCATAAAAAATTGTTTTCAGTTGTTTCATGAACAATGTTGAATCATTATGATTGTATATAATTTTTTTATACAAAACAATCAGGTATGGATGAGACTTCAATAAATGTGGAATCTGCAATGAATGTTGACAATCAAGTAATAGGAATAACCACAACAGAATCTGCAATTTTTGAATCTTTTTCTAGAAACATTGGATCTTCTTCTGGATATATAGATCCTTCAGTGACAAATACTGCATCTTCATCTACTTATAGGCATGATCCACTTAAGTATATAAAAGATGGAAAAACATATTGGATTCTAGACGTGGATAACAAACCATATGAAGGACAAACATTTGCTACATTTGAAGAAGGTTTAGCTTTTTACAAGGAATATGCACGTAAAAGTGGTTTTGAAACCAGATTATCAACTACAAAAACAATAAACAGAGTAGAAGGTTATGGAAGAAGATACATTGTTTGCAATAGGGAAGGGACTAAAAAGAAGATTGAATATGACACTTCTCAACACCGAAAAAACAAAAACGTAAACGGCCTTCATTTAGACAACAATGTGGAGCATATGTGAGAATGAGGGTTAATAAGGAAAAAAACCTATGGGAGATATACAAAATTAATGAAGCACACACTCATAGATTTGTTGATGTAGAGGATCAACATTTTCTAAATTCTGAAAGAAGAATCATGTATACACAAATAAAAACCATAAATGATATGTTGAATATCAACATGGGGCCAGCTGCTGCATTTAAATACTTTAAACAATCAAGAGGAGGTTTTAAGAATATTGGGATTACAGAAACAGATGCTAGAAATTTCAAGCAAGATTTGAATCAATATAAAGAAGAAGCAGATGCGGATTTTGTAATATAAATTTTCACTAGGAAAAAGTAATGTTTACAAAACTTTTGCTTTGACTATAGTATTGGATGTAAGGGAGAATTAACAGGTTTGTTTTGGGCAGATGAGAAGTCAAAAAGAAATTATTATACATTTGGAGATGTTGTCTGTTTTGATGCAACTTACAGAACAAACAAGTAAGTATATGTTAATTTATCTAATCTTTTTGAATCATTCCAAATAATAGTATTAAAATATTTCTTTCTTTCTCATCACAGATACCGTATGATATTTGTGCCATCTACTGGTATAGGTAATCATAAGAGATGTATAACTTTTGGAGCTGGGTTGTTATCAAGTGAAAGCATTGAATCATACAAATGGTTATTAAATAATTTCAAGACAGCTTTTGGAAAAGAACCAAACGTTATTGTAACAGATCAAGACCCTGCTCGTCTACAAGCAGTACCGGCTGTATTTACGTCTGCTAGACATAGATTGTGCATGTGACATATATCCCAAAAGTTTACGGAAAAGGTTAGCAAAAATGATATGAATTTTTTTCGGATCATGCATAAATAGATAAAAATATTTTATTGTATCATTTTATGATTCAAAATTTGATGATCCATAATACATATAAAAATTATAGTTGCATTATGGATCATGAATAAAATTATATTGTATCATTTTATGATTCAAATTTTGATGATCCATACTACACATAAAAATTTATTGTTGCATTATAGATCATGCATAAATAGATAAAAATATTTTATTGTATCATTTTATTATTCAAATTTAGATGATCCATACTACATATAAACATTTATAGTTGCATTATGGATCATGAATCAATTTAGAAAATATTTTATTGTATCATTTTATGATTCAAATTTTTGCAGCTAGGAGGTAAAATTGATAGAGCAGATGTCTTGAAAGACTTAAACAACCTCATTTGGAATGAAACAATAAAGAAAGATGAGTTTGAATCAAGCTGGAAAACCATAATGGAAAAGTTTGAACTCAATGGAAACAACTGGTTTAATACCATGTATAACATGAGACATTTTTGGATTCCAGCATACTTCAAAGAATGCACATTCTCTGGATTAATGAGGACTACATCAAGATTGGAAGCAGAAAATTATGTTTATGGGCTCTTATCCAACCCCGATTTGCATTTGGTTGATTTCATTACTCATTTTGAGACTGCATTAGAAGCACAACGATGTATTCAAAAGAAAAATGATCATGAGTCAAGTTACACGACTCCCGATTTCAAAACTGGATTGAAAATTGAAGTTGAAGCAGCTCGACTGTTCACAAGAAATGTGTTTTTCGAAATTCAATCAGAAATGATCGCATCGATTGGTAGTTGCATGTCAATAAAACTAGAAGAAACAGAAGAAATGTCAACATTCACTATAAAATATACTGACAAAAATCCAAAACATCATGGCCAATTTCATGTAACTTATTTTTCTAAAACTTATATTATCATGCCTTATTAAGAAATTTTATTATTAATTTAATTGAATTCTTTTATTACAGGTTTCACTTTTTAAATCCGACTCAAAACTTCTTTGTTCGTGCTGTCGATTTGAATTATCAGGACAATTATGTAGACATTGTTTCTACGTACATAGAATGGAAAGTGTATAAAATTATCCAAAAGCTTATGTATCAACAAGATGGACAAAAGACGTCGTTCCACGATCTGCCTATGGTTTTAATCTAAGCAATGTACCTACAACAGAAAAGAAAGAAGAGATTCAAACAATCATAGGGGACTTATATTTTTCAATGGATTTCTGTATTGACAGATTGGTAAATGATATTGAAAAATTGAAAATATTAGAGACGAAATGAATGAGAAAAAGACAAAGGTTGAAGACCAAACAATAAATTCAAAGCCGATGAAGAACAAAGAAGTTATACAATCTTTTATGGGAGTTGCGCAAAAAGAGAAAATAAATGTACTACCTCCTAACCAAATCAACAACAAAGGGAAAATGGAAATTGCTATAGAACATGCTAAGAAGAACGGAAGAACTTGTCATAAGTGTGGCATGTACATCAAATATGGTGCAAAAGAAAAACATGATACACGTAATTGCCACAAATTCCAGATACAAGAAAACACATAACTTTTTTTTACTTTTATATTTTTTTTCTTATTTTTAATAATGATTTTGTATTTGACATTTTAGACTATGAAATGATTCTAAAAAACGCATACATATTTCTAATAAATATCCTTTCTATATTATCAAATATAAATATTTGGATCATGATCTAAATATTGTATGAAACACCTAGTACAAAAAAATACACAATTTAGGTTGTGCATTGTAAACTTTTATGATCTTAATGCATGAAAAATTTTGTATCATTATTTGTATTTATGTATCATGAAACTATAAATTTGTAAATATTTTTTATAGTTGTATGATGGATCATAAAACTTTTGTATCATTATTGTATTATGTATCATGAAACTTTTGTATCATTTGTTGTATTATGGATCATGAAATTTTTTGTATCATTGTTTTTGTATTTAAGAATCATGATACATTTTGTGTTGTTATTTGATATATACAGTAAACTGATTTTTTAGCTTAGATAATGATCCAAAAATATTTTTTATATTTCGTAACTTGATCATGATACTTTTGTATCATTATTGTATTATGGATTATGAAAAATTTTGTATCATTATTTGTATTTATGTATCATGAAACTATAAATTAACACATATGATTCATGATTCAAAAATAATATGATACAAAAATTATTCATGCACCATATAACCACAATAGCTATTAAACAACCATCATTCCAAAATAAGATACAATATAGAAAAATGAAAGTACATTGCTATTAAATAACAACTATTATAACATCATATACAATGTAGATAACCAAAAGTACATTGTTATTACACAACACCTGTAAAACACAACAACAAATAACCTACTTCAATTAACTACCCGTACAAGTAAACAAATAACAACAACAACCATTTATCAACAACTGAAAATAACACTGATTATAATAAAACATACATAAGTTTATATACACATGATACCTTCAACACCAAAAGACTATCCATCATCTATCCATCTACACTTAGACTAAAGTATTTTCCCGATCATACAATCCGCATCAGAAATCCACCAAAATAACAAAAACCACAGCCTACATTAACACCAAACCGTACCTAAACCCTTCTATAACTCCACACACGAATAAAATCAACGAAATCTTCAAAATAAAATTCTTGATGCAAACGAATATCTTCGAAACGATAGCTCTCATGACGCATATGCTCCACCATATAGTCAAAATAAACTCTATAACATCTATCATCTTGACAATAAGCAGCATAACGGCGGTACTTTCCTACCCACCAACCGTCATTGTGCCACACATCAACAATGTCACCACGATAGAATTCCACATCCATAGCAGCTGGATAAGGACGAACCTTGTTAACACTAACAATTTCCTCCAATGGCATTTCATCTTCACCATCAAACAATGTTTCGTAACGAACACCCAAATAATTCAAAGACCGGCTAAAAATCATAGCAGCATAATATGAATTCTCAAATCCCTGTTCAGTACCAAGAACCTCAATACGTTCACCAAGGTAATACCTGTTTAATGCCATCCTACACATACAAATAAACTACAATCAGATACCAAAACAAAGTCAAAAATCAATAACGATACATGTGTTGTTCAAGAGACATTACAATATAACATTTAAAAGACCACCTATAATCCTCAACCAGCAATATGAGGAAGAGGAAGTATAAATTAGACAACTGATAAAGTATATTTATGATCATTATGTTCTTGAAAAAAAAAGCTACTTTTGTGGAAAACTTTTTATTTTGAGGAATATGAAGTACCTGGTAGAATATATGATCCCAAAATATTAGTTTATCATTCAAGTTCATTTTTGTGGTCACTATCTAAATCATGTTATGCTTACAACAACTTACATTAGAGTTTTGATTCTCATAAACCCTAGAAATTAGGTTTTTGCTAAACATGTGAATTCAATGCAATTAATGAATCATTGCAAAAGTTTTGGATGAAAGAAACCACTAATGGTTGTTTGCTAATGATTACAATCTTCTAAGTGAGAACTAGAACTCATTGGGAAATAGAATGGTGGAATGGAATCAAGGATTCCAATGGTATGAAGTTGCAGTTATGACTATGAGAAACCAATGGAATGATTCTTTTTCGAAGACCATGTATGCAAGTTCTAGTTAATGGGAATAACTTGGAGCACATAACTTATTCCTAGCCCCTGATTAAGAAACCTAGAACTCCCATGATTTTGATTTTTAAGAAAAATCCTAATTAACGCGCACGTATTATGAAAAACAGAGAACAATCGAAATAAAGCTTCATAAAGTTTATATCATTTAGGTGGCATTTAAAACACAAAAAAACTTCAGCTCAGTTGGTAGCTAGGGACGTACACCTGTTCAACGTAGCCATAGATCGCCGGTTCGAATCTTACTTTCACACCCACTGTATAATTTCCCATTGTAGCATTTTTTCCTTTTTCACTTTAAGCCAAAACATATTACAGTTTTCACCCAGGCATCCTTTTTTTTTACAATTTAGAAACAACATTTTTTTTCACTTTAAGCAAAAAGTATATGTTATTTAAAAGTTTTTACCCTATATCTTTTTTTACTATTTAGAAACTACATTACTTTTATTTTTTAAATTGGTCCATTTACTTGCACTATAATGTTGTTTCCTAACTTTTGTTTTTTTTTACAAATTTATAGTTTCATGATACATAAATACAAATAATGATACAAAATTATTCATAATCCATAATACAATAATGATACAAAAGTATCATGATCAATGCTACAAAATACATAAAATATTTTTGGATCATTATTTAAGCTAAAAAAGCAGTTTACTGTATATATCAAATAACAACACAAAATGTATCATGATCCATAAATACAAAAATAATGATACAAAAAATTTCATGATCTATAATACAACAAATGATACAAAAGTTTCATGATACATAATACAATAATGATACAAAAGTTTTATGATCCATCATACAAATATAAAAAATATTTTTGGATCATGACCTAAGCTAAAAATATTTTCATCATACGTATAACCAACATACATGGATATTTCTTATCAAACTACTAATCTATGTATCAACACAAGAATAAATAACTAAGGCTGTTTTAATAATGCAACTTGACAAAAATTGTTCAAAACACACAAGTTTCACAAGTTCAAGCTAATATTAAAACACACTATCCAAAACAACACATGTTTCACAAATAGTTCAAAACACACAAATTGTTCAAAAACACACAAATTGTTCAAAACACACAACCAAGAGATTATCCAACACTACCAGTTCTACAGGTTAGCCAAATCACCAAAAACATTATCCAAACACAACAAACATACCAAATTACTATACTTCAACAAACTTAATCCTCGCAGAAACATCATCTAAATGTCCTTGACTGTAAATCTTCTTCTTCATATGCCGTGACAACTTATCATACTCCTCTAAAGTGCTCAAAAACGATGCTTTACATAAGTTTGAATTTGATAACACGATCTTAGCAACGTATTTCTTTCTCATTTCTAACAATTGAGATTTCTGGCTTGTACACTCTGGCAACAAATCACCATCAAATCTTTCTACTCCACCACCTCGATAAACCTCTATATGACTCATCAAAAATAATCCACGATCACCATCATTATCTTTAGTCTGCCACTCAAGATCAAGCCTTTCAATCTTCATAGAGTTTAAAGCTTTCAGTCGACGATGACCGATTAAACTGAGATATTGCTTGAACATTGTTTTCTATATTAAAAAAACATTTCAACAACTTATCAAAATAATGCAAACAAAAAAAATACAAAAAACACAAAAAACCAAAAATTACCAAATTATCGAAAAAAGTCCGATCTTTTGCTGGAATCCCTCCTGTTCCCAATTGATTGTCAATAATTTCCATTTTTTCTTTTACTAAATCAAAACAAACCAAAAGATAATGTTCTTTCCTAAGAATCGGAAAAAATACCTGTTTAAAAAAACAATAAGTAAAATTATATAAAAATTATATTAAAACAGAAAACAAGTGTAAAAATAATAAAATATACCAAATTTGTCGAATGGAATTTGTTCACATTTGGGAACTTTTCCAAATACACACGAACCCTATCAACAAACCTCAGATTTAAGCTTTCAGCCTTCTTCAAAACAATATTTGTCTACAATATATAAATATGAAACAAGTTAGTCAATTTATAATAAAAAATAAAACAAAAAATGTATCATACCATCAATGAGCAAGGTATAAAAAATGTTGATGTAGCAGTGTGGCTTTTTGATTTTTCCAATTCGTTCAAAAGAGATGGCCATATGTCAATAACACCACAATGAATCCTATAGCCAGGTATCATAGATTCCATCACCGCTATTATACCAATAGAACCATTAGATGATTCAAATATTTTTTCCCTAAACAAAAAAAAATGAAAATATTATTTTTACAGCACCAACAACTAAAAATAAATAACTAAAAAAATTGAAATACCTAGGATCACGAATGGCAAGAAAGACACTACCAACAACCCTTTCTTCATTACGACTTACCTTTTCACTCGAATCAACTAATTTTGTATCATATGGAGAACAAAGGGGTGGTGCAGGCTTAATTTTTCTTTTTGGTCTGCTAGGCCCAACTTCAACATTAAAAGATTGAATAGGGATTGGTGATAAAAGTGTATGATCATTTGTCTTTGTAACTGAACTACCCATTTGAATTGCATCTTTTGGAGTTGTGAAATCAACATTTATTTGAACTTCTTGCTTACCCAAATGAATTTGACTAATAATCTTACTAGCCTCAATTAACTCTTCATCTGAAATTTCTTCTTGAACACCCACACTTCCTACCAAACCTTCACTAACAACTACAGAAGTAGTAGATTGTTTTGCAATAACTGCAAGAGCATTTCTCTCAATCTCGGCACAGAAATTTGGATCATCGAGTAATTGTGTCACAAAAAGCTCGTTTTCTTTACCACTGGTTCCTTCTTCATTCAAATCATTATCCTTTTCTGGAGTAGCATCATTGAAATTTTCATCATCAGCTAGTACAATCTTTTCATGAACCTTGTTGAACTCTCCATTACGCTTCCTAGCATATTCGAAAATCTCGTGATTACCTGGGAATTGATCCCAGGCACGTCTAATCCACTCATCAATACTTGCTTTCGAATCTAAATACTTTTTAAACAAACTTTTCAACTTTTCTTTAAAAGCCTGAAAAAAATAATAAAATTGCATCATTAACAAATGCATCACCAAATAACAAATGAACTATCAGATAAGTTTTGTATAAAATTAACAAATTAATAAATAATTACATACCTCTAAAGATCTTGAACCATCCAAAATAACATCAAAATTAGAATTATGATCAACGGACTTTACCACCTCTTCACTTACATCATCCTTTTCTCTAACATCCTTCACACTTATATCTTCAACAACCTTCTTCCCTTTGTCCAAGGCAACATCATCTGATTTTGAACAAATAAACAATTATTAGTAAAACATCAAACATTAATTTTAAAACAAAACACATATCTTACCTTCAACTTCCTTATCTACTGTATTTTTCTTTACAGTTGATTTCATTTTTTAGATGAAACATTCACCTTCTTCTTTTTTTGAATCTTATTTTTCTCCTTCATCTTCTTTTGTTTCATACTTTGTCTAACCACATTGACATCTGAAAAAAATATAAAAAAATAATTAAAAATTCAAATAAAATGTAATAAACATTTGAACATTATAAAAATATAACATCAACCTGTTTGTGAATCATCATCATCTACATTCTCTTTGTAAGTTTCTATAACTTCAACATCACCAAAATGTTGTAAAGTTTTCAACCTTTCACCAACTTTTTTACCAGTCCAATAAGAAGTAGCTGGATACACTCTTTTAACAGTAACATCAGAACGCAACTTCGTGCAATGAAGGTACAATAACTGCAAACACATAAAAACAAAGTTTGCATCATTAATTACACAAAAATAAGAACAATGTGATACAAAATTATAAATTTAAACTTACCACAAGAAAGGCAACTGGACCAGCATATTGTGTTTTTGAATTAAGATTCAAACAACTTCTTGCTTTCTTTCAAGCATTCAATCACAAAACCACACCAATCAAACTCTTTTACATTAAGATGTTCATTAAAATTCTCTAAAAACTTCTGGTTGCATGTCCCCATTGCTGGAGCATCGATCATAATAGTAACATAAGCAACCAAAACGTTTAGTATGAACATATCACCAAAATCAGTGCTTTTATCTAGAAAGTTTTTCAAATCAACTAATCTAATCCTATCTTTGTCCTTACCGAACTGATCCATCCACTTTTTAATTATAGGATCACCAAAACGGCTTTTAATAGGTAAAATCATCGGGATGTTACTCATAGGTAATCCATATATATCATGAACACTCTTCTTTGTGATGTGAATGACTTGATTATTCACACACAAGACATTTCTATTCTCATCATAGTTCTCCAGAACCCAAAAACATAAATCCCTTCCAAATTTTTTTACTACAAAATCACCTATAAATCCAAAAGCTATTTCATTCATTGTAGATTTCTGATTATCATTAAATGAACTAAAGATCTCTGAAATCAAACCAGATGGGTTCCTAAAAGCAATACCACCTTTCTTCACAGGAACTTGAACTTCATCAAACACCGGTTGAGAAATAAAATCATCGTCACTGCTATTTCCTTTTGAAGAACTTACAATTTTGCCCTTTTTAACTTTCACTGGTTTACTTGAAGAAACTTCAACTACATTTTGAGCCTTTAATGTTGATTTTCGACTTGAAGAAAGATCAACATAACTAGCTTTACTTTTAGCTTCTAGATCAATAGAATTTCTCTTCCTCTTTTTAGAATCACCTATATATCAAACAAAAAGTATTAAATAACAATGCACTTTTGTTTCATCAGTTGCTTTTTGAATTTTACTTTCAAAATATTCTATTGTATAATTGTACTTGATCTGTTTGATACCACAAGTACACCACATTGTACTTTGAGAAGTCTACATATTATAGAAATGTACTTTCATTGATATGTTAATTATAAAATCCTACTTTCAGTTGTTCCTAACACAATCTAACATCATTGTACTTTGATAACTCTACAGATTATAGCAATGTACTTTCATTGATTTGTTGATTATAGCAATGATACATATCTGAAACAAATCTACATAATTCATTACAAAAATACTGCAGACTAAGCTTTCACAAACAACTAATTAATTAACTAATTAACAAAATCAAACTTACATGTTTATCTAATATACAAAAATTCAAATAAACAACAATCTAAAACAACTCTTTTTAACAAAATATGATACGAATAACTAGGGTTTCAAAAAAACACATATATATCATAATACAAACCACAAAACAAAACAAATAAACATATTAAATCAAGTAAATAAACTTACATGATTCTATTTAACGAGTAATTTTGAAAACAACGAAGTCTGAAGAATGAGGACATTGATGCTTCGAATGCAAAAGACAGTACAACGATCGATCCTGAAAAATACACATGTTATGTTAAATATTAAGTTCGAATAAACACAGATCATAAGATTAACAGCAAAAATATCAACAAAATGATACAAAATTCAAAATAAAACTCACCGAAGTTCTTAATAGATAAAGAGGAAAATGTAGTGCTAACTTTGAACAAAATACGATCGATTCTACAATATCTATGCTTCAAACACACATCGATAATTAGTAATCTTCGAGTCGATGTGTGTTTGAAGCATACATATTGTAGAATCGATCGTATTTTGTTCAAAGTTCGCACTACATTTTCCTCTTTATCTGTTAAGAACTTCGGTGAGTTTTTTTTTTGAATTTTGTATCATTTTGTTAATATTTTTTGCTATGAATTTTATGATTTGTATTTATTCGAACTTAATATTTAACCTAACATGTGTATTTTTCAGGATCGATCGTTGTACTGTCTTTTGCATTCGAAGTATCAATCTCCTCATTCTTCAGACTTCGTTGTTTTCGAAATTACTTGTTAAATGGAATCAGGTAAGTTTATTTACTTGACTTAATATGTTTATTTGTTTTGTTTTGTGGTTTCTATTATGATGTATATGTGTTTTTTTGAAACCCTAGTTATTCGTATCATATTTTGTTAAAAAGAGGTGTTTTAGATAGTTGTTTATTTGAATTTTTTGTATATTAAATAAACATGTAAGTTTGATTTTTTAATTAGTTAATTAATTAGTTGTTTGTAAAACCTTAGTCTGCAGTATTTTTGTAACGAATTATGTAGATTTGTTTCAGATATGTATCATTGCTATAATCAACAAAACAATGAAAGTACATTGCTATAATTTGTAGAGTTATCAAAGTACAATGTTGTGGGATTGTGTTACGAACAACTGAAAGTAGGATTTCATAATTAACATATCAATGAAAGTACATTTCTATAATATGTAGACTTCTCAATGTACAATGTGGGGTACTTGTGGTATCAAACAGATCAAGTACAATTATACAATAGGATATTTTGAAAGTAAAATTCAAAAAGCAACTGATGAAACAAAAGTGCATTGTTATTTATTGTTTTTTAATACTTTTTGTTTGATATGTAGGTGATTTTAAAAAGAGGAAGAGAAAGTCTGCTGATCTAGAAACTAAAAGTAAAGCTAGTTATGTTGATCTTTCTTCAAGTCGAAAATCAACATTAAAGGCTCAAAATGTAGTTGAAGTTTCTTCAAGTAAACCAGTGAAAGTTAAAAAGGGCAAAATTATAAGTTCTTTAAAAGCAAATAGCAGTGACGATGATTTTGTTTCTCAACCGGTGTTTGATGAAGTTCAAGTTCCTGTGAAGAAAGGTGGTATTGCTTTTAGGAACCCATTTGGTTTGATTTCAGAGATATTTAGTTCATTTAATGGTAATCAGAAATCTACAGTGAATGAAATAGGTTTTGGATTAATAGGTGCTTCTGTAGTAAAAGAATTTAGAAGGGATTTATGTTTTTGGGTTCTGGAGAACTATGATCAGAATAAAAATGTCTTGTGTGTGAATAATCAAGTCATTCACATCACAAAGAAGAGTGTTCATGATATATATAGATTACCTATGGGTAACATCCCGATGATTTTACCTATTAAAAGCTATTTTGGTGATCCTATAATTAAAAAGTTGAGGGATCAGTTCGGTAAGGACAAAGAGAGGATTAGATTAGTTGATTTGAAAAACTTTCTATAGAAAAGCAATGATTTTGGTGATATGTTCATACTAAACTTTTTGGTTGCTTATGTTACTATTATGATCGATGCTCCAGCAATGGGGACATGCAACCAGAGGTTTTTTAAGAATTTTAATAAACATCTTAATGTAAAAGAGTTTAATTGGTGTGGTTTTGTGATTGAAAGCTTGAAAGAAAGCAAGAAGTTGTTTGAATCTTAATTCAAAAACACAATATGCTGGTCCAGTTGCCTTTCTTGTGGTAAGTTTAAATTTATAATTTTGTATCACATTGTTCTTATTTTTGTGTAATTAATGATGCAAACTTTGTTTTTATGTGTTTGCAGTTATTGTACCTTCATTGCACGAAGTTGCGTTCTGATGTTACTGTTAAAAGAGTGTATCCAGCTACTTCTTATTGGAATGGTAAAAAAGTTGGTGAAAGGTTGAAAACTTTACAACATTTTGGTGATGTTGAAGTTATAGAAACTTACAAAGAGAATGTAGATGATGATGATTCACAAACAGGTTGATGTTATATTTTTATAATCTTTAAATGTTTATTACATTTTATTTGAATTTTTAATTATTTTTTTATATTTTTTCAGATGTCAATGTGGTTAGACATAGTATGAAACAAAAGAAGATGAAGGAGAAAAATAAGATTCAAAAAAAGAATAAGGTGAATGTTTCATCTAAAAAAATGAAATCAACTATAAAGAAAAAGACAGTAGATAAGGAAGTTGAAGGTAAGATATGTGTTTTGTTTTAAAATTAATGTTTGATGTTTTACTAATAATTGTTTATTTGTTCAAAATCAGATGATGTAGCCTTGGACAAAGGGAAGAAGGTTGTTGAAGATATAAGTGAGAAGGATGTTAGAGAAAAGGATGATGTAAGTGAAGAGGTGGTAAAGTCCGTTGATCATAATTCTGATTTTGATGTTATTTTGGATGGTTCAAGATCTTTAAAGGTATGTAATTATTTATTAATTTGTTAATTTTATACAAAACTTATCTAATAGTTCATTCGTTATTGGGCAAATTTCATATATGCCCTAAATTAATCACATAATATCATATTTACCCAATGAAAGATATAAATATCATATATACCCTATATTAACCTCTAAAATATCAAATTTACCCAAAATCTTAATTTTAATATTTTCTAATTACTTTTATGGTATTTTTTGTTATTTATAATCATTTTAATTATAAATACAATCTTGATTTACCCATTATACGCCTCACATATTACGCAGGAAACTATCTAATCCTATCTATAGCCAAATCAATCAAATCGTGTACGAGTTCAACGTGATCGAGATCAATTGGAGTGGGGCACATCTGGATTGGAGTGACGAACGTCTGGAAGAGGCGCCATTGCAATCGACTGAAACTTCCGATTGGGCAATTTAGAACGACAGGCAAGCTAAATCCTCTGTTATTGCATTAGTCAAGAGCACTACAATGTATAACAAGAAAAGCAGATTGTACAATAAAAGAAGCACTAATGTACCGTACTTTTCAGATTGGGAAAAGAGCTTGTACTTGAAAGGAAATGTTAGCCCACTCCGGTGCGACTTCCATAGTCAACAACTTTTATTCAGTAGCTTTACAAGGTCTTGAAATCCTAAGGCTTGGGGAAGTGGCCTCGCCATCCCCCTCGCCTTCACCCTCGTCTTCTCTCGCTAAGCCACACCAAGCTCCCTCGCTCTCGCCCTCGCTGAAGACCCCTCGCCAACATTTCAACGAGCTCGCCAAACTGTTTGTAGTCTGAAATCTCAGCGAAGCTTCTCGCCAAACTCATCGCTAACCACTCCTCGCCTTTCGCCTTCGCCTTCGCCGTCGCCGTCGTGGCACAGTTTAACGAGGGATAGCTCGCCGACTACTCCCTCCAGCCTAAAAGAATATAGTTTGGACGATTCCAGTGAGATCTATTCAAAATCTTTTTTCCCATAAATAATCGGTATATATTTAAGTGATATTAAATGGGTTTTTAAAATCAGTGACTATAAATTTAAGAAACTAGTGGTAGAATTTGAATAAACTAAAAGGACATTGATAAATACGTCTATGAAAGATTGGTGAGTGATATTTACATATTTAGTGGGTAAGAAAATTTTCTTTTTTTGTTAACGGAACAAGGGTAAAAACGGAGATTCATACCAAAGTTAATAAAAGGGTATATATGATATTTACATATTTTATGGGTATATATAATATTTTATAAGAGGGACATAATAGTCATTTGATAAAAATAAGAATTTAAAATAATTATAAAATGTTAAAATTAAGGTTTTCGGTAAATTTGATATTTTAGAGGTTAATATAGGATATATATGATATTTATATATTTCATTGGGTAAATATGATATTATATGATTAATTTAGGGCATATATGAAATTTGCCCTTTGTTATTTGGTGATGCATTTGTTAATGATGCAATTTTATTATTTTTTTCAGGCTTTTAAAGAAAAGTTGAATAGTTTGTTTAAAAAGTATTTAGAATCGAAAGCAAGTATTGATGAGTGGATTAGACGTGCCTGGGATCAATTCCCAGGTAATCACGAGATTTTCGAATATGCTAGGAAGCGTAATGGAGAGTTCAACAAGGTTCATGAAAAGATTGTACTAGCTGATGATGAAGATTTCAATGATGTTACTCCAGAAAAGGATAATGATTTGAATGAAGAAGGAACCAGTGGTAAAGAAAACGACCTTTCTGTGACACAATTACTCGATGATCCAAATTTCTGTGATGAGATTGAAAAAAATGCTCTTGCAGTTATTGCAAAACAATCTACTACTTCTGTAGTTGTTAGTGAAGGTTTGGTAGGAAGTGTGGGTGTTCAAGAAGAAATTTCAGATGAAGAGTTAATTGAGGCTAGTAAGATTATTAGTCAAATTCATTTGGGTAAGCAAGAAGTTCAAATAAATGTTGATTTCACAACTCCAAAAGATGCAATTCAAATGGGTAGTTCAGTTACAAAGACAAATAATCATACAATTTGATTCGAGTGAAAAGGTAAGTCGTAATGAAGAAAGGGTTGCTGGTAGTGTCTTTCTTGCCATTTGTGATCCTAGGTATTTCAATTTTTTTAGTTATTTATTTTTAGTTGTTGGTACGGTAAAAATAATATTTTTATTTTTTTTGTTTAGGGAAAAAATATTTGAATCATCTAATGGTTCTATTGGTATAAGAGGGGTGATGGAATCTATGATACCCGGCTGTAGGATTCATTGTGGTGTTATTGACATATGGTCATCGTTTTTGAACGAATTGGAATAATCAAAAAGCCATACTGCTGCATCAAGATTTTTTATGCCTTGCTCATTGATGGTATGAAACATTTTTTTTGTTTTATTTTTTATTATAAATTGACTAACTTGTTTCATATTTATATATTGTAGACCAATATTGTTTTCAAGATGGCTGAAAGCTTAAATCTGAGGTTTGTTGATAGGGCGTGCGTATTTGGAAAAGTTCCCGAATGTGAACAAATTCCATAAGACAAATTTGGTATACTTTATTATTTTTACATTTGTTTTCTGTTTTCATATAATTTTGATATGATTTTACTTATTGTTTTTTTTAAACAGGTATTTTTTCGGATTCTTAGGAAAGAACATTATCTTTTGGTTTGTTTTGATTTAGTAAAAGAAAAAAATAGAAATTATTGACAATCAATTGGGAACAGGGGGGATTCCAGCCAAAGATCGGACTTTTTTCGATAATTTGGTAATTTTGGTTTTTTGAGTTGTTTTGTATTTTTTGTTGTTTGCATTATTTTGATAAGTTGTTGAAATGTTTTTTTTAATATAGAAAACAATGTTCAAGCAAATATCTCAGTTTAATAGGTCATCGTCGACTGAAAGCTTTAAACTCTATGAAGATTGAAAGGCTTGATCATAAGTGGCAGACTAAAGATAATGATGCTGATTGTGGATTATTTTTGACGAGGCATATGGAGGTTTGCCGGGGTGGTGGAGTAGAAAGATTTGATGGTGATTTGTTGCCAGAGTGTACAAGCCAGAAATCTCAATTGTTAGAAATGAGAAAGAAATGCGTTGCTAAGATCGTGTTATCAGATTCAAACTTATGTAAAGCATCGTTTTTGAGCACTTTGGACGAGTACGATAAGTTGTCACAGCATATGAAGAAGAAGATTTACAGTCAAGGGCATTTGGATGAAGTTTCTGCGAGGATTAAGTCTGTTGAAGTATAGTAATTTGGTATGTTTGTTGTGTTTGGATAATGTTTTTGGTGATTTGGCTAACCTGTAGAACTGGTAGTGTTGGATAATCTCTTGGTTGTGTGTTTTGAACAATTTGTGTGTTTTTGAACAATTTGTGTGTTTTGAACAATTTGTGAAACATGTGTTGTTTTGGATTGTGTTTTTTAATATTAGCTTGGACTTGTGAAACTTGTGTGTTTTGAACAATTTTGTCAAGTCGCATTATTAAAACAGCCTTAGTTATTTATTATTGTGTTGATACATAGATTAATAGTTTGATAAGAAATATCCATGTATGTTGGTTATACGTATGATGAAAATATTTTTAGCTTAGATCATGATCCAAAAATATTTTTTATAGTTGTATGATGGATCATAAAACTTTTGTATCATTATTGTATTATGTATCATGAAACTTTTGTATCATTTGTTGTATTATGGATCATGAAATTTTTTGTATCATTATTTTTGTATTTATAGATCATGATACATTTTGTGTTGTTATTTGATATATACAATAAACTTATTTTTTAGCTTAGATAATGATCCAAAAAAAAATTTTATACTTTGTAGCATTGATCATGATACTTTTTTATCATTATTGTATTATGGATTATGAAAAACTTTGTATCATTATTTGTATTTATGTATCATGAAACTATAAATTTGTAAAAAAGCAAAAGTTAGGAAACAACATTATAATGCAAGTAAATGGACTAATTTTAAAAAATAAAAGTAATGTAGTTTCTAAAGAGTAAAAAAATATAGAGTAAAAACTTTTAAATAACATATACTTTTTGCTTAAAGTGCAAAAAAAAATGTTGTTTCTAAATTGTAAAAAAAAAGATGTCTGGGTGAAAACTGTAAATATGTTTTGGCTTAAAGTGAAAAAGAAAAAATGCTACAGTAGGTAAAGTGAAAAACAAAAAATTATACAGTGGGTGTGAAAGTAAGATTCGAACCGGCGATCTATGGTTACGTTGAACATGTGTACGTCCCCAGCTACCAACTGAGCTGAAGTTTTTTTTGTGTTTTAAATGCCACCTAAATGATATAAACTTTATGAAGCGCGTGGAGTACAACCTACTTTGCTAAGAGTTATATAATTTGGGGAAAACGATTTTTCAGCTATTACTTGTCCTCAGTCCACCGAGAGATCAGTCCAAAAAAGAGATAATTGCTTGATTTTTCAGCTATTACCTCTGCTCTCGATCCACATCATGACGACCGCGATCTTCCTTTTTCAACAAACTTTCTTCTTCTGATCTATAGTGGGTAAGCTTTATTTCGATTGTTCACTGTTTTTCATTATACGTGCGCATTAATTAGGGTTTTTTCTTAAAAATCAAAGATCATGGGAGTTATAGGGTTCTTAATCAGGGGCTAGGAATATGTTATGTGCTCGAAGTCATTCCCATTAACTAGAACTTGCATACATGGTCTTCGAAAAAGAATCATTCCATTGGTTTCTCATAGTGATAACTGCAACTTCATACCATTGGAATCCTTGATTCCATTCCACCATTCTATTTCCCAATGAGTTCTAGTTCTCACTTGGAAGATTGTAATCATTAGCAAACAACCATTAGTGGTTTCTTTCATCCAAAACTTTTTCAATGATTCATTAATTGCATTGAATTCACATGTTTAGCAAAAACCTAATTTCTAGGGCTTATGAGAATCAAAACTCTAATGTAAGTTGTTGTAAGCATAACATGATTTAGATAGTGACCATAAAAATGAACCTGAATGATAAACTAATATTTTGGGATCATATATTTTACCAGGTACTTCATATTCCTCAAAATAAAAAGTTTTCCACAAAAGTAGCTTTTTTTCAAGAACATAATGATCATAAATATACTTAATCAATTGTCTAATTTATACTTCCTCTTCCTCATATTGTTGGTTGAGGATTATAGGTGGTCTTTTAAATGTTATATTGTAATGTCTCTTGAACAACACATGTATCATTATTGATTTTTGACTTTGTTTTGGTATCTGATTGTAGTTTATTTGTATTTGTAGGATGGCATTAAACGGGTATTACCTTGGTGAACGTATTGAGGTTCTTGGTACTGAACACGGATTTGAGAATTCATATTATGCTGCTATGATTATCAACCGGTCTTTGAATTATTTGGGTGTTCGTTACGAAACATTGTTTGATGGTGAAGATGAAATGCCATTGGAGGAAATTGTTAGTGTTAACAAGGGTCGTCCTTATCCAGCTGCTGTGGATGTGGAATTCCATCGTGGTGACATTGTTAATGTGTAGCACAATGACGGTTGGTGGGTAGGAAAGTACCGCCGTTATGATGCTTATCGTCAAGATGATAGATGTTATAGAGTTTATTTTGACTATATGGTGGAGGGTATGCGTCATGAGAGCTATCGTTTCGAGGATATTTGTTTGCATCAAGAATTTTATTTTGAAGATTTCGTTGATTTCATTAGTGTGTTGAGTTATAGAAGCAATTAGAAGTGAAGACAACATTAGTTATATAAAATAACAGTAAGGATACCTCTCTTGATGATGAAACACTACGAACAAGTCTTCTGACAGCATATCTTAAGGAAGGTGCAAAATTATTCAATCCATCGTCTTTCTCAGCTTCCAATTTCAACCCACCGTCAATATCTTCCTTCTTCTCAAGCATATCATAAGCCATCTAACTTAAACTAAAACAAGAACATTGGTAAAACCATGACTAGGGTCACCCACTTTTAATGTGTTTGAAGCTTTGAAGGAGGATTGTTATAAATTCTAATGAGGTTGGTTTTTAAATGACATTTATCGTCTACCACCCTCACCGCCTGTCACATTTTACATAGTGGAGTTACCGAAAGTGTTTGATAGGGCAATGTTAATAAATTCAAAAGTATTAACTTAAAAGTATTAAAACAGAAGTCCCATTTTAATTAAAATAAAATGTGAATGATATACCACCCATGAAAAACACACATTTTCCTTATGATATGTTGACGGAGCTATGTGGTTAACCGGCACGTCAGTCTTGGTCATAATTGAAGGTGATGTGTCACTTGCATTTCTCAAGCGTATCTTGAGTCAGGGATCACGCGGGTTTTGCATGGTCTATTCACCATCTGATCCATGATCCACAACATGACTGTCATGGATTTAAGATGAGCATAGCCAAGATTAACATGTCATTGACCTTAGTCAATGAATCTCACAGATCTAGGAATTTCATAGAGACTGAAATTGATAAAAAGTTTATCTACCTTAATAACCACTATGATGTGACTATGTAACACCCTGATTTTTTTTATAATACAACATTAATTAAATTTAAAATACACTTTTGGACACAAAAACTTTCAAATAAATTAAAACATTTTAAGATAATTAAATTGTTTGTATCAGAGTAATGGTGTTACGAAAACATAAAATTAAAAAAGACATTTAAAAGCGAAAGACTTAAAATGATACAATTAATAAAGACATTTTAAAACGTAATTTCCTACAATATTATCAATAGCCAATACTTAGATTATAGTACAATTCACCTTAATTCGTTACTAGTTATCATTTATTTACAATATTTTCCAGGTCCCCTTTTAAGTCGTTTATTTATCCTTTAACCCAAACGATTAAGTCATGGGTTTTAGATGTCATAAGGTCCAATCAAGACCCTCCCACAATGTACTTTAATGGTTTGGTGCACAAAGGCTCTTAATTCCATTTCTTTATAAAATTTCCACATTAAGTCCTTTTTAGACCCCTGTCGATTGTTAAGGCCGTAACTGTTTAACCGTAAGTCCAAAAACCACGTTATATACCTTTCTGGAAACTAGACTCGATTACGCACGACTCATGTGTCACGGGTTTTTCTCAGATTCTGTCCCGATTTTGTGTAAAATGATCTGCAAGTTCAGGGACAGAATCTGTCACGAACTTTTGCATTCCTTTTCCAACTTTTAGCATGATTTCTAAGATTAAACACTACACACAACTTATATCTAGTTCTTAGGACATAATTTCAGATTTAAAACATTAAGAAACATATTAAGTCTTTTACCAATTATTAGAATATGAACTTAGACTAACGAAAGCAAGATTAAAAAAACTATCACATGAAATCATATCTTTTACATAAATTATAAACATATTAGGAGTATGTCTTTCATTTTCATCCTTTATGTCTTACTACTTTCTTATTAGGGCTGTACCAAAGGGTGTAATCACAATCAAAAGACTTAAATTAGTTCAAGGTGTTCCATAGCAAGGAGACCCGAGAAGCTCATGTCGGCAACAAGGTTAAATCAGAAAAAAGGAAAGAACGGACAAGATATGAGAGGTAACGAGGACTCACTAAAAGATGTCTTGTTTTGATTTCAATCCAAGAACACACATGTCTTAGCCAGCCTTACGACTCTTCCTTTCCCGCTGCCTTTCCTCCCGCCTTTCACCTTCTCGGTTACATCCTCCCTAACAACGACTCGTCCTTGTACTCGGTTCCAATCAAAGTCGTGGGTGGGGTTTGAGTTACACAAAACAAACAGAAAAACATTTCAACGCAAATCACAGCCCCAACCCATCCCTTTCGATCGCTGAAATCTCCTGCAATCTTTCTCTTCCTCGTGTCTATTTCTCTCCCTCGGTAAATCTCCTTTCCAGATCACACATAACGTAAAGAGATAAGGGTTGCGTACTAGTGGGTTAACGAAGGAGATACTAACATTTGGAATGGGCTTGTCGTAGTCGAGGGGTGAAGAGAAGGCTGGCAACGAAATCTCGATTCCACACTCTCGGCCCAAAGGAGACATACACAACTTTGGCTAAATGGCAAATTTGGCCCTCCCACTTTGCTAGATTAATTATATTAAACCCCATGAAAAAGTTTTGTTAAAACTAAGTTTATACCTACGACAATATTAAACCCCATGAAAAAGTTTTGTTAAAACTAAGTTTATACCTACGACAATTTAGTCCCTCAATTGTGTTTTAAATATTAATACGTAACTAAAACAAACACTTATTTAATAATCTTATATTATTATTATGCCTATTACTTTTATTATTATAAATGTTATAATTTTCTAATAACATGAAATAACTAAATCATTGTTTTTCCTAAAAATAATAAAAATTGACGACTAGTTTAATAATTACTAAACGGGAAGTGGGGTGTTATAGACTATGACATCCGTCTTCACATCATATATGAAAGATTTTGGATCCTAGCCTTGTTAAATATTAATTGGGTAATTTTTTAAAATGACTTAAATTAAATTAACTAAAATTCTAGTTTTATAGATGTCTGAAGCGAGTGTCAATTCTCCTCCTTCTCCACCATCACCCATCTCTGAAAGCTTTAAGAAGTATCTGCTTGATATAGATAAGCTTATCGGTCTGAGAGTCCCGTCCCTATACTACCACTGCATGACACTACAAAGGAAGTCTGGGATCAGCATGACTTCCTTATTGATGAATTTGAAGAAGTTCATTTCTTTATGCTATCGACCATTGACCCCGAGATTCGCAGGGATTTCGAGGTTCTTGGTCCATACAAGATAGCAAGTATGCTTGAGGAAAAGTCCCAAGAGCCGATTAGGCAAGAACGGAGTAGAATTATTAAAGAACTTTTAGGGTGCAAGCTGGAACAAGGCAGTAGCGTCGGTACACATGTTCTCAAGATTGAGGGATACATTGACAAACTGAACAGACTTGGTTATCCTGTCGATCGGGAGTTGAGCACCAACATTATCCTCGACTCGCTGACTAGCCAGTATGATATGTTCATTTAGATATACAGAACGGGAAAACTAGACAAATCATCATGGAGATACATTACATGTTGACTATGTATGGGTCATTCATGGGAATATATGGTTCCACGAGTACAAATGCTTCTGAATTGAGTCCGGTAAAGAGAGATATCAATAAGAGAAGGTCCATGGAAACCATTGGGCCAATTCTGAGATGTTTCAAGATGGGAATTCACAAGATGGGATACGGTTCGACCAGATAGAGAAAGATTGGAAGATGCTCAAAGGCCAAACAGTTTGGGAACTCAAGTATATCTAAAAACTCCATAACATTTCAACTTTTGATCCATAATTCCTTAATACAGGATGTGTTTCTCACATTTGCAATGTATGCAGGAACTAAGTGGAATGCGGGAAGCTGATGCATAGGAAGCTTATTTTGATCATGAGATACAGGAGCAATGTTACTGTTACAGGGATCGAGATTACAAACTCATGCAGTTTAGTGGCGCTTATTTTCGTTTTAATGAAAAATAGTGATATTTTCTTTTATAAAAGCATGGTTGTTTTATTCAAAATATTATCCTTACAATGTCCTATTTATGAATGTGTTTATTGCATAAGTAGTGGTAATTGGAATGTTGATACATCCAAAAGTGTGTTGGATGTATATAATTGTGTTTATGTGATTCTTTAAATTAGATTTAAATAAGAATTGCATCACCAAAGATCCAAGTGGACAGGACTTTGGAATCATCTGAATTGGATTCATATGATGTATGTAACTCTTAATTAAATTGGTAAATTGACAAAAGTCATAATTCACATAACGATGTGAAAGAAATTAAGATTGTTGGGTAATATCCACACAAGTGCTTGTGGATTATCCAGATATGCCATAACACAAAATATATGATACTTCATTGCATTTGCTGAATATTTTAGCAAATATAACCTTGTTTATTGGAATAAACATTAGTTAGAAACTTTGAATCGTTCAAAGGTTTCATGAATGAAGTAGAAAATCAAAATAACTGAGTAATGTGTAACGCCAAGATACTCTTTTTATAATTATAATAAAAAGGGTAAAATGGTCATTTTACCTTGGAAGGGTAAATTGGTCTTTTGAACAGAAAAGTATTTAGTTTGAAATAATATTTTGAGTTTTGGACTTAAAATGTTATAAAAACGGATTTTTGGTCGTTTTACCATAAAAGGGTATTTTGGTCATTTGACCATGTGAAGGACCAAATATGAAAAATATTGTTGTTTGTGGCAAATGTATAAAGAATGAAAGTTTTATTGTAATAAAACTTGATTTGGTGGTCAAAGTTCAAGAAAATGAACTTTAGGACTAAAAATGTAAAAATTAGAAGTATAAATACGAGAGTTGACTCTCTCCTTGACTAGCCATTTGTGCAGCAACGGGAGAAGGCTTGGAGATGCGATTTTAGCAAGTTTTGAAGGATTGAAGCATGGAATTGGAATCATAGCTTGGAATTGGTGATTCCTAAGCTAATCAAGGTTAGTAAACTTGATTTTAACCAAGTTCTTGAAGTGTTCTTGGTTTGGTTTTATAGAAACTGAAATTTGTACATTTCAGTTATGATTATGTGGTTTAGATAGTTTATTACTTCCATTAAGTCATGCTAAAAGGACTTAATTCAAGAAAATGGAAGTAGATTGCTATTTATGATGAATTTGAAGTTTTGGGGTTTTGGGACTAAGAACCCTAATTCTTCATTTTGATTGATTTAGTTGTTTTGAATGGTTGAAAACCTTGTTAAAGTATAAGGTTTTAGCCTAGAAACAAACCCCAAACGATTAAGGACTGGATTAAGGACTTAATGGGCCAAAACTGCGTGCTACAGTGCACAAATCGCGGCTGGACAGGAGACCTGCGCAGGCGCCAGGCACGGTGCGCCCAAGACCAGGGCGGGGTGCGCCCAGGCGCAGTGCGCCCATCCCCTGGCGCGGTGCGCCCTTCTGACAGGGGACTTCAGAATCGCTAACTTTCGTTTGGCTTGTCCGATTTAGCTCAAACTTGAACCGTAGGCTCGTTATGGTCTGAAAAGTTTGGGAAAATTTTTATATTGAGTTTTCGACCCCTCGGGGGCACTGTAGATCGATTCGAATGCCTCGGTGAATAGTAAAATTCATAAAAAGTTAGTAAACGGAAAGTTTATTAACTAGGCATTGTTTATAATGATAATGTATTGAACTCTATTGTATTAGAGTCAATTGGAATGGTTATTAACCTATTATCATTTGGTATATATATGAATATATAGGTATGGGACAAAATAGTTGTGGTGCACGCAAAGGCAAGAAACAACCGGAATGTAAATGCAGCTAGCATCCAGGTGAGTAATCTCACTTATATCACATATGATATGTGTTGATTGGACTGTTACAGGTTGAAACAGATTTGGGGGACGAAACTTGATAGTTTACCGATGCATTGAAAAGGCAATATCGGATAAGCCGTGAGTCAATAAAATGACAAGAACGGAGCCGTGAGCCATAAACAATTTCAACATGAAATGTTATTAAATGGTGCGGCCACTTGTGGCTATGATTTTGGATGTTAAATCCAACTGGTGCGGCCTATATGACTATGATATTCTGGTGCGGCCTTCGGGCTATGATATTCTGGTGCAGCCTTCGGGCTATGATATTCTGGTGCGGCCTTCGGGCTATGATATTCTGGTGCGGCCTTCGGGCTATGATATTCTGGTGCGGCCTTCGGGCTATGATATTCTGGTGCGGCCTTCGGGCTATGATATTCCAGTGCGGCCTTCGGGCTATGATATTTTGGTGCGGCCTTTTATGGCTATGATATCTGGTGCAGTCAGGTGTGACTATGAAACGTGGGACGGAAACGGTAACTGGGAATTTATATGTTTAATTTCTCTTATATACGTATGGTTTATGTGACTAACAGATTTGAGTTAATTAATATGCAAATATCAGGTTAGATATGATAATTATCTTTAAAATTAAATGGTGCGGTCTTAGGACCATGATTTTGGGTTGTTGAACCTAAACTGGTGCGGCCTTCGGGCTATGATTTAAAGGTTAAGAATGTTCCGGTGCGGCTTATATAGCTATGACATATGGTGCGGCTTATATAGCCATGATATATGATGCAGTCCATTGTGACTAAGAAACATGGGACAGAAATGGTTAGACATGATTATATGTACAAATAACTGACGTGGCTTGATGATTTCAGGTTATGGTGATTCAGCCTGTAAGGCTACAGATTAGGATGTGAAATCCTAGGAGTTATGTGGTCAGCCAGTAAGGCTAGGAGTTTGGATTCGATATCCAGACAGATATATGATTGTATTGTTATATACATTATTTGCAGTTTTGATTACTCACTGAGCTTTGTAGCTCATACCGTTTGTTAAATGTCCCTGTAAGTTAGCATAACCCTGATAAGGGTAAGGATTAAGTCCGTGACTCAAGATGTGGACTTGTAGATGCTGTCAGTAGCAGCCCGGCTTTAAAGGAGAATTGGTATTTTATACTCTCCTTGATACACTTGTACCCGTTTTTATTAAAACATACCCCTTTTGTAATGGTTTTATGTATAGAAACCTGTATTTTAAATGAAAAATTTTTCAGGGGTGTTTTGTTTTAAAAGTCGGGTGTTACAAGTTGGTATCAGAGCCGTGGTTTAAGTGAACTAGGTGTCTATAGAGTAGATTCCTGGACTTAAACCCTGAGATAGTAGACATGATGCATAGTTAGGTGTATATAGTTGCTATTATACATATATAACCTAACCGTTGCCAACTTCTGAGGTATCAGAAGTATGAACTGTAAATCTTCTTGGAAGACATTTAGGGAACGAAGCTCTAGAAAATCGGCCAACCCTTCCTCAAAGCTCCATTGAATGAGAGCCAAAAAGGGGACGAATAGCAGAAAATCCACATGATGAGCATTAGTAGCTGATGTGGTTAGAGAAAGAAATTGGGTGCTCACCTAGACTGATATTCAAGGTGAAAGAAAAGTAGCTGAGACTACAAGAAAAGCAGAAAACGATTGGTGTATACTTCAGAAGAAGTTAAAACGAATTAGGTCTAACCTTAAAGGGAGGGGACCAGAACGAAAAGATGTTGTGGTGTAAGAAGTGCAGGAAAAGCACTCGGAACATTTTAAAGTTGAGACTCTATCGTTGACATACTGAAATTGCAGAAAATGGGAGCATATTGCTCGAGTTTGTTGTATGGGACAGAAGTGATTCCAGCGTGGAACTATAGATCACTTCCTTATGAAATACTCACATGCTAAATATGGAGTAATGGGTGATGAACCCAGGAAAGAAAGAAGAAATGAGTGGTTAAAAAGGACCAGTGGTACCTTGAGCATTCCAGCAGATTGTGGAAGAAGCTCGTGAGGAGACTGATATGATCTCCAATATAATTGTTCTGAATATAACTCGTGTATGTTATATTTGATCCAAGAAGCTATGCTTTGGATCGGTGACACTGATGTCTTGATTGAATATTTCATCAACGATTATAGATGAAATTTTGAAAGTAGCTATAGCAAATAGCAAAAATGTTCTAGATATTGAACACCTGGAAGGTAGTTTGCCTAGGATTTACGGGACCATTTTCCCTATAAATCTGAAGCCGATGACTACCAGTGAATTTGAAGCAATCGTGCATATGAATTGGTTAGCAATGAATTATGCTAACATGAATTGTAAAAACGAGAACATTATGGTTCTTAAAACAGAAATGAAACGGATGAAAATCCATGATAAATGACCGTTGTTGAGAATACCGGTTATTTTGCTTTGCTTAAACTCAGAAAAGAGTTAGTAAAGGAATGATATTGTAGTTGGCACACGTGGTATTGGCCAAGTTAAATAAAGCAGTGATAGTAGTGTACTACTTCAAATAAATTCTTGGATGCTTCCTTTGAAAAGAACTTCCAAGATTTCTGCCAGGTTGGCGAGAAAAGTTTATGATTAAACTAATTTTGGGAGCCGTTTTTGGTATACGGGCTCTAAACTGACTTGCATCTGTAGAGATGGCAGAGTTGGAAAACAACTAGAAGAAAATGTTGTATTGGGGTCTCTTATGGCCGTATGTGTCATCGTATGGAGCCCTACCTTATTTGAAAAGATGAAAAACAAGTTGATGCATATGTGCATTGACTACTGAGAATCTGATATTCTCGAAACCAGATCGAATATGAGGTACGTTTGTACCAGATATTGGAGTTACTTCACTGAGTTAAGTGATATGTAAAATTTTCCAAGTATGAAAATTTGGCTAAAAGAAGTTTTATATTCTTTGGGCATGTTAATAATGCCAGAGATGATGAAGTGTATCTAGTGGAAATGATACTGTGATAAGACAGAAACCGCCTTGGAAATTGACTGAAATTAGTAGTTTCCTTGGATTGGCGGGTTAATTTAGGAGAATTGTAGAAAACTGCTCCTTGATTGCTATCCAGTTGACTAAGGTTGACTAATAAAAGTATAAAGTTTGAGTGGGTAGAAAGACCACAGGTATCCTGTAAAGGTTTGAAATAAACCTTGTGTGAAACTCTGACGTTAGCATTGATGCTAAGCGGAGAAGATAAATTGGATTAAATAAATGCATCCAGATTTGACTATAGATGCATGACGTTGCAATAGCAACTATGATTTGGCATTGAAGCTTTAGAGACACTACTTGTATGGTGTAAAGCTTACTGTTTGTATGGATCATAAGAGTTTGAAGTACTTAATTGATCAAAAAGCAGCTGAATATGAGATAGCAAAGATAGATGGGTTACTTAAAGATTTCGGATATGAAATCTTGTACCATCTTGGAAAGGCGGATATGATTATAGATGCCTTGAATTAGAAAGAGTATCTTTTGAAAGATACAACCACATGCGTGAGTGTGGCAAATTGATTACCTGAGTTGATTCGGGTAGCACAGAAAGATGTGTGCAAGTCTGAAAATGTGAAAAATGAATGAATGATTGGAGATTAGATGAAACTAGTTGGAAATCACAATGATTCAAAACCCATGATGGTTGTGAATGTGAATTCCAAAGCAAAGTGAAATATGAAAATTCATCTTGAAAAGATGCATTTTGTACTAGATATGCAGCATACCCGGAGCAATACCAGACTGGATAGGTCAATAAAACCTATGTGTTGGTGGCCGGGATTGAAGAAAGATATTGAAAGACATATGAAAAGTATTTGACTTGTATACAAAGTAAAGTCAAACCGTTAGAATCATGCGAAGAAATTTACTCGTTGTTGGTCCCAGAAAAGAAATGGGACGACATTGTAATAGACTTTGCAATAAAGTCTCTGCAAGTACCGTGTATTGGTGAACAAAATGACCTGATGATGCAGATTTTAGAAGATGCGCTTGAAATTGCACAGCAAACCCTAGTAGAAGATGAGGAAATTGTCTATCTCTGATAGAATTTGCAAGAAATAGCAGCCTACATGCTTGTAGTTTGAGGACTCATACGAAGAATGGTATGGAATAATGTGTTACTCTCCAATTTATTTGATTGAAGATGTGGTAAAGCCGTTGGCTAGATCCTAGATTCTTGCACAAACTGGAGAGAAGACTTGCTGAGTACGAACGAATTTGAAGAATGGTTAAGAAATTGTAAAAGTGGTATGTGGATCACTGAAAATAAACCTTTGAAATTCCAGGTAAAGGAATATGGTTGTATGAAAGTAATCCTTTGGAAAGGTTAAAAGATTTGTTTTGGAAGAAAAGAAAGTTAAGTCCTTGTTTAATGGATCTCTACGTATATCCTAAATGTTGCAGAAGAATATGAATTGATGAATTCCAATAAATTCCTTATGATGAGATGAAGAAAGATACGTAGATAAGGTACCCGAGACAACCGGAAAAATGATATGCAAATTGTGATCCAATGACAAGATAAGAAAACTAGTATGTTTAAGTGCTTAGGAAATACCATATAGTTTCCGACATGGTGTGGGAGACCGAAAGCGAAATGAGGAAGACACACCCTCAACTCCTTGTATGATTTCGAGGACGAAATCTTTTGAAGGAGGGGAGAATTTGTAACGCCAAGATACTCTTTTTATAATTATAATAAAAAGGGTAAAATGGTCATTTTACCTTGGAAGGTAAATTGGTCTTTTGGACAGAAAAGTATTTAGTTTGAAATAATATTTTGAGTTTTGGACTTAAAATGTTATAAAAACGGATTTTTGGTCGTTTTACCATAAAAGGGTATTTTGGTCATTTGACCATGTGAAGGACCAAATATGAAAAATATTGTTGTTTGTGGCAAATGTATAAAGAATGAAAGTTTTATTGTAATAAAACTTGATTTGGTGGTCAAAGTTCAAGAAAATGAACTTTAGGACTAAAAATGTAAAAATTGGAAGTATAAATACGAGAGTTGACTCTCTCCTTGACTAGCCATTTGTGCAGTAACGGGAGAAGGCTTGGAGATGCGATTTCAACAAGTTTTGAAGGATTGAAGCATGGAATTGGAATCATAGCTTGGAATTGGTGATTCCTAAGCTAATCAAGGTTAGTAAACTTGATTTTAACGAAGTTATTGAAGTGTTCTTGGTTTGGTTTTATAGAAACTGAAATTTGTACATTTCAGTTATGATTATGTGGTTTAGATAGTTTATTACTTCCATTAAGTCATGCTAAAAGGACTTAATTCAAGAAAATGGAAGTAGATTGCTATTTATGATGAATTTGAAGTTTTGGGGTATTGGGACTAAGAACCCTAATTCTTCATTTTGATTGATTTAGTTGTTTTGAATGGTTGAAAACCTTGTTAAAGTATAACGTTTTAGCCTAGAAACAAACCCCAAACGATTAAGGACTGGATTAAGGACTTAATGGGCCAAAACTGCGTGCTACAGTGCACAAATCGCGGCTGGACAGGAGACCTGCGCAGGCGCCAGGCGCGGTGCACCCAAGACTAGGGCGGGGTGCGCCCAGGCGCAGTGCGCCCATCCCCTGGCGCGGTGCGCCCTTCTGACAGGGGACTTCAGAATCGCTAACTTTCGTTTGGCTTGTCCGATTTAGCTCAAACTTGAACCGTAGGCTCGTTATGGTCTGAAAAGTTTGGGAAAATTTTTATATTGAGTTTTCGACCCCTCGGGGGCACTGTAGATCGATTCGAATGCCTCGGTGAATAGTAAAATTCATAAAAAGTTAGTAAACGGAAAGTTTATTAACTAGGCATTGTTTATAATGATAATGTATTGAACTCTATTGTATTAGAGTCAATTGGAATGGTTATTAACCTATTATCATTTGGTATATAAATGAATATATAGGTATTGGACAAAATGGTTGTGGTGCACGCAAAGGCAAGAAACAACCGGAATGTAAATGCAGCTAGCATCCAGGTGAGTAATCTCACTTATATCACATATGATATGTGTTGATTGGAATGTTACAGGTTGAAACAGATTTGGGGGACGAAACTTGATAGTTTACCGATGCATTGAAAAGGCAATACCGGATAAGCCGTGAGTCAATAAAATGACAAGAACGGAGCCGTGAGCCATAAACAATTTCAACATGAAATGTTATTAAATGGTGCGGCCACTTGTGGCTATGATTTTGGATGTTAAATCTAAGTGGTGCGGCCTATATGACTATGATATTCTGGTGCGGCCTTCGGGCTATGATATTCTGGTGCGGCCTTCGGGCTATGATATTCTGGTGCGGCCTTCGGGCTATGATATTCTGGTGCGGCCTTCGGGCTATGATATTCTGGTGCGGCCTTCGGGCTATGATATTCTGGTGCGGCCTTCGGGCTATGATATTCTGGTGAGGCCTTCGGGCTATGATATTCTGGTGCGGCCTTCGGGCTATGATATTTTGGTGCGGCCTTTTATGGCTATGATATCTGGTGCAGTCAGGTGTGACTATGAAACGTGGGACAGAAACGGTAACTGGGAATTTATATGTTTAATTTCTCTTATATACGTATGGTTTATGTGACAAACAGATTTGAGTTAGTTAATGTGCAAATATCAGGTTAGATATGATAATTATCTTTGAAATTAAATGGTGCGGTCTTAGGACCATGATTTTGGGTTGTTGAACCTAAACTGGTGCGGCCTTCGGGCTATGATTTAAAGGTTAAGAATGTTCCGGTGTGGCTTATATAGCTATGACATATGGTGCGGCTTATATAGCCATGATATATGATGCAGTCCATTGTGACTAAGAAACATGGGACAGAAATGGTTAGACATGATTATATGTACAAATAACTGACATGGCTTGATGATTTCAGCCTGTAAGGCTACAGATTAGGATGTGAAATCCTAGGAGTTATGTGGTCAGCCAGTAAGGCTAGGAGTTTGGATTCGATATCCAGACAGATATATGATTGTATTGTTATATACATTATTTGCAGTTTTGATAACTCACTGAGCTTTGTAGCTCATACCGTTTGTTAAATGTCCCTGCAGGTTAGCATAACCCTGGTAAGGGTAAGGATTAAGTCCGTGACTCAAGATGTGGACTTGTAGATGCTGTCAGTAGCAGCCCGGCTTTAAAGGAGAATTGGTATTTTATACTCTCCTTGATACACTTGTACCCGTTTTTATTAAAACATACCCCTTTTATTAAAACATACCCCTTTTGTAATGGTTTTATGCATAGATGCTGTCAGGGGTGTTTTGTTTTAAAAGCCGGGTGTTACATAATGAGTCTTACGAACATCATAAAGAACTAAGTGTTATAGTGTGTCTTAAAGGAGAAGTCAAACATTGTTTGAAATGGTTCGATCCTCGATGTGTCAAGATACACTTCTAATCAAGTTTCGAAAGATTAGATCTTAGAAACCACAAAAACCTTAAAACCACATTTCAACTAAGTAGGTTGCACAGACACCATCTGAAATGTGAAGTAGGGTTCATCCCTCACTTGCACACATGAAAGTGTCGTGTTATGAAGTGTTTATCTGAAACTCATAACTAGCCTGAACCTAATCAAAATAGTAAACCATTTCATTGGTCATCCCGCAAGTACTTTGGATACTTGTTTTACAAGTTACTTCGAGAACAAAAGTGTTTGTGTCTCAAAGAAGAGTCTTTCTTAGAAAGAGCTCATATCCAAATAAGCCAGTGGGAGTAAGAGCAATCTTGAAGGGGTTCAAGGATCAGCCAAAAGAACCTTTAGTTAACACTAGCACTTAAACTAGAGGATAAGAATCCTATTAAAAAGGAACCTGACATACCTACACCTCTTTGCAAATCTAGTAGAGTCACTCACTCTCATGAGTATTATGATCTCATATTATTGAAAGTGATGCACTAATTAGTCGTCAAACACTAAGTTAGTAAGGATGAGTTATCTAACTAAATGGAAACATTGGTGAGCCCGGTTGCTGCCAAATAAAAGAGAACATAGAAAGCGAGATTCAGTATATGTTTTAATGGATCTTACACCTGACCTAAAAACCAGTGGCTTACTTGGATCATCAAAAGAGAAACAACATAGATAGGAATGTACACACATTCAAAGAAAGACCGATTGAGTAGGGTTGCACTCGGATTCGAGAAATTGATTCCGAGGATAAACACTCTCGCCAGTAGTCGAGAAAGAATCTATTAGGACATTGTTGACCACATCTGCATTTATGAGACATGGCAAATTGGATGGTTGAGACAACTTTCCTTAAATGGAAAACCAATGGGATTATGCGTATGGCATAATCAGAAGGGTTTTGAACGTGCCAAATATCCGCATAGAATGCACAAAGCTTGAAAGATTTATTTGTAGTATCAAACAAGTGTCTCGCAGCTGGAATCTTTGCCATCATAAAATGCCAAACATTTTGGATTTTCATGAAGCATAGATAAGTCCTGTGATTATGTCAAAACTAATGGGAGTAATGTTGTAGTCTGCTTGATGATGTACGTTGATAACATACAGCTTATATGAAACAATTTATCATTGTTACAAAGTGTAATGACTTGGCTTTAAGAAATGTTTCGCTACAAGAGGATTAAAAAGATACGATGTACACACGTGGTATAAGAATCTATAGAGATAGATGAAACCTCGTAAGGGACTTAGCCAAAATACATCTAGAGTATGATCTTGAAGAAGTTCAAGATGAATGATTCTTAGAAAGGGGTTTTCTAATCATGGCACAAAATTGATTGAGAATCAATGTTCCGGTACTAGAGAAGCAATGGACAATATGAGTCCAGTCCCATAAGCTTTTGCTATATTGTTGAAAATACGATAACTGATCTCCACGAATAAGGTTTTTAAGCCGATTACTGTGTGACAGATATGTATTTTATCTATAATATGCGGAGTAAAAAAGAGTTGCGGAATAAAGTTAAATTGCTGAAAGCTATAAATAAATAGACAGAAAGCGGTAAATAAAGTAAAAGTTAGAAGTTAGAGGTTAGATGTAATAAACGCCATTATCAACGATAACGTGTTTTTACAATAAATAAAAAGGTTAGAAGTTAGAAGTTAGATGTTAGATGTAATAAACGCCATTATCAATGATAAAGTGTTTTTACAATAAATAAAAAGGTTAGAAATTAGAAGTTAGATGTCTCGGTTAAATACAGTCCACATATGTTTGGTTGTCACGGTTCAATTCGGATGTATTGGATATTTGGTACAGTTGATTTATAACAGTTTAAATAAATCAATAACGACAAAGATAAATTATTGGAATTATAATTTCAAAAGAACTTATTGATGACGGAAGAACGTGGAGTTTTCTTGATGTGTCGATTTCTTGTTCTTTTCGGTAGGATGAGATTTTGGTGATATTTGGTGTCGGGTAGAGGTTGTTTGGAGGTTTGAAGTTTGGTGTCGGGTAGAGGTTGTTTAGAGGTTTGAAGTTTTGGTGTCGGGAGGATGTCTTGTTTCTTGCGGTTTTGCGGTTTGGTTCTTGTTGCCAAATGCAGAAATTTGAGAGTCTTGAGCTGTTTGGTCGTGGGTGTGCTTGTGGTTTATATGTGTAAGTTGTACAAAATCAGCAAGAGAGAGCCTGAATTTATAGTTCTGTCCAGGCGAGATCGGGTCGCGATCCTCTATAGGATCGGGTCGCGATCTTGAGTGTTGTCCGCTTTTGTGCTGGCCACTACCCGACTCAGTGGAGTGTGGTTGGTGGGTAGGGTCGCGATCTGTAAGGAGATCGGGTCGCGATACGGGTCGGGTCGCGATGGGTCAAAAGATCGGGTCGCGATCTCGTCGGGTTGCCATCGGCTCACGATCTTCGGTCAGCATTATATCATCGTGACACAGCTTCGATCGGGTCACGATCCGGGTTGAGATCGGGTCGCGATCTGTGCTGTTGCTGCCATTTTCTTCTTTTGTTTTGTTTTTCTTCACGTTGCGACACATGTGCTGTCGGGTCGCGATTGCTGTAGCTGGGTGACTTTTTTGCTCTTTGGTACATAGCGTCATTTTCTCAGGTTTGGTTGATCTCGAATTTACGCAACCTGAAATAAACTGATAATATTTGTTAAAAAACATTTCGACTTATTTCAGTGATGGTCACATAAAAACATAAAAAACATTATTCAACAATTTCCCCCTATGTGATCATTAATGAAATGAGGAGAAAAATGTTTGATTGAAATTCTTGAAATTTGGATAAGACATTTATAAAACCATATCACTTGTTTTGAAAGAGTGTGACTAGACTTTACTTATGTTTTGAAAAATGTTTGTCAATAATATTTGTTTCTGAATCAAAGTCTCGAGTTCGATTATCAAAAGGTTTCTGTATATATATTTTCATAATATTCCTTAAGATTTTATAGCATTTATAAAGACGACAAGTGATCTTAATAGGTCGATTCAGATGAACGCTCATAGGTATAGCTCACACTTGACTGAGGTGTTTGTTTGTTCTGGGTGCAGAACTGGTGTATAATCACTAAGGATGAGTGATATCTCTCAGTTTGAAGGTGTTGACTTATGCTTAATGTGGATTTATACCTATATACTTTAGTCACTTGGTCTTCATATTAGATAATCAATCACATAAGACTGGTTTCGGCATTACTCAGAGGGTTTCTTCATTCATGCCATTGATGTTCACTCTTTTTCCGTCGGTAAATACATGTAGAGGGGTTTAGAAATTTTCATAGTGCAGTTTGCAACTATAAATATTCAATTATGAAGGCTACAGTATCCCGGTAAATCTTTGGTTTTGACAGCTATATTTGATAAAGCTTTTGAGAATTCGTTGTTTGAGAGATGTCTGTCTTGATGGATTGTTGTTGTAAATCTTCTTTTTCTTTGGTGATGTGTTCACCTTTTTCTTTATCTTTTCTTGATTTGTGTGAATACACATTGTGTAAAAGATATCTGATGTGGTTACCAATTGTGATTTGTTGACAGCATTTGTTGGATATGACTTTGTCGTTTCTTCTTTTGTCAGATTCGTTATGCCAGATGATGAAGGTTTTCTTTGAAGTGGTTTGATTGAGGATAGGGATAGGTGATATAATAGACAGTTTGTCTAATATATAAGAAAATGAATGTATCGTCCCTGTTCATTTTGATATCTAAGCAAAAATGAGACTAGCATCACGGTATAAGAGTATAAATCCTATAAGTCATCATGAAAACACCTTTGCTCACAGAAATGAATTCCACTTAGCATTTAAAGACGAGGCACAATTTCTCACATGGGTTTGGTTTTCATCTGAATCTCCTGATCTTATGTCCCTTAATAGATAAAATCGTTATAATTGAAATAAATTCAAAGGGAATAGGAGAATTTACATAACGAAAATTTTGAGATTTTGAA
The DNA here is from genome assembly GCA_023525715.1 of Cichorium intybus. Classification (NCBI taxonomy): domain Eukaryota; kingdom Viridiplantae; phylum Streptophyta; class Magnoliopsida; order Asterales; family Asteraceae; genus Cichorium; species Cichorium intybus. The sequence goes on from CM042017.1 coordinate 53,515,638, forward strand.
CCTTCACTTTAATTTAAGAATCAATATGACTGAGAACATTCATCGAGCATAAGTATCTGAAAATTTAGTCAAGAAGATGTTAATCACATGGTTTAATAAAGATTTTAAAAAGATAAAACTTTATCCTAATTTTTTTGTGATTTTTGATTATGTGGATGTTTTTGGAAAATTTTGGTTATTTGAATGTTTTTGGTAAATTTTTGAATTTTCTATTTGAATGAAAGTAAACACTCTTTTGTACAAACAAAAAGTAAGAGATTAGGGATGGATGTTATCTGGATTCAACATTCCTAGACGGCCTAGGAAGTATTGAAACTTGGTTTCGTCTAGAGCCTTAGTAAAGACATCGGCAATTTGATCTTCGGTGTTTATGAAGTGCAATTCGATATGACCTTTTTGTATGTTGTCTTTGAGGAAATGATATCGAATGTCGATGTGCTTTGTCATGGAATGGTGGACGGGATTTTGAGAAATGGCAATTGCGCTGGTTGAGTCACAAAATATGGGAATTTGTGATACTTTGTAGCCATAGTCACGTAATTGAGTTTGCATCCACATGACTTGTGAACAACAGCTTGCGGCAGCTACATATTCAGCTTCTGCGGTTGAAGTGGACACGCATGATTGTTTCTTTGAAGTCCAACTTACCAGTCTGCATCCTAGAAATTGGCAAGAACCAGATGTGCTTTTTCTGTCTAGTCTGCATCCTCCATAGTCGGAGTCGGTGAAGGCATTAAGCTGAAAATCAGAGTTAGCTGGATACCAAAGGCCAAGAGATGGAGTTCCTTTAAGATATTTGAAAATTCTTTTTACAGCTATAGCATGAGATTCCATAGGATTGGCTTGGTATCTGGCACAGACACATGTAGAAAACATGATGTCGGGTCTGCTGGCTGTGAGGTATAGGAGTGATCCTATCATTCCTCGATATTTCTTTTGATCAATAGGCTTGCCATTTAAGTCTGCATCTAATTTGTAACCAAGAGCCATTGGGGTTTTTGCTGTATTTGATTTGTCAAGAGAAAAACGAGTTAGAAGATTTTTGACATAATTTTCTTGATTGATGAAAATTCCATTTGATGATTGTTTGACTTGTAGTCCAAGAAAAGTAGTCATTTCTCCTATCATGCTCATCTCAAATTTGCTCTTCATCAAATCTGCAAACTTGATACTTAAGGATTCATCAGTAGAACCGAAAATAATGTCATCGACATATATTTGAACGATTAACAGATGTTTATTAAAAATTTTACGAAAGAGAGTTTGATCAATTGAACCTCTTTTGAATCCTGATTCTTCTAAAAATGTTGACAATGTTGAATACCAGGCACGAGGTGCTTGTTTTAAGCCATAAACTGCTTTTTGTAACTTAAAACTGTGATTTGGGAACTGTGGATCTTCAAAACCTAGAGGTTGTTGAATATACACATCACGATCAATCTCTCCATGTAAAAATGCACATTTTACATCCATTTGGTAAACTTTGAAGTTCTTGTGTGCTGCATATGCTAGAAAGATACGAATGGCTTCGAGTCTTGCAACTGGAGCATAAGTTTCATCGTAATCGATTCCTTCTTGTTGAGAATAGCCCTTGACGACAAGTCTTGCTTTGTTTCGACAAACTATGCCTTGATCATCAGTTTTGTTTCTGAAAACCCATCTTGAACCTACTACAGTAACATCGGGAGGAGTAGGAACAAGATCCCATACTTGGTTTCTTTCGAATTCAGCTAGTTCTTCTTGCATGGCTTTGACCCAGTCTGGATCTTTGAGAGCTGAATGGATGGTTTTGGGTTCAGTCATGGATAAGAATGCTCCGTATAAACATTCATTTGAGGTAGCGGCTCTTGTTTGAATACCAGAATTGGGATCTCCTATAATTTGTTCTGCGGGATGATTTCTGGTCCATTTGTTTAGGCGAGTTTTTTCAGGTATTTCGATTGGTGTTTCTATGTCCCATTGTTCTTCTTGGTCAGGTGATTCTGTTGGGAATATATTTTGGTTGTTGTCAGATATGTCTTTTTGGAATATAGGGTGAGAATGGGGTAATGAAGGTTCCCTCATAGATGATGCACAGGGATCATTTTGAACAGGTGGATTGGGAGTGTTCAAAGAGGGATTTAGTGTTGGTAATTCCCCCTCAACTTGATCTGCATTTTCTTGGTTTTATTGTGAAGTTTCTGCATCGGAGTTTCCTGTAGGAAAAGTAGAAGATGTTAGAAATTCAGAATTATAAGCGGTTTTGGGTTGTTCAAAAAGTAAATCAAGATCAATTTCTATGTCCGTAGAAGGCATTTGTTGAATTGGATTTTGAAAAATATTATCGATCATTTTAGAACCAAAATGTTTACGATCCAATTTCCTGACATAAAATTCATCGAAATGAATATCGGTACTTTCTTCAATTACTCTAGTACGTTTATTCAGTACTCGATAAGCAGCTAAGGTAAAGGAGTAACCAAGGAAAATTCCTTCGTCTGATCTTGATTCAAATTTTGAAAGGTGATCTTTGTTATTCTTTATGAAGCATCGACAACCAAAAATATGAAAGAATTTGATGTTTGGTTTTCGGTTGTTAATGACTTCATATGGTGTTTTATGAAGTTGTTTATGGATTAAAGAACGATTTTGAGTGTAGCAAGCTGTGGCTATTGCTTCTGCCCAGAAGTATTGTGGCAGATCAGCAAAGATGAGCATTGATCTTGCAACTTCGCACAGAGTTCGGTTCTTTCTTTCAACAACGCTGTTTTGTTGAGGAGTGTAAGGGGCTGAAAAGTTGTGTTCGATGCCTTTGTTTTTGAGAAATGAGTCTAGAGTTATGTTTTTGAACTCTAAACCATTGTCACTTCGGATTCTTCGAACTGGTCGTTTGAGCTTTAATTCAATCTGTTTGATGAAGTTGATTATTTCTTCAGGTGCTTCTGACTTTAGCCTTAAAAAGAAAACCCAAGTAAAGCGTGAGTAATCATCAATAATAACAAGGATGTATTTCTTCCCTTTTATGCTTTGGGTTTTTGCAGGGCCGCAAAGATCAATGTGCAGTAATTCTAGTGGTTCGGTTACACTAGATTCAGGAATGCTTTTATGAGAGGATTTGGACAGTTTTCCTCCTTCACAAGCTGCACAAAGAGTTTCATTATCAAGTTTCAAAAGTGGCAGTTCGCGAACAAGATCATTTGCAATCAACTTGTTGATGTAGCCGAAATTGAGATGGGAAAGACGACGATGCCACAACCAACTAATATCAGCAGAAGCTTTGGACAAGAGACAGATGTCTGGTTTTCCATAGATAAGGTCCATATCTAGTGGATACATGTTGCCTAGACGATCAGAATTAACTAGAATGGCTTTGGTCTTGGCATCCGTGATTATGCTTCGTTGTTTGGTGAAAAGAACTTCATGATTGTTGTCACAAAGTTGTGATACGCTGATTAGGTTGTGTTTCAGTCCGTCAACGTAGGCTACTTTCTTGATGGTGAAGTGACCATTTGTTATGTTTCCATAACCTTTGATTCTTGCAGTCATGTTATTTCCAAAAGTCACATCTTGTTTGGATTCTGTGGGTTTGAAGTCTCGTAGAAAGCTCTGGTTTCCTGTCATATGCTTGGAGCAGCCACTATCGATATACCATGTGCCATCCTTGGGCTCTCCAGCATAAAGCACCTGCAATTAGACAGAAATTTTAGGTACCCAAACCATGGTGGGTCCTGATTTGTTAATGGTTTTTGATAATTTGGAATCATTGTAGTATTTGTTGATTGGACGGAATGGTTGAGGTTTAAGTTGATTTATTAGATTTTCCCAAAGTGAGATTTGTTTTTGAAAACCTGTCATTTGAAACGATTTCTGATTTTGTGAAAAGTATCCTATATGTGAAGTTCTGTTTGATAACCTTTCTTTGTATCTGGGATCTGAATGGTTTTGGAAAACACTTTGATGATGGAATGGAATTTGGTGAAATGATGGTTTCTAAAAGTTCCTTGAGAGATTGAAGTTTATCTTTTGAAAGTGACTTTGAATCGGTTTTTGAAAAGGTTTTTGTTTTGGATTAATGGTTTGTTTTTGTGGCACAGCGACTGGTTTCAAAGGTTTTTCTTTGAAAACAATGGGCTTGCTTTGTTCTTTTGGTTTAAAGACAGCTTGAATGGGTTGTTTATTTGTCTGTTGTTTCTTTGAATACTTTTGTCCCAGACTGTTCTTTCCAATAAAGGTTGAGTTTAAAGAGGGAAAGACTGTTGGAACAGAAGTACTACCATTTTGATGATCAGAATTTTCTCCATTTAAGAAATTTTCAAGTTTGATTGTGCCATCATTCCTTGTTAGTTTAGTAGATCTCAATTGATGAGTTACTGAACTAGCAGAGTCTGATTCAGATTTTACAACTCTTTTGAATGATTTGTTGAAAAAGGTATCATCTGGGATGCAGTTGATAACTGTTTCATCATCTGAATCGTCCTCATTAGCAGATGAGAAAAAATCTGGTTGAGGCGATTTAGAGTTTTCACTAATTGTCCCATTTTTCTTTTCAGTCTCTTCATTTTCAAAAGATTCTCTTCCAATTTCTGGTTTATAATTCGTATCAATTTTGCCAGTTCCTAAGTTATTTGCTTTAGTGAAAACATCATCACTCAATTTTCTGGCAATATTGATAGAATCCAGTTTTCCTTGAAATCTTTGATTTTCGGATTCAAGAAATTTGATTTGCTTTGAAGAATCATCTAGTTTTAGATTTAAACTAGTGTTTTTGTCTGTTAAATCTTGAATTTTTTGTTTTAACTGAAGGACTTCCTTTTCTAAGGTATCTTTTATTTCAGATGAAATAACATATTGATTTTTTATTTCTAAGTCCCTTTTTTGTTTTAGAGCTTCATTTAATTGTTCTAGGATGTGATTATTTTCTTCAGATTTTCGTTCAATGTCTCTTTCAAGTTTGTCTTTAGTCCTTGTATATTCTCCAAATCTGAGTTGCAAGGTTTGTAATTCAGATTTGTAGATATCAGATTTGACTATTGTGTCATGATACAGTCTGAGATCAGCTTTTAGACTGTTCTCAATCTTATTCATGTGGGACTCAAATGGTGTTCTTGAAAGACCTAGATCTGAGATCATAGACCATACCTGATCGATGACATATGGAGCTCTTGTGGTTGGTTCATTGTCAGCCATGAAGCAGAAGTTTGACTGAGCTGGTTCAGTATCTGTTTCATCATCAGAAGTTGGCCAGTATTCCACGCTAGGTTCGTGGAATGCCATCAAAGCTTTTTGCTTTGCTTTCTGTTCTTGTTTCTTCAGCTCTTCGGCTTTTTGAGCATAGTAGGCTGAGTCTTTGACTTTGACTTTGGCTCGACAATCTCGGGCATAATGATTTAGTCCTTTGCATTTGTGACAAATGATTACGTCATCATCATCATCGTTATTGTCAGCCTTTTGGCTCTTAACGGGTGGTCTTTCAGATGTTTGAGTTTGTTTGTGTTGAGATGGTTTTGAATGATTTTGCTGAAATCCAGAACTTTGGTTATTATAAGAGTTGTGATTATTTTGAAAGCCACGATTCTGAAAGTTTTGTCCAAAAGTGGATCTTTGTTGAAAATTTGGTCTGAAGTTTGATTGATTATGATGTGGCAAAAATCTTTCGAGATTAGTGTTTGCTACCAAAGCGCACAATTGTTGGTAATCAGCTTCATTATTTGGATCAGACAAGTCACAAGAATTACTTGAAAAAGCTTGTTTTTGATTTAAATCAATTTGACTTTTGTTGAAAAATACGATAACTGATCTCCACGAACAAGGTTTTTAAGCCTATTACCGTGTGACAGATATGTATTATATCTATATTATGCGGAATAAATAAGAGTTGCGGAATAAAATAAAGCGGTAAATCTAAACTAGACAGTATTTAAATAGACAGAAAGCGGTAAATAAAGTAAAAGTTAGAAGTTAAAGGTTAGATGTAATAAACGCCATTATCAACGATAACGTGTTTTTACAATAAATAAAAAGGTTAAAAGTTAGAAGTTAGAAGTTAGAAATTAGATGTTAGATGTAATAAACGTCATTATCAACGATAACGTGTTTTTACAATAAGTAAAAAGGTTAGAAGTTAGAAGTTAGATGTCTCGGTTAAATACAGTCCACATATGTTTTGGTTGTCACGGTTTAATTCGGATGTATTGGAGATTTGGTACAGTTGATTTATAACAGTTTAAATAAATCAATAACGACACGGATAATTTTAAAAGAACTTATCGATAGTTGCGGAAGATAGCGTTTTTCTTGATATGTCGATTTCTTGTTCTTCACGGTAAGATGAGGTTTTGGTGATTTTTGGTGTCGGATAGAGGTTGTTTAGAGGTTTGGAGTTTAGTGTCGGGTAAGGGTTGTTTGAAGGTTTGAGGTTTGGTGTCGGGTGGAGGTTTTGTTTCTTGCGGTTTTGCGGTTTGATCCTCGTTTCCAAATGCAGAAATATCAGAATTTATAGCTGTTTGGTCGTGGATTAGAGTGTATGGAGCTTGGATGATATGTATTTGTGGTGTAGAAATCAGCAAGATGAAGCATCTATTTATAGTCTGTTCCAGCGGAGATCGGGTCGCGATCATTATGGGATCGGGTCGCGATCTCGAGTGGTTCCCGCTTTTGTGCTGGCCACTACCCGTCTCGGTGGAGTTGGTCGCTGGGATCGGGTCGCGATGGGATAAAGATCGGGTCGTGATCCTGGTAGGGTCGCGATGGATAGATGATCGGGTCGCGATCTCAAGTGGTTCCCTGCTTTTGTGCTGGCCACTACCCGACTCGGTGGAGTTGGTCGCTGAGATCGGGTCGCGATGGGATAAAGATCGGGTCGCGATCCGGGTCGGGTCGCGATTGGTGGAAGGTCGGGTCGCGATCTCGTCGGGTTGCCATAGGCTCGCGATCCTTTGTCAGCAAAGCGTCACTTGTTTGTCACTTAGATCGGGTCGCGATCTGTACTGTTCCAGCCTTTTTCTTCTTTTGTTTTGATTTTCTTCATTTCGCGACACATGAGCTGTTGGGTCGCGATTGCTGTCGTTGGGTGACATTTTTGCTTTTTGGTACATAGCGTCATTTTCTCCGGTTTGGTTGAACTTGGTTTTACACAACCTGAAATAAACTGTTAATAAAAACATTTCGACTTATTTCAGTGATGGTCACATAAAAACATAAAAACATTATTCAACAATTTCCCCCTATGTGATCATTAATGAAATGAGGAGAAAAATGTTTGATTGAAATTCTTGAAATTTGGATAAGACATTTATAAAACCATATCACCTGTTTTGAAAGAGTGTGACTAGATTTTACTTGTGTTTTGAAAAATGTTTGTCAAGAATATTTGTTTCTGAATCAAAGTCTTGAGTTCGATTATCAAAAGGTTTTTGTATATGTATTTTCATAATATTCCTTAAGATTTTATAGCATTTATAAAGACGACAAGTGATCTTAATAGGTCGATTCAGATGAACGCTCACAGGTATAGCTCACACTTGACTGAGGTGTTTGTTTGTTCTGGGTGCAGAACTGGTGTATAATCACTAAAGATGAGTGATATCTCTCAGTTTGAAGGTGTTGACTTATGCTTAATGTGGATTTATACCTATATACTTTAGTCACTTGGTCTTCATATTAGATAATCAATCACATAAGACTGGTTTCGGCATTACTCAGAGGGTTTCTTCATTCATGCCATTGATGTTCACTCTCTCTCCGTCGGGAAATACATGTAGAGGGTTTTAGAAATTTTCATAGTGCAGTTTGCAACTAAGAATATTCAATTATGGAAGCTACAGTATCCCGGTAAATCTTCGGTTTTGAACAGCTTATATTTGATAAAGCTATTGAGAATTCGTTGTTTTGAGAGGTGTCTGTCTTGATGGATTGTTGTTGTAAATCTTCTTTTTCTTTGGTGATGTGTTCACCTTTGTCTTTATCTTTTCTTGATTTCTGCGAATACACCTTGTGTAAAAGATATCTGATGTGGTTACCAATTGTGATTTGTTGACAGCATTTGTTGGATATGACTTTGTCGTTTCTTCATTTGTCAGATTTGTTATGCTAGATGATGAAGCTTTTCTTTGAAGTGGTTTGATTGAGGATAGGGATAGGTGATATAATAGACAGTTTGTCTAATATATAAGAAAATGAAAGTATCGTCCCTGGTCATTTTGATATCTAAGCAAAAATGAGACTAGCATCACGGTATAAGAGTATAAATCCTATAAGTCATACTGAAAACACCTTTGCTCACAGAAATGAATTCCATTTAGCAGTTGAAGACGAGGCACAATTTCTCACATGGGTTTGGTTTTCATCTGAATCTCCTGATCTTATGTCCCTTTACAGATAAAATCGTTATAATTTGAAATAAATTCAAAGGGAATAGGAGAATGTACATAACAAAAATGTTTGAACTTTGAACCTTCTCTTTAATTAAGAATCAATATAACTGAAAACATTCATCGAGCATAAGTATCTGAAAATTTAGTCAAGAAGATGTTAATCACATGATTCTATAAAAGCTTATTATGACAAGTCTTTTATTGTATTTTTGAAGATTTGTTTTTCTGAATGTTTTTGGAAAATTTTGGTTATTTGAATGTTTTTGGTAAATTTCGGTTTGGGGGTGAGAATGGGGTAACAAGAGTTCCCCCATAAATGATGCACTGGGATCATTTTGGATAGGTAGATTGGGATTGTTTAAAGAGGAATTTGGTTTTGGTGGTTCTCCCATAAATGATGCATTGGGATCATTTGGACAGGTGGATTGGGGTGTTTTAGGAGGGTTCTGGTTTTGGTGGTTCCCCCTCGACTGGATCCGCATCATTTTGGTTTGATTGTGAAGTTTCTGCATCGGAGGTAGTGTGGGTTTGAAGTCTTGTAGAAGGCTATGGTTTGTTGTCATATGCTTGGAACGGCCACTATCGATATACCATGTATCATCCTTGGGCTCTCCAGCACAAAGTACCTGCAATTAGACAGAAAGTTTAGGTACCCAAACCATGGTGGGTCCTGATTTGTTAATGGTTTTTGGTGATTTGAAATCATTATGGTTTCTGTTAATTGGACGAAGTGGTTGAGGCTTGATTTGACTTATCAGATTTTCCCAATTTAAGATTTGTTTTTGAAAACCTGTCAGTTGAAATGGTCTTTGATTTTGTGAAAGGTATCCTATATGTGAAGATCCGTTTGATAACCTTTCTTTGTATCTGGGATCTGAATGGTTTTGGAAAACACTTTGATGATTGAATGGAATTTGATGAAATGATGGTTTCCGAAAGTTCCTTGAGAGATTGAAGTTTATCTCTTGAAAGCAACTTTGAATTGGTTTTTGAAAAGGTTTTTGTTTTGGATTAAAAGTTTGTTTTTGTGGCACAGAAGCTGGTTTTAAAGGTTTCTTTTGGGTTTGTTTGAAAACTTTGGGTTTGCCTTGTTCCTTTTGAAGAGCAATTGGTTTAGAGGTACTGCCTTTCTCGTAAAAGGAGTTTTGGTTGGTAATTTGGATTTGGTGGGTTGAAGACCTATTAGTGAAAGATCTTTTGGAAACAGTGAAATCAGTATCATCTGGGTTACAGTTGATAACTGTTTCGTCGTCTGAATTTTCCTCATTAACAGATGAGGATAGATCTGTTAGAGTTGATTCAGAGTTTTCACTGTTAGTCCTGGTTTCTTGTTTGGCTTGTTCGATTTCGAAGGATTCTCTTCCTAATCCAGGTCTGTAATTTGTATCGATTTTGCCAGATCCTAAGGATGTTGCTTTGATGAAAATATCATCACTTAGCTTTCTAGCAAGATTGATAGAATCTAGTTTTCCTTGAAATCTTTGATTTTCGGATTCAAGAAGTTTGATTTGTTTAGAAGAATCATCTAATTTCAAAATCAAACTAGTGTTTGTGTCAGTTAAATCTTGAATTTTTAGTTTTAACTGAAGGACTTCTATTTCTAAGGTATCTTTTATTTCAGATGGAAAAACAGATTGATTTTTTATTTCCAAGTCCTTTTTTTGTTTTAGAGCTTCATTTAATTGTTTTAAGACGTGATTATATTCTTCAGATTTTCGTTCGATGTCTCTTTCAAGTTTGTCTCTAGTCCTTGTTGATTCTCCAAATCTGAGTTGCAAGGTTTGTAATTCAGATTTGCAGATATCAGATTTGACTATTGTGTCATGATATAGTTTGAGATCAGCTTTCAAACTGTTCTCAATCTTAGTCATATGGGACTCAAATGGTGTTTTTGAAAGACCGATTTCTGAGATCATAGACCATACCTGATCGATGACATATGGAGCTCTTGAGTAGGTTGTGGAAGACATTTTTGGGTTGTTTTTTTTTTTTTTTTTTTTTTTTTTTGTGAACAAGTGATATTAAGATGAAATTTTTAAAGGAAACTTGTTGGTGGTTTATAAAAACGCTACACAAAAGTTCTCGACAAAAATTTCAGATTAAATCACACAAGCTCTGATACCAATTGTTGAAAAATACGATAACTGATCTCCACGAACAAGGTTTTTAAGCCTATTACCGTGTGACAGATATGTATTATATCTATATTATGCGGAATAAATAAAAGTTGCGGAATAAAATAAAGCGGTAAATCTAAACTAGACAGTATTTAAATAGACAGAAAGCGGTAAATAAAGTAAAAGTTAGAAGTTAAAGGTTAGATGTAATAAACGCCATTATCAACGATAACGTGTTTTTACAATAAATAAAAAGGTTAAAAGTTAGAAGTTAGAAGTTAGAAATTAGATGTTAGATGTAATAAACGCCATTATCAACGATAACGTGTTTTTACAATAAGTAAAAAGGTTAGAAGTTAGAAGTTAGATGTCTCGGTTAAATACAGTCCACATATGTTTTGGTTGTCACGGTTTAATTCGGATGTATTGGAGATTTGGTACAGTTGATTTATAACAGTTTAAATAAATCAATAACGACACGGATAATTTTAAAAGAACTTATCGATAGTTGCGGAAGATAGCGTTTTTCTTGATATGTCGATTTCTTGTTCTTCACGGTAAGATGAGGTTTTGGTGATTTTTGGTGTCGGATAGAGGTTGTTTAGAGGTTTGGAGTTTAGTGTCGGGTAAGGGTTGTTTGGAGGTTTGAGGTTTGGTGTCGGGTGGAGGTTTTGTTTCTTGCGGTTTTGCGGTTTGATCCTCGTTTCCAAATGCAGAAATATCAGAATTTATAGCTGTTTGGTCGTGGATTAGAGTGTATGGAGCTTGGATGATATGTATTTGTGGTGTAGAAATCAGCAAGATGAAGCATCTATTTATAGTCTGTTCCAGCGGAGATCGGGTCGCGATCTTTATGGGATCGGGTCGCGATCTCGAGTGGTTCCCGATTTTGTGCTGGCCACTACCCGACTCGGTGGAGTTGGTCGCTGAGATCGGGTGTCCACATATGTTTTGGTTGTCACGGTTTAATTCGGATGTATTGGAGATTTGGTACAGTTGATTTATAACAGTTTAAATAAATCAATAACGACACGAATAATTTTAAAAGAACTTATCGATAGTTGCGGAAGATAGCGTTTTTCTTGATATGTCGATTTCTTGTTCTTCACGGTAAGATGAGGTTTTGGTGATTTTTGGTGTCGGATAGAGGTTGTTTAGAGGTTTGGAGTTTAGTGTCGGGTAAGGGTTGTTTGGAGGTTTGAGGTTTGGTGTCGGGTGGAGGTTTTGTTTCTTGCGGTTTTGCGGTTTGATCCTCGTTTCCAAATGCAGAAATATCAGAATTTAGAGCTGTTTGGTCGTGGATTAGAGTGTATGGAGCTTGGATGATATGTATTTGTGGTGTAGAAATCAGCAAGATGAAGCATCTATTTATAGTCTGTTCCAGCGGAGATCGGGTCGCGATCTTTATGGGATCGGGTCGCGATCTCGAGTGGTTCCCGCTTTTGTGCTGGCCACTACCCGACTCGGTGGAGTTGGTCGCTGAGATCGGGTCGCGATGTATAGATGATCGGGTCGCGATCCGGGTCGGGTCGCGATGGGTGAAAGGTCGGGTCGCGATCTCGTCGGGTTGCCATAGGCTCGCGATCCTTGGTCAGCAAAGCGTCACGTGTGTGTCATCAGATAGGGTCGCGATCTGGATGAGATCGGGTCGCGATCTGCACTGTTCCAGCCTTTTTCTTCTTTTGTTTTGATTTTCTTCATTTCGCGACACATGAGCTGTTGGGTCGCGATTTCTGTCGCTGGGTGACATTTTTGCTTTTTGGTACATTGCGTCATTTTCTCCGGTTTGGTTGATCTCGAATTTATGCAATCTGAAATAAACTGTTAATAAAAACATTTCGACTTATTTCAGTGATGGTCACATAAAAACATAAAAACATTATTCAACAATTTCCCCCTATGTGATCATTAATGAAATGAGGAGAAAAAAGTTTGATTGAAATTCTTGAAATTTGGATTAGACATTTATAAAACCATATCACTTGTTTTGAAAGAGTGTGACTAGATTTTACTTATGTTTTGAAAAATGTTTGTCAAGAATATTTGTTTCTGAATCAAAGTCTCGAGTTCGATTATCAAAAGGTTTTTGTATATGTATTTTCATAATATTCCTTAAGATTTTATAGCATTTATAAAGACGACAAGTGATCTTAATAGGTCGATTCAGATGAACGCTCACAGGTATAGCTCACACTTGACTGAGGTGTTTGTTTGTTCTGGGTGCAGAACGGGTGTATAATCACTAAAGATGAGTGATATCTCTCAGTTTGAAGGTGTTGACTTATGCTTAATGTGGATTTATACCTATATACTTTAGTTACTTGGTCTTCATATTAGATAATCAATCACATAAGACTGGTTTCGGCATTACTCAGAGGGTTTCTTCATTCATGCCATTGATGTTCACTCTCTCTCCGTCGGGAAATACATGTAGAGGGGTTTAGAAATTTTCATAGTGCAGTTTGCAACTAAGAATATTCAAATATAGCTGTTCAAAACCGGGATACTGTAGCTTTCATAATTGAATATTCTTAGTTGCAAACTGCACTATGAAAATTTCTAAAACCCTCTACATGTATTTCCCGACGGAGAGAGAGTGAACATCAATGGCATGAATGAAGAAACCCTCTGAGTAATGCCGAAACCAGTCTTATGTGATTGATTATCTAATATGAAGACCAAGTGACTAAAGTATATAGGTATAAATCCACATTAAGCATAAGTCAACACCTTCAAACTGAGAGATATCACTCATCTTTAGTGATTATACACCAGTTCTGCACCCAGAACAAACAAACACCTCAGTCAAGTGTGAGCTATACCTGTGAGCGTTCATCTGAATCGACCTATTAAGATCACTTGTCGTCTTTATAAATGCTATAAAATCTTAAGGAATATTATGAAAATACATATACAAAAACCTTTTGATAATCGAACTCAAGACTTTGATTCAGAAACAAATATTCTTGACAAACATTTTTCAAAACACAAGTAAAATCTAGTCACACTCTTTCAAAACAGGTGATATGATTTTATAAATGTCTTATCCAAATTTCAAGAATTTCAATCAAACATTTTTCTCCTCATTTCATTAATGATCACATAGGGGGAAATTGTTGAATAATGTTTTTATATTTTTATGTGACCATCACTGAAATAAGTCGAAATGTTTTTATTAACAGTTTATTTCAGGTTGCGTAAAATCAAGTTCAACCAAACCGGAGAAAATGACGCTATGTACCAAAAAGCAAAAATGTCACCCAACGACAGCAATCGCGACCTAACAGCTCATGTGTCGCGAAATGAAGAAAATCAAAACAAAAGAAGAAAAAGGCTGGAACAGTACAGATCGCGACCCGATCCAACCCAGATCGCGACCCGATCTAAGTGACAAACAAGTGACGCTTTGCTGACCAAGGATCGCGAAAGCCTATGGCAACCCGACGAGATCGCGACCCGACCTTCCACCAATCGCGACCCGACCCGGATCGCGACCCGATCTTTATCCCATCGCGACCCGATCTCAGCGACCAACTCCACCGAGTCGGGTAGTGGCCAGCACAAAAGCAGGGAACCACTTGAGATCGCGACCCGATCATCTATCCATCGCGACCCTACCAGGATCACGACCCGATCTTTATCCCATCGCGACCCGATCCCAGCGACCAACTCCACCGAGACGGGTAGTGGCCAGCACAAAAGCGGGAACCACTCGAGATCGCGACCCGATCCCATAACTTACTTTATGAGATAAAAATATAAATGGTTGGAAAATAAAAGGTTAAAATTAAAATAAAAGAAAAGAATATAACTAATATAAACTAAGAAATCTAAAAAACAAAATAATTTTAATAAAAATATAAAAGCTATGAATATAAAACTAAAACTAATAAAACAAAAAGCCAAAATAAAATAAATTGGTTTTAATAAAAATAAAATGATAAAAACTTTTTTTTCTAAAATATATAAAAAAAACTAATGTTGAAAATAATAAAGACTAAAATTCTAAAATAAAAAAATTGGTTTTAAATAAAATAAGAAAATGTAAAAGTAATTGGCAAAATATAAAAATGAAATAAAAATAAACTAAGTAAAAGAAAATAAATAATTAAAAACAACTAAATAAAAATCTATATTAAAAAGTAAAATTAAACAAACTAAAAATAATTAACTGAAATAAATCTATTAAAGAAAATAACAAGTTTAAGCTAAAAATAATAAAAACTAAATTTATAAAAGTTTAGAAAAATAAAAATAAATTAAAAATGGTTTTCTAAAATGGTTTGGTGGTTTAGGGTTAAAAATGGTGGTTTTAGGGTTTTTTAAGAAATAATTGGTTTTAAAAAAATTATAATGTAAATAAAAAAATAAAATATCCCATAAATTAAAATACACATATATATTTTTCTTCCGTTAAGCCCTGCAAACAAAAACACACAAATTAGTTCATTTTTCGATGTAAAATGATGAAATACGTTAAAAACAGAATTTTTATTTTTTAGCACGCATTAACGCAAATCATAGTTTTTAAGCTCGAAAATATTGTAAAGTCTTAGGTTTAAGGATAAATTTTATCATTAAAGCTCAAAAAGAGATCGCAAAATGATCTCTAAACATCCCCAAACTTTAAGCATTGCTCGTCCCGAGCAATAAAAAAAATTAGACTTTACAATATTTGAAAAATGAAATTAAAGTATGGGAAATTTTTTCTTTTTCAAGAAATACAAACTTATTATTATTTTATTTCTTTTTGTGTTTTTTTTAACAACGAATCATAGATCCTACAATATTATCTGTCCATTTTCAAAACTCTAGTACACTAGCTTAATTTATCTGCTAAATTATAATTATGCCTTCTAGTTACGCACACAAAAATAGCTAATTCTAAAAACTTGCATGTTAACGTTTTATCCACATTACCCGAATATATTAACCATGTATCAAAAGGTCTTGCAAAGGCTCAAAAATATATCTGGTACCCACCCTGCAATCTCACTTGGTAAAGGGAAAGTTTTAGGCTTTTCTCCGTTCATTGATAAACAAGACTTACACTTAGCGTTTATATCATTAGAGCCTGAAGTGAAATTAAACTAAAATGCACCATAAATCCTATAAAATACAAAACAGTACATTTTATTTTTGATCCGGCCTATATATAACACACTAATAAAAGTGTCAAGAATATATATACCAAACTGTCTTGACTAAAAATAAGCAGATAAAAATCCAACTGTATGTACAAAATTTATCACAATATTTTTGAATTGATTTTTTTTAGTAAAAGATAACTTATTTACAGAAAATAAGAACACCACACCAAACTACATCATTCTCTTTTCTTTTCTTTTCTTTCTTTTTTTTTTAATTTTTTTTTGTTTTTTTGTTTTTTTGTTTTTTTTAGAGAACAGATGTAACACACCAAACTTACAAAATTTATTAAAATACAAATTTCTATAAAATAAAATCTTTTTGTGTATATTTTTTTTTTGACTCACCCATAAAATTTGATGTTTTACTGGTGAGTATAACTGAAATAAACTCACACTAAAAGCAATCTTAAAGAAATATTGAAAATTTTCAAATAAAATCAAATAAAACAAAACGATATCTACAATGGAAACAAACAAAACGAAATATACTACAACTGACGAAAATAAGCAAATAAAATGGACTTTTAGTGCAATTTTAGCTTAGGTTAGAGAATCCACTATGACTCTAATGACAAAAGGCATCATGCAAGCTCGACTCCATGCATCTCCAAACTCCGCGCCCAAAACACTCAAATTGCATAAAATGTGCAATTATCCTCACTCAAGAAACGATACCCTTAATCATTTATATGGTTAACTGCCCGTTTAATGTGGATAGTGTTTTAAAATGCAAGTCCTAGGATTAACTAATCCATTTCCATTATAAAATCTAGGCATAACTACAATTTAATATACAAATTAAACTATTGCCTATTAATCTTAAAAATAAACAACTAATATGCATAATCTATAATGTCATTAAAGTTTGTTTTCTTTTTTTGTTTTTTTTTAAATCAGTTTGTACTTATTTAAAAAAAAAAAAAAAAAAAAAAAAACATCCCCAAACTTTAATGGTTAAACAAGCATTTACACACACATTTTATTCACAATCATCATCATCAAAGAATTTTAAATGATATATCAAAAAGATTAAGGAATAGAACTCCCTGATGATGGTTCCTTCACGAAGTTCTCCATTTCAGCTCGTCAGTGATCCGATTATCCTAAGTCATCTCTTTATTCGCAAACTGCAATCACACACAAAATTAAATTACTGAAATGTAAACAAATTAAGCACACAACACAAAAGTAAAGAGTACTCCCTGATGATGTTAACCAACTCCCGCTCTATCGAAGGCCTTTACCTTCACCGGTACAAGTACCTTCAGATGCTTCTTGGCTTGAATGATGGCATTATGAATTCCACAGGATGCCCTTTTGAGCACTTCATGATATTCTCCTAGAGCAACCTTCAAAAAATAACTTCCAAACTTATTGGAAGGTTGGTCAAGAATATTTTTTTCTAAAACTTGTGCCTCCTCTTTTGGTTGGATATCAAAAGCAAGATCTGGTGTATTTGTCGTGATTTCATAGCCATGAATCGCTTCTATTTGAATTTCTTTAGTGTACACCTCAACATCACAAGTAGGCACAATCTCTTCTTCTTTTTCTGACTCTCTAAACTCCTCTATGATTTTAGACTCAAAAGCCTCGTTAAGCTCAAGTTCTGTCCTATACGAGTCCTCCTGAATATCACAATTACTCGAAGAAGTGCTATCATCACAATAGTCATAATACGCATTAGTATTTGGATCGATAGAAAAAGATGACTCGGGCTCCAATGAAGTTAATGCCTTAGTCATTTCTTCTACTTGGATTTGCAAATTATCTAATCGTGTATTATTATCTTTTATATAATCTATTAACATCTTCTCAAACTGTGTTTGTTCAGTAACAGGTTCTGGCTCGTAAGAACTTTCAAAATAAGGCTGGAAATTATCAGAATAAAATTGATGCTTCGTATGATAATTGTTTTCAGGAAAAGGATTATAGTTATCAAAGTAAGCATTTTGTTCCTCATACAAATGATTTTGTTGATGCTGACTATCCCAAGGAAAGTCGTGATGCTGCAAACAACTCGTCTCTTCATATTGAAAACTAGGATAGTTTTCATATTGATAACTGGGATTGTATTCATTAGAAATTCTACTTTGTTCACTAAATCCTTGAAAACTCTCATTAAAATTATGCATCTGATCAGCCTCATTATAAAACTGGATATTATTATACATAGAAAAAACAGAGAGTGTGTTTTTTTTAATTTTATATTTTTTTAAAACAAATTTACAAACTTTTGATTTTTTTTTTCTTAAATTGTATAAAAAAATTTTGTTTTTTTTTATTTTATAAAACAAACACAATATATTAATTTTACGTTCAATTAAATTGCCTTTCCCCGTGGGTATGATATCTGGTCTTCACCGACTATTATTACTTGTACGATCCTGTGCACTTGCAGGTCGTGTTAAACTGAACAGGTTTAAAACCCAAACAAGTTTTTGGCGCCAGTGCATCATCTATGGGGGAACCTTCTTTACCTCATTCTCACCCTATAATCCAAAAAGACATATCTGACAACAACCAAAATCTATTCCCAACAGAATCACCTGACCAAGAAGAACAATGGGACATAGAAACACCAATCGAAATACCTGAAAAAACTCGCCTAATCAAATGGACCAGAAATCATCCTGCAGAACAAATTATAGGAGATCCCAATTCTGGTATTCAAACAAGAGCCGCTTCCTCAAATGAATGTTTATACGGAGCATTCTTGTCTATGACTGAACCCAAAACCATCCATTCAGCTCTCAAAGATCCAGACTGGGTCAAAGCCATGCAAGAAGAACTAGCTGAATTTGAAAGAAACCAAGTATGGGATCTTGTTCCTACTCCTCCCGATGTTACTGTAGTAGGTTCAAGATGGGTTTTCAGAAACAAAACTGATGATCAAGGCATAGTCTGTCGAAACAAAGCAAGACTTGTCGTCAAGGGCTATTCTCAACAAGAAGGAATCGATTACGATGAAACTTATGCTCCAGTTGCAAGACTCGAAGCCATTCGTATCTTTCTAGCATATGCAGCACACAAGAACTTCAAGGTTTACCAAATGGATGTAAAATGTGCATTTTTACATGGAGAGATTGATCGTGATGTGTATATTCAACAACCTCCAGGTTTTGAAGATCCACAATTCCCAAATCACAGTTTTAAGTTACAAAAAGCAGTTTACGCCTTAAAACAAGCACCTCGAGCCTGGTATTCAACATTGTCAACATTTCTAGAAGAATCAGGATTCAAAAGAGGTTCAATTGATCAAACTCTCTTTCGTAAAATTTTTAATAAACATCTGTTAATCGTTCAAATATATGTCGATGACATTATTTTCGGTTCTACTGATGAATCCTTGAGTATCAAGTTTGCAGATTTGATGAAGAGCAAATTTGAGATGAGCATGATAGGAGAAATGACTACTTTTCTTAGACTACAAGTCAAACAATCATCAGATGGAATTTTCATCAATCAAGAAAATTATGTTAAAAATCTTCTAACTCGTTTTTCTCTTGACAAATCAAATACAGCAAAAACCCCAATAGCTCTTGGTTACAAATTAGATGCAGACCTAAATGGCAAGCCTGTTGATCAAAAGAAATTTCGAGGAATGATAGGATCACTCCTATACCTCACAGCCAGCAGACCCGACATCATGTTTTCTACATGTGTCTGTGCCAGATACCAAGCCAATCCTATGGAATCTCATGCCATAGCTCTGAAAAGAATTTTCAAATATCTTAAAGGAACTCCATCTCTTGGCCTTTGGTATCCAGCTAACTCTGATTTTCAGCTTAATGCCTTCACCGACTCCGACTATGGAGGATGCAGACTAGACAGAAAAAGCACATCTGGTTCTTGCCAATTTCTTGGAGGCAGACTGGTAAGCTGGACTTCAAAGAAACAATCTTGCGTGTCCACTTCAACTGCAGAAGCTGAATATGTAGCTGCCGCAAGCTGCTGTTCACAAGTCATGTGGATGCAAACTCAATTACGTGACTATGGCTACAAAGTATCACAAATTCCCATATTTTGTGACTCAACCAGCGCAATCGCCATTTCTCACAATCCAGTGCACCACTCCATGACAAAGCACATCGATATTCGATATCATTTCCTCAAAGATAATATTCAAAAAGGTCATATCGAATTGCACTTTATAAACACAGAAGATCAAATTGCTGATGTCTTTACTAAGGCACTAGACGAAACCAAGTTTCAATACTTCCTAGGCCGTCTAGGAATGTTGAATCCAGATAACATCCATCCCTAATCTCTTACTTTTTGTTTGTACAAAAGAGTGTTTACTTTCATAAACAAAATTTTCCAAAAACATTCAAATAACCAAAATTTCCAAAAACATTCAGAAAAACAAATCTTCAAAAATACAATAAAAGACTTGTCATAATAAGCTTTTATAGAACCATGTGATTAACATCTTCTTGACTAAATTTTCAGATACTTATGCTCGATGAATGTTCTCAGTTATATTGATTCTAAATTAAAGAGAAGGTTCAAAGTTCAAACATTTTTGTTGTGTACATTCTCCTATTCCCTTTGAATTTATTTCAAATTATAACGATTTTATCTGTAAAGGGACATAAGATCAGGAGATTCAGATGAAAACCAAACCCATGTGAGAAATTGTGCCTCGTCTTTAACTGCAAAGTGGAATTCATTTCTGTGAGCAAAGGTGTTTTCATTATGACTTATAGGATTTATACTCTTATACCGTGATGCTAGTCTCATTTTTGCTTAGATATCAAAATGACAAGGGACGATACTTTCATTTTCTTATATAATAGACAAACTGTCTATTATATCACCTATCCCTATCCTCAATCAACCCACTTCAAAGAAAAGACTGATCATCTGGCATAACGAATCTGACAAATGAAGAAACGACAAAGTCATATCCAACAAATGCTGTCAACAAATCACAATTAGTAACCACATCAGATATCTTTTACACAAGGTGTATTCGCACAAATCAAGAAAAGATAAAGACAAAGGTGAACACATCACCAAAGAAAAAGAAGATTTACAACAACAATCCATCAAGACAGACACCTCTCAAAACAACGAATTCTCAATAGCTTTATCAAATATAAGCTGTTCAAAACCGAAGATTTACCGGGATACTGTAGCTTTCATAATTGAATATTCTTAGTTGCAAACTGCACTATGAAAATTTCTAAAACCCTCTACATGTATTTCCCGACGGAGAGAGAGTGAACATCAATGGCATGAATGAAGAAACCCTCTGAGTAATGCCGAAACCAGTCTTATGTGATTGATTATCTAATATGAAGACCAAGTGACTAAAGTATATAGGTATAAATCCACATTAAGCATAAGTCAACACCTTCAAACTGAGAGATATCACTCATCTTTAGTGATTATACACCAGTTCTGCACCCAGAACAAACAAACACCTCAGTCAAGTGTGAGCTATACCTGTGAGCGTTCATCTGAATCGACCTATTAAGATCACTTGTCGTCGTAAATCTAAACTAGACAGTATTTAAATAGACAGAAAGCGGTAAATAAAGTAAAAGTTAGAAGTTAAAGGTTAGATGTAATAAACGCCATTATCAACGATAACGTGTTTTTACAATAAATAAAAAGGTTAAAAGTTAGAAGTTAGAAGTTAGAAATTAGATGTTAGATGTAATAAACGACATTATCAACGATAACGTGTTTTTACAATAAGTAAAAAGGTTAGAAGTTAAAAGTTAGATGTCTGGGTTAAATACAGTCCACATATGTTTTGGTTGTCACGGTTTAATTCGGATGTATTGGAGATTTGGTACAGTTGATTTATAACAGTTTAAATAAATCAATAACGACACGGATAATTTTAAAAGAACTTATCGATAGTTGCGGAAGATAGCGTTTTTCTTGATATGTCGATTTCTTGTTCTTCACGGTAAGATGAGGTTTTGGTATTTTTGGTGTCGGATAGAGGTTGTTTAGAGGTTTGGAGTTTAGTGTCGGGTAAGGGTTGTTTGGAGGTTTGAGGTTTGGTGTCGGGTGGAGGTTTTGTTTCTTGCGGTTTTGCGGTTTGATCCTCGTTTCCAAATGTAGAAATATCAGAATTTAGAGCTGTTTGGTCGTGGATTAGAGTGTATGGAGCTTGGATGATATGTATTTGTGGTGTAGAAATCAGCAAGATGAAGCATCTATTTATAGTCTGTTCCAGCGGAGATCGGGTCGCGATCTTTATGGGATCGGGTCGCGATCTCGAGTGGTTCCCGCTTTTGTGCTGGCCACTACCCGTCTCGGTGGAGTTGGTCGCTGGGATCGGGTCGCGATGGGATAAAGATCGGGTCGTGATCCTGGTAGGGTCGCGATGGATAGATGATCGGGTCGCGATCTCAAGTGGTTCCCTGCTTTTGTGCTGACCACTACCCGACTCGGTGGAGTTGGTCGCTGAGATCGGGTCGCGATGGGATAAAGATCGGGTCGTGATCCTGGTAGGGTCGCGATGGATAGATGATCGGGTCGCGATCTCAAGTGGTTCCCTGCTTTTGTGCTGGCCACTACCCGACTCGGTGGAGTTGGTCGCTGAGATCGGGTCGCGATGGGATAAAGATCGGGTCGCGATCCGGGTCGGGTCGCGATTGGTGGAAGGTCGGGTCGCGATCTCGTCGGGTTGCCATAGGCTCGCGATCCTTGGTCAGCAAAGCGTCACTTGTTTGTCACTTAGATCGGGTCGCGATCTGGGTTGGATCGGGTCGCGATCTGTACTGTTCCAGCCTTTTTCTTCTTTTGTTTTGATTTTCTTCATTTCGCGACACATGAGCTGTTGGGTCGCGATTGCTGTCGTTGGGTGACATTTTTGCTTTTTGGTACATAGCGTCATTTTCTCCGGTTTGGTTGAACTTGATTTTACGCAACCTGAAATAAACTGTTAATAAAAACATTTCGACTTATTTCAGTGATGGTCACATAAAAACATAAAAACATTATTCAACAACTTTGATCATGAAAAGGTGTTTGGTTTTGAGAGGATGTTGACAACAAAGCAAGTGGTCCTCCAAAAGAAGTAGACGTTGGTGGGTCAATCGAGGATTCATACGATTGTAATTCTCCGTACAGATTGTACAAAGATTCAGTATGAATTGTCGGATTTCCCTGGATGATGAGTTTGACCATTTTCCAGCTTTCATAAAGGTTGTTTAAAAATTTGAGGTTTATCTCATGCTGTGACTTTTTGATGCCTAAATTATTCATTTTGATGGTAATGAGATTGAACCTGTCATGAGCATCATGGATGGTCTCATGTGAAAACATTTTGAAGTTGTCAAATTCGTTTAAAACAGATGTTTTCTTGTTTTCAATGATTCTCTCATTTCCTTCAAATCGATTTTTCAAAGTTTGCCAAATTTGGTTTGCAGTTAAAAGGATTATATCATTCATTTGGCTTAGAATACTGTGGGGTATTCCAGACACAAGCTCCTTTTTGGCTTGAAGTTCAAGTTTCTTCCTTTCATTCAGTATATCCAAGTTACTCGTAAGAGAGGTCATGTTATCTGGTAGAGATCCGTCTACACATTTCCACACATCTTCACTTATAGAGTTGAGATGAAGATTCATACGACCTACCCATGATTTATATTCTTCGGGAACAAGAATGGGTGCTCGAGTACCTGAACCTATACTGTTAGCAATAGATACAGAATTTATGTTTGAGTAGTTTGCGGAAGACATTTTGTTTTTTTTTTTTTTTTTTTTTTTTTTTTTTTTGTTAACGAAGATGTGATGTTAAAATGAAATTTTTAAAGAAAACTTATTGGTGGTTTATAAAAACGCTACACAAAAGTTTTCGACAAAAATTTTCAAAATAAATCACACAAGTAAATTTTTTTTTTTAATTTTTTTTGTTTGATTTTTGAACAAGTGATATTAAGATGAAATTTTTAAAGAAAACTTATTGGTGGTTTATAAAAACGCTACACAAAAGTTCTCGACAAAAATTTCAGATTAAATCACATGAGCTCTGATACTAATTGTTGAAAATACGATAACTGATCTCCACGAATAAGGTTTTTAAGCCGATTACTGTGTGACAGATATGTATTTTATCTATAATATGCGGAATAAAAAAGAGTTGCGGAATAAAGTTAAATTGCTGAAAGCTATAAATAAATAGACAGAAAGCGGTAAATAAAGTAAAAGTTAGAAGTTAGAGGTTAGATGTAATAAACGCCATTATCAACGATAACGTGTTTTTACAATAAATAAAAAGGTTAGAAGTTAGATGTTAGATGTTAGATGTAATAAACGCCATTATCAATGATAAAGTGTTTTTACAATAAATAAAAAAGTTAGAAATTAGAAGTTAGATGTGTCGGTTAAATACAGTCCACATATGTTTGGTTGTCACGGTTCAATTCGGATGTATTGGATATTTGGTACAGTTGATTTATAACAGTTTAAATAAATCAATAACGACAAAGATAAATTATTGGAATTATAATTTCAAAAGAACTTATCGATGACGGAAGAACGTGGAGTTTTCTTGATGTGTCGATTTCTTGTTCTTTTCGGTAGGATGAGATTTTGGTGATATTTGGTGTCGGGTAGAGGTTGTTTGGAGGTTTGAAGTTTGGTGTCGGGTAGAGGTTGTTTAGAGGTTTGAAGTTTTGGTGTCGGGAGGATGTCTTGTTTCTTGCGGTTTTGCGGTTTGGTTCTTGTTGCCAAATGCAGAAATTTGAGAGTCTTGAGCTGTTTGGTCGTGGGTGTGCTTGTGGTTTATATGTGTAAGTTGTACAAAATCAGCAAGAGAGAGCCTGAATTTATAGTTCTGTCCAGGCGAGATCGGGTCGCGATCCTCTATAGGATCGGGTCGCGATCTTGAGTGTGGTCCGCTTTTGTGCTGGCCACTACCCGACTCAGTGGAGTGTGGTTGGTGGGTAGGGTCGCGATCTGTAAGGAGATCGGGTCGTGATACGGGTCGGGTCGCGATGGGTCAAAAGATCGAGTCGCGATCTCGTCGGGTTGCCATCGGCTCGCGATCTTTGGTCAGCATTATATCATCGTGACACAGCTTCGATCCGGTCGCGATCCGGGTTGAGATCGGGTCGCGATCTGTGTTGTTGCTGCCATTTTCTTCTTTTGTTTTGTTTTTCTTCACGTTGCGACACATGTGCTGTCGGGTCGCGATTGCTGTAGCTGGGTGACATTTTTTCTCTTTGGTACATAGCGTCCTTTTCTCAGGTTTGGTTGATCTCGAATTTACGCAACCTGAAATAAACTGATAATATTTGTTAAAAAACATTTCGACTTATTTCAGTGATGGTCACATAAAAACATAAAAAACATTATTCAACATATATCATAAATGGCATGGCATATACTTGTACTGAAAACTTATATGCTTGGAGCATAGTAAGTCAGTTTTAGGACAAACTTGGCAAATGTCACGACGGTGGTTAAAAGCATTATTAAGTACATATGAGAAAAATAAAGAGTTGTATTTAGGATGAATGGATAATAGGAATAATTTGGAAAAGTTCGAAGCTGAAATTGATGTCAAAACTTCATATAAGAATACGAGTATTCATATCAGCTAGTGATGCTATATAAGAAGACTACATGGTTGAAGGATTTCGTCGGTATCTTGATGGTTGTTCTCAACATCAATGAACACCTTGATATCTTCTAGACACCGAAGGTGCAGTCATCCCGACTGAAGAATCCAAAGATCATGATAAGTCAAAGCACATACTCGAAGAGTACTACCATATTCCAGAGTTGAGTTACGTGAGAATATAACATAACATAATGAGATATCATCGGAAGGGTGTCCGATCTAATAATCTGCAATGAAATTGACACAGAGCAGAATGAAGGTCATTTTGGGTACATAGACAAATATAAATTTTAGTTATTAGTTTAATAGAACCAGAAACATATAACAGTATTAAAGTGTATCTTATTTTGTGATTATCAGGTGGAGACTTGATAATGAGTTGGAGAGCTACCATTTACATTAATCTAATATTGTGTTTCACTTTAGCATGTTTAGAACCCACTTCCCGAGTATTCATTTACTCAAACTTCCACAGTCGGTCCTACTCTTGGAAGCAAGTAGTGATTTAAACTTTTATCGAGTATTAGTAGATTGTCTATAGTGATTATACATAACATGGGGATTGCGACTAACACTCATGAGTACTTGGCCGAGTCCGGACTAAATTGATGTGTTCAATTCCATAATCTGAAATGGTCATCGTAAATATCTATTGGGAAACATAATTTGAACAATTGAGAATTAACCTTATCCATGTCACAGGTTCATAAAGATATCTTGTAGAACAGAGGAATAAATGATCCCTTATCTAAGGGTCATCTCGTGATCGTAATCTTGATTAGAGTTCAGCAGTTGCATTGGATGTTACACTCTCTGGTGATTATCTGAAAGTATCAGACCACACAAAGTTAATGACATGTCCAAGTGGGAGACAACAAGGTCATTAACCTGTGGTGATATTTCTAATAATAGCAGGGTCCTTTCGGGTTGCCCTCATGACCCGGTAAAAATAAACAGTACCAAAAAAGATAGAGGCATGATCGTTTATTAATTTATTGAGAAATAAATTAATCAGAAACTGGATGATAAATTAATTGATAAATTAATTTGGAATTAATTTATTAATTAGAAGTGTAAGACCCATTTTCATTTTGAGGTGCTTACTAAGGTAAGTAGAGTTATTACCTTATAATTAGTATGGTTCTAGCTTTGAGTTATTAAGAGTTGTGTGACAATCTTTTATGATTACCTTTGAGTGATGAGTTGTTTGGTTTGGGAGAAGAGGTTAAAACCTTTCTTATGTACTAATCTTGGTGTGATTAAGATTAGTTAAGTTGATGTATGAGTTTGGGTGATTAGAAACCCATTTGGAAGAAGTTTGAGCCTTAAAAATGCCAAAAATGGCTTACACGGGTCGTGTAAATGTTACACGGGTCGTGTAACTCACGGTAATTTTGTGTTTGCTGGTTACTGTAGCATTACACGGGCGTGTTCAATTTTACACGGGCACTGTAGCATTACACGGGCGTGTTAAATTTTACACGACCGTGTTACGCGTGCAGACCTCTTTAAAGTGCAGAAAAACTTCATTTCGAACAAAAACATTTCCTTTTCGATTTTTGGAGCTAGAGATGGCGATTTTGGGTCAATTGAAGCCTGGAGATTCATGGGAGAATATAGAGAAGTGTGAATCTAACCCCGTAAACGTGTTCTTGCGTCCGAATTTGTCGAGGTGAGTATCTCTCGGTTTTGGGGGTTTTCAACCCTAGTTTTTAATCTTCATGATTTTGTTGTATATTGTTATATATGTTGCTAGTAGGTTGTTAGTAGATACCTTTAGAGTAATTGGTGTGATTATTGTTGAGTTTCTACGGTTGAATGAGTAGAACCGTGGATTTAGGGGTTTCGGTAAATATAGAGTTGATATCTACCGTTTATACTCCTTTTTCCTCTTTCAATTACTAGATCTTTTGAGTTAGATGTTGTTGAGATGATTGTGGATGTTGGAGAATTGATATAGATTGTGGTGATACAATCAAGTCTAGCGGACAAGAGCCCGGTACATGAAGTATTTGGAAATTTCTTATACTAAGTCGATAAAAGGTGAGTCTTCCTTTTTAATTAAGTAGAGATATACTTAATAATTGTTGAGATACACGTAACATATATATATATATATATATATATATATATATATATATATATATATATATATATATATATATATATATATATATATATATATATATATATATATATATATATATATATATATATATGTGTGTGTGTGTGGTCCTGCTATGTTATGGTTATTGTTGTAACCTATGATTAAATGAATTGCTATATGTAAATATCATTAGTCGAGGTTAATGTACATATGGATTGTATAATCAGAGTAGATGTTGAAATGGTTGTTTATAGAGTCTTGTGTGGGATTGTATAGCCATAAGGGCTATTGAGCTGGAGTATAGTTTGTTGTTAAATGAGTGATTTTGATTGTGTATATAAGTAGTACCGAGTGTGGTACTTATTGATGAATGGATATTATTAATAATTAGCTAGTGTTCGTAAAGCTAATGTGTTTGCAGGTTTTTCCGAGTTAAGAGAAGATGGATGTTGATAATGAGATTGACAAAAGAGAATAAAGAGGATATTTATTGAGAGAGAATTATGGAGAGTGATTAAGATTTACTCCAATCTAAAGAAACGACCGTATGATTTACAAGAAGATGATTTAGTAATGATAGAAGTATCGCCATAGAAGGGCGTAGTCAAATTTGGTAAAAGAGGAAAACTGAGTCCAATAAATATTGGACCTTTTTGAATCCTGAAGAATGTTGGATTGCTGATGTTCAAGCTGGAATTATCATCAGAACGCAGTGGAATACATGATACTTTTCATGTATGCTATCTGAAGAAATATTTTGGGAAAAGAAGAATTAGTGATACGTATTCAGACTTGAGGGTAGAGACTCCTAGCAAACTAGTTGAAGAACTTGAAAAGATTCCAGAAATGCAGACTAAGGAGTTAAGGAACAAAGAGATTGACTAAGTACTAGTCAAGCGGAAGCACCCATTTGGATCGAACCTAGCTCGAGAGACATTAGAAGAAATGAAGAGAAGATACTCAGGGTTCACAGATTTCGAAAAGATTCCGAGGACGGAATCCGCATAAGGAGGGGTGACTGTAAGAACCCGCAAAATTTGTAAAAGGATAAAATGGTCTTTCGATACATTATAAGACCCTTATGTAAAATAATATGACGTTTGTGAGATAATAATATAAGAAATACAAGCTTATCAAAATTTGGAATTTTACGGCGTGAATAGTGAAATTTGGCCAAAAAGTGTAAAATGGTCATTTGACATGGAAATGACCAAAATGACAAGAAATTGTTAAGTTGGTAGCTAATAGAACTTGGTTTGCAAGATTATGGGTCATAGGACCATTTTTGAAAAAAGAAATGGAATCTAAGGGGTTAATATGAAAATATTTTATAAAAACTAAATATATATATAATGAGAAGATATACCACTTCTCATTTACTGGAAGTTGAGAGCAGATTCTAGAGGCTTGGAGAAAAGTCATGATCGATCAAGAAGGCTTGCAAGATCAAAGTTTAAAGATTGAAGATAACACATGGAATTTGGTGATTTCTAGGTAAGAACTTCTTAATTCTTCAAGTTTTTTTGGATGATCTTCAAATCCAACTTCTGATTTTATGGATGAAGTTAATCCAACGAATCCATATACTTTATCTAGCTCGAAACATCATAGAAAACAAGTTCTAACCATTGAATATGGTGGAATTCAAAGAAATGATGATTTGAGTCAAGAACCCTAGAAATTGGGGTTAATGATCAAAGTCTTAATTGAATGCAATTAACTAGTTACAATGAGTCATAAATGTTGTTTATGGATGAAGAAACCATTATAAGTGGTTTCCTAATTATTCCAATTAATTATAATGAAATTATGAATGAAATTGGAAATTGAGAAAATGGAATGGAATTGATGATTCCATGGTTGAAATTTCATTAGAAATGGTTAGATAAGGAATTGGAATGATTCCTTTGGGGATGACCAATGAATTAAGTGCTTAATGGGTTAAAAAAAATGACCTTAAGTATATGAAATTGCAATTTCATAAGTTATATAATAATAAGAATGAAAGTAAGAAAGTATTCTGACAGAATTTTTACGCCAACTTAAACTATAAAACTGTACAAATCTACAATGCCAAAAATTATGTTTCATACATGAAAAGAAACCTACAGATGTCTAGTTTCTAAATCAAAAAGCGGTGAGTCGTTTCGATTCTTCTAGAGTGAGTTATGCCGTTTTTCGTACAGGGTATCCTGTTTCGGCAGATTCTGTCCCACTTAGGAATATGAATGTATATGTTAATATAACGATCAAAGAATTGAAAGAAAACCATTATTAGCATATATGGATGTATTATGAGTAATTAGAAGTGTTAAATAATAGGATAGAAGTCTAAATGGCTTAATGAAAGAAGTTTAGAAATGTTATAATACGTATGCTTGAATTGGTTCTTGAATGGAATTGAAACTGCAATTTCAGTTAAGAATCATGTGGGTTAAGTAGCTAATGCTTCCAATAAGTCATTAGTTAAGAATTTAACTCTAAAACATAGAAGTAGATTGCTATTCTTGAGAAATTTCAACTTTGGTCAAGAACTTCAATTCTTGCATTTGATTGATTCAAACGATTGTAATAGCTTAAAACCTTGTACTAATGGAGGGTTTTAGTCAAGGAACAAACCCCATATGATTAAGACATAGATTAAGGACTTAATGGGTGAAAATTGCGTGCTACAGTGCACTGCGTGCTACAGTGCCCTTCAGACGGGGACCAAAAATGTTAAAAATGTTAGAAATCCAAACGCTAGAAACCATAGCTAGACATGTCCGATTGATCTGAAATTTTAGCCATAACCCTAAAATGGTATAAGAACATGTCAGGAATGGTCAAATCCGTAATCCGACCTTGCGGAAAAGTCACTGTAGCGGCAGTGGCTAAAATCACTATTCACGTTAAAACTTGATTTTTAGAATTTGAGCTAGACTTGTCCAATGAACTCCAAATTTGAAACACAAGTCTAATATGGCCTAAGATTTCATGGAAAAGAGTCGGAACTGAAATACGATCCCTCGGGGGTACTGTAGCAATATACGCGTATTTCGGAGAAAACCGTTAAACGAGTTTATTAATGGCTATACATTTATTATAACCTAGAGTTATGTTATATGAGACTTTAGCATTATAGAGTTAATTATATTGAGTATTTATATATACTACTTGTATAGGGGGTGCTTCGAACGCTATTGAGCACGGGAAAGGAAAAGGCGTACGTGAAGCCTAGTGAACCGTAGTAGAATCAAGGTGAGTTTTATGAGGATTTCTATAGTACATAGCAATATGTTATTTTCAGAAAAGTAAGATTTCCAAATGTTTATAAATACTAAAGTTTGGAAAATAGTTTTGAATGAAGCTCTATACAAGGGCTTAGTGTTTAAAACAGATTTTTAAAGTATGGTTTGCAAGGTATTTTGAAAGAAGTTCCTTATGGGAACTAAGTTGTCAAAATCAGTTTTTTTAAAGTATTTTCAGTAAAGAGTTATAAAATGTTTGAGTAAGAGTTGTTTACAAATTGTGTCCCATTTTGACCAATTTGAGATGAAATGAAGTAAGAATTAAAGAAAGAAAGAAGTATGAGCCAGTTGTCCGGACTAGGATCACCCACATAATCGGGGGATCAGAAGACACTACTGGGATGGTACCTCCCATCGCGAAGTAGTTGTCTAGCTTAGTATACCCTTGTGCTTGAATCCGTTCCAAGTCACAAAGGGGAGACAGAATGAGCATAACCTAGCGGGCGGATCTGTTCTGTCCCGTGAGGTGAGCTAGTAGAATGAATTAAACTAAATTAATTCATGAGTTTCAGTTGGTCACTAGAAAACGAGAAAGAAAGCAGTTTTTAAAGAAAGAGATCAGTTTTGAGAAAGAATACAGTTTTGATAAAAGAAAGTAGTTTTGAGAAAGAATACAGTTTTGATAAAAGAAAGTAGTTTTGAGAGAGAATACAGTTTTGATAAAAGATAGTAGTTTTGAGAAAGAATACAGTTTTGATAAAAGAAAGCAATTTTGAGAAAGAAAGTATTTTTGAGTTTTGAAGATAGAAAAGAAAAGAGATTTGAGATTTATTATGAAATAAGTTCTAGTAGTTTACTTGTTTATATTTCAAGTTTTAAAACAGAAAAGTTTTGGGTCTAAAACCCATATTACTCACGAGACTTTATGTCTCACGTATATTTTTTTAAATGCTATGTATTTAGGTGAGATGAGCAGGAGCTGGAGTGGGACCAGTGTGTATACATTAAGTTTAAATTATGGTTTTCTGTATTGAGTCTGTTATACCCCTTTCAGAATAAAGTTTATAAAAAAAATTTCGTGACTTTTCATGGTCACATTTTGTAAAATGTTTTGTAATATAAACTATATTAAATTATGGTTTTGAGAAATGGGTGTTACAGTTTTGGTATCAGAGCCATAGTTTAAGCGAACTAGGTGTTAGTACTTGAACCTAGACTTAAACTATGTAGGAGTTAAGTAGAGTACATACTTGAGTATGATGTTGAGAGTAAGTAGAACTGGGAGTAAATCCACAACAGTGGAACATGAGTCCTGGTGGTAAAACGGGAGGCAAATGCGTATAGGTGGTTATAATAATATGGGCCCGTACTATTCTAATCACAGGATATACATTTGAGTCTGGTGGAACCACACAGGAATTATGTGAAGCTGTAAGAGATAAGTGTAAGAGGTTTGAGGGGTATAAATTCAGTATACCTATCGAAGAAAATCCAGTATGACTGGAAATATTGAAGTATAAAAGAAAAAGTGTTAAAGATGAAGTAGCGAATATGAGATTTATAGGGAGAAACCCCACACCCTATATGAACTAGTATAAAGTATATGTAATAAAACATAAGAAAGTATGAGTAAAAAGCACTGAAAATAAGATGACAAGAATGCCAAAGTATTGAAGGAGAAAAGTTTAATTTTGTGGTTAAGATAACCACCTTATAATGTATTGAAAGTGTTAATAGAAGTCATGGAGTATATAGTACAATTATAAAAGAAAGAGTATAACTAAAAATTTCTGTTGTTTAACGGAAACAAATTATGATTATGGAATAAAAATAAGAGTAATGTCACTACAATGACCAAATAAAGAAATATTGGAAAAGAAAGTGAATACAGATATATGAATGAAATTCATATAAGGAAGAAGAATGAAAACATTTAAGCAAAAAAAGAGTAAAAGGAGGTGAGTAGGGTGTACTTATAGGCACACCCAATGGAAGTATATATAAAAATAATAATAATAACAAAGAATAGATATTAAAAGGTAGTATGATGTGTTGTTCATGGACAACCAAGAGATTGAAGTATGTATATAAAAGTTATGAGTAAATAAGACAGTATAAAACGAAAGCAAAATACTTAATCAAGTATTAGAAGAGGAATCAAAGACAGAAATGAAAATGTAAGAAATGGGAAGTTGTGACTTCCAATCTTGAAAGTAATATGACAAATAAAGATATCTAATCGTTGAAGCAAATAACTAAGTTTGAAATGTATTATAGTGAGCAATATAACAAGGTAAGTTATTTGAATGAGAAAGTAATAAAATTTTTTAAAGACTATAAATATGCTGCATTCTATAATGCAAGAGAATGAATTGAGAAATAGAGATTAAACGTCTAATCAAGTGTTGGGCGAAAAGCTAAAAAAATAAGACAGACAATGATGATAATGAGAAGAATATAAAGACAGTTATCAAAGAAATGGTCACTTAAAATCAGATTTAGTGACTATATAGAGTATAAATAAGAAGAACTGTGAATGATAAAAAGGTTTTGTTCATAAAAAATAAATATAGAAAATTTTTTCAGAATTAAAGATGAATGATAAGACAAAAGAAACAAGAATAACGATTGACTTATGAAAAGTCAATTCCTCTGGTATATGTAGATATACGAAGTTGTAAAACTTCTAAAGAAATGTATAAAGATGAAGTGGGCAGATATCGTGTAAATATATATATATATATATATATATATATATATATATATATATATATATATATATATATATATATATATATATATATATATATATATATATATATATATATATGAGATTTGAGTCTAATGACAAGAAAGAAGTAATTAGAAATGTAGATTGACTGTTGGAAAGTCAATTTTCTACAATAAAGTATGAAAGAATAAGAGTTTCTAAAATAAGAAAGAGAAAGTAAATTTAAAATATGAAATTTACCTAAGTAAAAAAAAATAAGTAAAAGCTTTTATTACATTAAAAGAAAACTCGAGTAATGCGTCTGTCCTTATATTACCAAATGGGACAGAAGATTTTAAAGTATACAGCAATGCCTCACATAGAGGGCTTAGCTGTGTAGAGATGCATAGGAGTAAGAGTATAGCATATGTTCCCAGATAGTTGAAAGCCTAAAAACAGAGTATATTACCTATGATATAGAGCTTATAGCGATAATATTTGCCTTGAAAATTTGGAGGCATTACCTGTATGGAACAAAGCGCAAGCTATTCACTGATCACAAGAGTTTACAGTATGTGTTCACTCAAATAGAGTTGAACATAAGACAGAAAAGATAGTTAGAGTTGATCAGAGACTATGTTTGCAATATTGTATACCATTCAAGCAAGCAAGTGTAGCAGCAGATGCATTGAGTAGACAAGTTCCAAAGACAAGAGATTTGAAAAAGTTGATTCTAGAAGAGTCATATAATTCTAAGTTTAAAGTTGAGCAAATTGCATTATCCAAGTGAGTTAATTGTGCGCAAGTTAAGGCGAAACATCAAAGTTCCGCATTGAGATGCTCAGACCTTGCGTATTCCAGCAGGAAATGAGAAGATGTTACCATGAACTTATCTATAGGATTACCAAGAAGGAGAAGAAGATATGATCGGATATGGGTCATAGTGAATCGATTGATCAAGAGTGCACTGTTTCTAGTCATAAAAAGAAACTACTCCATTGGAGAAGTTAGCTCAGTTATTCCTAGATGGAATATTAAGAAGATATGGTGCACCGTTGTCTATCGTATCAGACAGAGACCTATAAGAGAAAATAGGGACAAGAACTCAGCTAAGTACAGCATATCATCCGCAAACGGATGGTCAGAGTGAGCGAACGATTTAGATAGTAGAAGACATGTATTGATCAAGTGTGATAGTTATAGGAGGTTGTTGAGGAGAACCTACCTTTAGTAAAGTTTGTATATGACCACAGTTACCATTCTAGCATTAAAATGCCACCCCTTTGAGGCATAGTATGGTAGGAAGTGTAGAACTCCTTGATGATGGTTGGAGACGAATGAGACAAAGCCTATAAGACCAGAGATTGTTAGAATGACTTATGCCAGGATTGGAGGGATTCAAGATAACATGAAAGTAACACAAGCCAGACAGAATAGTTACTCCAATCTAAAGAAACGACCGTATGATTTACAAGAAGATGATTTAGTAATGATAGAAGTATCGCCATAGAAGGGCGTAGTCAAATTTGGTAAAAGAGGAAAACTGAGTCCAATAAATATTGAACCTTTTTGAATCTTGAAGAAAGTTGGATTGCAGATGTTCAAGCTGGAATTATCATCAGAACGCAGTGGAATACATGATACTTTTCATGTATGCTATCTGAAGAAATATTTTGGGAAAAGAAGAATTAGTGATACGTATTCAGACTTGAGGGTAGAGACTCCTAGCAAACTAGTTGAAGAACTTGAAAAGATTCCAGAAATGCAAACTAAGGAGTTAAGGAACAACGAGATTGACTTAGTACTAGTCAAACGGAAGCACCCATTTGGATCGAACCTAGCTCGAGAGACATTAGAAGAAATGAAGAGAAGATACTCAGGGTTCACAGATTTCGAAAAGATTCCGAGGACGGAATCCGCATAAGGAGGGGTGACTGTAAGAACCCGCAAAATTTGTAAAAGGATAAAATGGTCTTTCGATACATTATAAGACCCTTATGTAAAATAATATGACGTTTGTGAGATAATAATATAAGAAATACAAGCTTATGAAAATTTGGAATTTTACCGCGTGAATAGTGAAATTTGGCCAAAAAGGGTAAAATGGTCATTTGACATGGAAATGACCAAAATGACAAGAAATTGTTAAGTTGGTAGCTAATAGAACTTGGTTTGCAATATTATGGGTCATAGGACCATTTTTGAAAAAAGAAATAGAATCTAAGGGGTTAATATGAAAATATTTTATAAAAACTAAATATATATAAAATGAGAAGATATACCACTTCTCATTTACTGGAAGTTGAGAGCAGATTCTAGAGGCTTGGAGAAAAGTCACGATCGATCAAGAAGGCTTGCAAGATCAAAGTTTAAAGATTGAAGATAACACATGGAATTTGGTGATTTCTAGGTAAGAACTTCTTAATTCTTCAAGTTTTGTTGGATGATCTTCAAATCCAACTTCTGATTTTATGGATGAAGTTAATCCAACGAATCCATATACTTTATCTAGCTCGAAACATCATAGAAAACAAGTTCTAACCATTGAATATGGTGGAATTCAAAGAAATGATGATTTGAGTCAAGAACCCTAGAAATTGGGGTTAATGATCAAAGTCTTAATTGAATGCAATTAACTAGTTACAATGAGTCATAAATGTTGTTTATGGATGAAGAAACCATTAGAAGTGGTTTCCTAATTATTCCAATTAATTATAATGAAATTATGAATGAAATTGGAAATTGAGAAAATGGAATGGAATTGATGATTCCATGGTTGAAATTTCATTAGAAATGGTTAGATAAGGAATTGGAATGATTCCTTTGGGGATGACCAATGAATTAAGTGCTTAATGGGTTAAAAAAAATGACCTTAAGTATATGAAATTGCAATTTCATAAGTTATATAATAATAAGAATGAAAGTAAGAAAGTATTCTGACAGAATTTTTACACCAACTTAAACTGTAAAACTGTACAAATCTACAAGGCCAAAAATTATGTTTCATACATGAAACGAAACCTACAGATGTCTAGTTTCTAAATCAAAAAGCGGTGAGTCGTTTCGATTCTTCTAGAGTGAGTTATGCCGTTTTTCGTACAGGGTATCCTGTTTCGGCTGATTCTGTCCCACTTAGGAATATGAATGTATATGTTAATATAACGATCAAATAATTGAAAGAAAACCATTCTTAGCATATATGGATGTATTATGAGTAATTAGAAGTGTTAAATAATAGGATAGAAGTCTAAATGGCTTAATGAAAGAAGTTTAGAAATGTTATAATACGTATGCTTGAATTGGTTCTTGAATGGAATTGAAACTGCAATTTCAGTTAAGAATCATGTGGGTTAAGTAGCTAATGCTTCCAATAAGTCATTAGTTAAGAATTTAACTCTAAAACATAGAAGTAGATTGCTATTCTTGAGAAATTCAAGTTTGGTCAAGAACTTCAATTCTTGCATTTGATTTATTCAAACGATTGTAATAGCTTAAAACCTTGTACTAATGGAGGGTTTTAGTCAAGGAACAAACCCCATATGATTAAGACATAGATTAAGGACTTAATGGGTGAAAACTGCGTGCTACAGTGCACTGCGTGCTACAGTGCACTGCGTGCTACAGTGCCCTTCAGACGGGGACCAAAAATGTTAAAAATGTTAGAAATCCAAACGCTAGAAACCATAGCTAGACATGTCCGATTGATCTGAAATTTTAGCCATAACCCTAAAATGGTATAAGAACATTTCGGGAATGGTCAAATCCGTAATCCAACTTTGCGGAAAAGTCACTGTAGCGGCAGTGGCTAAAATCACTATTCACGTTAAAACTTGATTTTTAGAATTTGAGCTAGACTTGTCCAATGAACTCCAAATTTGAAACACAAGTCTAATATGGCCTAAGATTTCATGGAAAAGAGTCGGAACTGAAATACGATCCCTCGGGGGTACTGTAGCAATATACGCGTATTTCGGAGAAAACCGTTAAACGAGTTTATTAATGGCTATACATTTATTATAACCTAGAGTTATGTTATATGAGACTTTAGCATTATAGAGTTAATTATATTGAGTATTTATATATACTACTTGTATAGGGGGTGCTTCGAACGCTATTGAGCACGGGAAAGGAAAAGGCGTACGTGAAGCCTAGTGAACCGTAGTAGAATCAAGGTGAGTTTTATGAGGATTTCTATAGTACATAGCAATATGTTGTTTTCAGAAAAGTAAGATTTCCAAATGTTTATAAATACTAAAGTTTGGAAAATAGTTTTGAATGAAGCTCTATACAAGGGCTTAGTGTTTAAAACAGATTTTTAAAGTATGGTTTGCAAGGTATTTTGAAAGAAGTTCCTTATGGGAACTAAGTTGTCAAAATCAGTTTTTTTAAAGTATTTTCAGTAAAGAGTTATAAAATGTTTGAGTAAGAGTTGTTTACAAATTGTGTCCCATTTTGACCAATTTGGGATGAAATGAAGTAAGAATTAAAGAAAGAAAGAAGTATGAGCCAGTTGTCCGGACTAGGATCACCCACATAATCGGGGGATCAGAAGACACTACTGGGATGGTACCTCCCATCGCGAAGTAGTTGTCTAGCTTAGTATACCCTTGTGCTTGAATCCGTTCCAAGTCACAAAGGGGAGACATAATGAGCATAACCTAGCGGGCGGATCTGTTCTGTCCCGTGAGGTGAGCTAGTAGAATGAATTAAACTAAATTAATTCATGAGTTTCAGTTGGTCACTAGAAAATGAGAAAGAAAGCAGTTTTTAAAGAAAGATATCAGTTTTGAGAAAGAATACAGTTTTGATAAAAGAAAGTAGTTTTGAGAAAGAATACAGTTTTGATAAAAGAAAGTAGTTTTGAGAGAGAATACAGTTTTGATAAAAGATAGTAGTTTTGAGAAAGAATACAGTTTTGATAAAAGAAAGCAATTTTGAGAAAGAAAGTATTTTTGAGTTTTGAAGATAGAAAAGAAAAGAGATTTGAGATTTATTATGAAATAAGTTCTAGTAGTTTACTTGTTTATATTTCAAGTTTTAAAACAGAAAAGTTTTGGGTCTAAAACCCATATTACTCACGAGACTTTATGTCTCACGTATATTTTTTTAAATGCTATGTATTTAGGTGAGATGAGCAGGAGCTGGAGTGGGACCAGTGTGTATACAGTAAGTTTAAATTATGGTTTTCTGTATTGAGTCTGTAATACCCCTTTCAGAATAAAGTTTATAAAAAAAATTTCGTGACTTTTCATGGTCACATTTTGTAAAATGTTTTGTAATATAAACTATATTAAATTATGGTTTTGAGAAATGGGTGTTACAGATAGGGGAAGGCATGTGATAAAGAGAAATGGACAAGTTTAGAGCCTGTCCTTTAGTCATATTTGATTTATTTGTAATTCCTGGTCAAATTTGTTAGGACCTTTTTGTGTAATTAATTATGTTGATAACATCTTGTTTCCATGGTTTGAGTACAAGTATGCCCATTTTGATGTTATTGTTTGAAAATTTTTTGGTGTACTTTGTATGAGAAACCGGGTGTTACAAGAAGGACTGGATTGTAATTAATTAATGGTTTAATTAATGGAAACAAGTCCAGGGGATGCGGCTGCCAGAACGCTCCTTAAGTTTGGAACCCTAGGAACCTTCCAGTATAAATAGAGGCATTGTGGTCAAACCCTAAGGCATCCCAATACCCTAAGTAAGCCATCACCACTCCTTCTCCCTCTCTCTTTCTTTTGTCGAAATCCACAAACCCTTTCCAAGGGTTTTGGATCGATTTCTTCAAGCAATAAATGATTTTGTCTGTTTTTTTTTTTTGTGCTCTTTGGTGTGAATCATTAGAGGGATTCTGGTTTGGATCCTTACATCCAAACAAAGGTATGATATCATATTCATCTTTTTGTTGATGCAATTGCTAAGAACATGTGATCCTGATTATGAACATGATATGATCTTGTTTGGTTAATTTGCTTAGTTTATGGGATTTAATCTGTTTTCGTCTTCAGCTAGATGATTAATATGTTAATCTATATAAATCCCAACACTTAGCATACCCGATGAAGATACAATCTATACCTTTTTCTCCCAAATTTTTCCTTCTAGGTTTAGTGAGTCTTACAACAGCTCTACAAGCCCAAACTTTGAGATAACTCAAATTTGGCACCTTGTTATGCCAAATATCATAAGGAGTAGCTTTACTCCTGTTGTTTGGAGTTCTATTTAAAATACAATAAGCTGTCAGCTTAGCCTAAGCCCAAAATCATTCACTAAGACGAGAATAGGATAACATGGAATTAACCATTTCCTTCAAAGTCCTATTCTTCTTTCAGATACACCATTTTGTTGTGGTGTATAAGGAGCAGTGATTTGATGTATTATTCCGATAGATTCTGTAAGTCCCAAACTTTATGATCTAACAAGGTATCAATGAAATCACTCGATTGGTCCGGAAACCCAACGAGTAATCAATCGAAACAATAAGAACGAGGACATAAACAATCTTCAATGCACACGTTGTATAGATTAAACGTCTAGTACATAAGACTGTATGATCGCTTGAATAATAATTTTCTCTATGGTAGCACGGTTCCCAAAACGATCAACAATGACAATGACGGCTACTAATGCCTTTTATACCTAGACCCAAACCCTAAGCCCATAACACACAATGTTATGCCCGGTTTCTCGATTTTAGGATATACCAAATTATTTTAGTCAAACACAAAATCATTTATGGTATAACCCAAAAGAGTAACAAGTTTACAAGTTCTATCAAAACATAGTTTAAGTTATACACTAAAGTACATAGCTATTACACCAAAAACCGGGTTCATTATACTATTCAACTAAACTACAATACAAGTCAATGTCTAAGTCCAAGTGTAGCTATCCATCCATGTTCCGCTTCCCACGGTCACCGCTACCAGAACCCAACACAAATCACAGTAACAAATAATTTATGAGCTTTGAAAGCTCAGTGAGTAATTTAAGGTTAGTCGGATCGCATCATTCATCATCTCATTTGATTTTTATCTCAATGGACTATCTCAGTCCATAGTGTGTCATACACACTATTCCTCTTTCTTCCATATACTCAAATTTTGGTTATATTCAACCAAATCATACATAGCTAACTTCTTATCTGTAAACAACATCATAATAAGGCATAATCATCTAATAATTAACTACTCACCTAAAGTTGAGTCGATATGTGGAACTCCCGAACCTCGTGTGTGTTCCTGTCTAGCTTTAGCTGTAACACAATGACTCAAACTCAATACTCAATTTCAAGAAAAACTCAATCATACTCAATATTTCATATCAATCAAGGAATTGGAATCATAGAGGAGAGTTACAATCAAAAGATAGTAATAC
The DNA here is from genome assembly GCA_023525715.1 of Cichorium intybus. Lineage (NCBI taxonomy): Eukaryota > Viridiplantae > Streptophyta > Magnoliopsida > Asterales > Asteraceae > Cichorium > Cichorium intybus. Next base: position 53,556,269 of record CM042017.1, read on the forward strand.
TATCCTAGTTGTAGCTTCCAATTTCACCATTTTGACTCATACAACCCTAAAAACTCAATAATCAACACTTTACTAGTTCGGGTCTAAGATAAGAGCTCTTTTACACTTACTAATCCATAGAGTTCACTCCAACATCAACTAGTTGCAGGTGGTTCATCAAAACCACCTGGAACCATCTCAAATCAAACAACCCAACCGTTAAAACGAAGTCAAAATCAAAGGGAATTACCTTTCAACCGTAAGGAATCAAATCCTAGCTTCAATTCTTGAATTATAGACTTCAATTTCGAGTTTAGAGGTTTAGGATTAAGTTTTTAGGGTTTTGGAGAGGTTTTGGACGAAGTGGGTTTTCACAAAAATGAAAGAAATTTGACTTTAAAAAGTGTTCTGCCCGCGTCACACGCCCCGTGTGGAATCTACACGACCCCGTGTGGATCCACCGTTTCTATTGTTTACTACTGTAGGATTCTACACGCCCAGTGCAGAATCTGCATGCCCCCGTGTGATTCTGGAAAGGCTTACTGCAGGATTCTACACGCCCCGTGCAGAATCTGCACGCCCCGTGTGATTCTGGAATGTCACTTTTTAAGCTCAAACTTCTCCTAAATGAGTTTCTAACCATTTTAACCCATATAAAAACTTATTTAACCTTATTTACACTAAATTTAACACAATCTCATTACTATTTAGTATTACGGTATTACAAGTTCTTACCCCCTTAGCTTAAAAAGATTCTGTCCTCGGAATCTCTTGAAATAAAAAGGGATATTTTGACCGCATTTCCTCTTCGGCTTCCCAAGTGACATCTGTACCCCTATGATGTCGCCACTGCACTTTCACTAATCCAACTTTTTTGTTTCGCAACTTCTTGATCTTTCTATCCAAAATCTGTTCCGGCATCTCTTGATATCTCAATTTCTCATCTAATTAGACTTCGGCCAAGTGTACTCGAGTGGATTTATCATATAATGTTTTTCTGAGGTGTGACACATGAAACACATTGTGGATACCCCGCAACTCATCTGGAAGTTCAAGCTTATATGCAACTGCTCCAATTCTCTCTAAGACTCAAAAGGGTACAATGAATCGCGGACTCATCTTTACCTCTTTTGCCAAAACGGATTACTCCTTTCCAGGGAGACACCTTTAACATTACCATGTCCCCGACATGGAACTCTAACGGCTTCCTTCTCTTATCTGCATATTGCTTTTGGCAGTTTTGAGCTACTCGTATATGCTCACGAATGTTTTGTATTTTCTCTTCAGTCTCGGCTATAATATCCGGTCCCGCCAATGGTTTCTCTCCAGTCTTTGTCCAACATGTTGGGGTTCGGCACGGTGTACCATACAATGCTTCAAAAGGTGCCATCTGTATACTAGAATGGTATGTATTGTTGTAAGCAAACTCTACTAAAGGCAGGTGATCTTCCCAACTACCTCCAAAATCGATTATGCAAGCTCGTAAGATATCTTCAAGTGTTTGTATCGTCATTTCCGACTGTCCATCTGTCTGGGGATGATACGCGGTACTCAATAGGGCTTTAGTACCAAAATGCTTCTGGAAACTCTTCCAAAAATGTGAATTGAAACGACTATCTCTATCAGAAATTATTGAAGTTGGCACTCCATGTCGTCTCACTATTCCTCTAGTATAGATTTCAGCTAATTTTGACACTTGATAATCTTCTCTGATCGGAATGATATGAGCCGACTTCGTCAATCTGTCAACAATAACCCATATAGAATCATATCCTCGAGGAGTCCGAGGCAACTTTGTGATGAAATCCATAGTGATTTCATCCCATTTCTTCATTGGTACAGATAACGGTTGTACTGCTCCATACGGTTTCTGATGATTGGCTTTTACTTGAAGACATGTCAAGCAATTTTCCACAAAACGTCCTACATCTCGCTTCATACCAGGCCACCAGTAGTATGGCTTTAGAGTGTGATACATTCACGTACTACCTGGATGAACCGAATATCTAGTACAATGAGCGTCCTCTCGCTTCGCCATGTTTCGGAACCCAAACTCGCTCTTGAAAGGTTTTGATTCCTTGCGCATTTTCTACTAATTTCTCCGCATAATGAACCATTCTTTCTTTCTTCAAATCATTAGCCTCTCTTTGACATCTGCGTATCATCTCTGGTAATCGACTCATAACTCCCATTTGAGCCGATACGACTCGTATAGACGACTCTTTTCGACTCAATGCATCCGCCACCACATTAGCTTTACCGGGATGGTAAAGTATTTCACAATCATAATCTTTTAGCAGATCCATCCACCGTCTTTGTCTCATGTTTAACTCTTTCTGATCGAACAGGTATTTCAGACTTTTGTGATCCGTGTAAATCTGGAACCGCACACCATAAAGATAATGTCGCCACATCTTCAATGCAAAGATTATTGCTGCCAATTCTAAATCGTGTACCGGATAAGCTTTCTCGTGTGGTTTGAGTTTTCGAGATGCATAGGCAATTACACGTCCTCTTTGCATTAGTATGCATCCGAGACCACTTAGGGAGGCATCAGTGTAAAGAACAAAGTCTTCCCCTCCTTGCGGTAAGGCCAACACCGGAGCTTTACACAAACCATCTCTCAGTTGCTCAGAAGCTGACTGTTGCGCCTCAGTCCAGCTAAACTTCTCTGTCTTCTTTGTCAATTTGGTTAAAGGTGTAGCAATTCGAGAAAAATTTTCAACAAACCGCCGATAGTAACCCGCTAACCCCAAGAAACTACGAACCTCCATCGGACTCTTTGGTGGCTCCCAACTCATTACAGCTTCGATTTTTGCCGGATCCACCTTTATACCATCTTCGTTTATCACATGGCCAAGAAATTGAATCTCCCGTAACCAAAACTCGCATTTCGAAAACGTTGCATATAACTTCTCGTCATGGAGAAGATCTAGCATTTGTTGCAAATGAAATCTGTGCTCATCTCGACTCTTTGAATAAATCAGGATGTCGTCGATAAACACAATTACAAATTTATCGAGAAAGGGACGACAAACCCGATTCATCAAATCCATAAAAGCGGTTGGAGCATTAGTCAAACCAAACGGCATGACTAAGAACTCGTAATGACCATACCTCGTGCGAAAAGCTGTCTTCGGAATATCAACTTCTTGTACTCTCAATTGATGATAACCGGATCTTAAATCGATCTTCGAGAAATACGTGGCTCCGTGTAATTGATCAAATAAATCATCGATCCGTGGTAACGGATATATACGATTCTTTATCGTGATCTTGTTAAGCTCTCGGTAATCTATACACATTCTCATAGAACCGTCTTTCTTTTTCACAAAGAGTATAGGTGCACCCCACAAAGACGAACTCGGGCGAATGAATCCAAGTTCAAATAACTATTGCAACTGTCTCTTTAATTCCTCCATCTCAGAAGGTGCCAATCGGTAAGGTGGTCGAGCTACCGGCTTCGCCCCCGGTATTACATTGATCACAAACTCAACCTGTCTATTCGGTGGTAAGCCTGGAAGATCATCGGGAAATATGTCGGGATAATCACAAACCACTTCTACTTCTTCAATTTTGGGAGGTTTTGATTCGGCACGAATCACATGTGCCATAATCAATCCACCCCCTTTTTCCATATATCTTCGCGCCGTTGCCAATGATACTATTGGTACCTTTCGAGAACGTCTTTCACCTCGTATCAAGATTCGGGAACCACTCGGCGTTTTCATTGAAATTGTCTTCTCATAACAATCCATTTGACCTCTATTTTGGTCTAACCAATCCATCCCGACTATTACATCAAACTCATGATTAGTAATCGGCTTCAGATCAATAAGATAAGTATCCCCAAAGATCTCAAGCCGACAAAAACACACATCCCATCCGCTACATCTACTATTACTTTTTCAAATAAATCGACTAACGAGATATCCAATTTGGAAGCAAAAGACACCGATATAAAAGACACGGAAGCACCGGTGTCAAAAAGTACTCGTGCTTGAGAAGAGTTCAGGCTAAAAATACCTGTGATAACATCGGTTTGATCTCGAGCCTCATCGACGGTTAGCTGAAAAGCTTGCGTTTTCACGTGACCGCCGCTCCTGTCTCTTCGATCATCTCGATCTCGACCTCCTCCTCGTCCGGTCTTTTTGAAATCTTTTTGAGACTCGGATTTCATCTTCGGGCAATCAGGACGAATATGCCCACTCTCTCCACAGTTAAAACAAACGGGGCGACTTTCAGTACACTGACGAGCCATATGTCCCGTCTTTCCACACTGAAAACAAACTGTTGGTGGGGTTCGGAAATCACATTCCCCAGTGTGTTTTCGTTTACACTTCTTACACCATCTTTCCTCATTCTTCTTAGGTTCGCCACGGAATTGAGAACCCGTAGTAACAGATATCTGAGAAGTATCTACAGCTTTACCTTCCCATTTTCTCTTTGATCCTCCTGTGTCTCTTTCAACTCTTCTTTCCTCCTCCTGTCTTTGTAACTCCTTTTCTTTTGATCTTGCTGCCTCGGCAACTTGTTGAAAAGTGGCATATCTTGGACTCGGCAAAAACTCTCGGATCTGGGTCTTTAAACCCCACAAGTAACGATCCATCTTACGCTCCTCTGTATCAACTTGATGTTGTGCAAATCTTGCTTTCTCATTGAAGTCCAACGTATATTGTTGCACTGTTCTCGACCCTTGTTGTAATTTCAAAAATTCTTCTTCTATTCCCTTCATAGCATTATTGGAACAGTAGTATTCGGTGAACTTCAATTTGAATTGTTCCCAACTCAATGTATACGTCAAGCTTTCTCCTATCTCCATACACGTATTCTCCCACCAGAATTGTGCATCGTCCTTTAACAAGTTTGTTGCAAACTTCGCATTTACTTATGCAGAACATCTTTTCAACGTGTGTCCACCAATTCTTGGCTGCTATGGGATCGTCCTTCCCATAGAAATCGTATGGTTTGCACTTTTGAAAAACATCGTAAGTGCACTTTCTCGTTTTCTCGGGCACTCTAGCTCCACTTGCCTCAGTAAAGATCTCTCCATGATCCTCTCTCTGCTCAGGTTGGACCGGGGTTGGTCCCGAAGTACCTCCAGTTGTAGTCTCCGTTTGAGGCTTCAAATAAGTTGGTAATATCTCCTTGATCGCCTTTGCTACCTCAGCTGCGATCATAGTTTGTATATTACTCGATGTCTCGGGAGGTCGCTCTCCCTCGGGTTGACGCTCTCATCCCGAATCTCGTGATCCCGATTGATCTCTGGAGGGATCACCTCGCTCTTTTTCCTTTCCAGTACTCATCTCAATTGAAAAGAAAATTTAACTCATTTAGTATTCACAACCATAATACTCAATATGGTTGTGTAATCAACTCAATTTGTATGCCATTAACTCAATATGGTTACATAATCAACTCGTTTAATACACCACGAGGGATAGCTACTCGGGACTCTTTGGGACTTCTCCATCTCATTGGTTTAAGTCTAAACCCATCTCCAGGTTTAATTCCCTTAAACCACAGCTCTGATACCAACTTGTTATGCCTGGTTTCTCGATTTTAGGATATACCAAATTATTTTAGTCAAACAAAAAATCATTTATGGTATAACCCAAAAGAGTAACAAGTTTACAAGTTCTATCAAAACATAGTTTAAGTTATACACTAAAGTACATAGCTATTACACCAAAAACCGGGTTCATTATACTATTCAACAAAACTACAATACAAGTCAAAGTCCAAGTCCAAGTGTAGCTATCCATCCATGATCCGCTTCCCGCGGTCACCGCTACCAGAACCTAACACAAATCACAGTAACAAACAGTTTATGAGCTTTGAAAGCTCAATGAGTAATTTATGGTTAGTCAGATCGCATCATTCATCATCTCATTTGATTTTTATCTCAATGGGCTATCTCAGTCCATAGTGTGTCATACACACTATTCCTCTTTCTTCCATATACTCAAAATTTGGTTATATTCAACCAAATCAAACATAGCTTACTTCTTATCTGTAAACAACATCATAATAAGGCATAATCATCTAATAATTAACTACTCACCTAAAGTTGAGTCGATATGTGGAACTCCCGAACCTCGTGTGTGTTCCTGTCTAGCTTTAGCTGTAACACAATGACTCAAACTCAATACTCAATTTCAAGAAAATCTCAATCATACTCAATATTTCATATCAATCAAGGAATTGGAATCATAGAGGAGAGTTACAACCAAAAGATAGTAATATTATCCTAGTTGTAGCTTCCAATTTCACCATTTTGACTCATACAACCCTAAAAACTCAATAATCAACACTTTAGTAGTCGGGTCTAAGATAAGAGCTCTTTTACACTTACTAATCCATAGACTTCACTCCAACATCAACTAGTTGCAGGTGGTTCATCAAAACCACCTGGAACCATCTCAAATCAAACAACTTAACTGTTAAAACGAAGTCAAAATCAAAGGGAATTACCTTTCAACCGTAAGGAATCAAATCCTAGCTTCAATTCTTGAATGATAGACTTCAATTTCGAGTTTAGAGGTTTAGGATTAAGTTTCTAGGGTTTTGGAGAGGTTTTGGACGAAGTGGGTTTTCCCAAAAATGAAAGAAATTTGACTTTAAAAAGTGTTCTGCGCCCCGTGTGGAATCTACACGACCCCGTGTGGATCCACCGCTTCTATTGTTTGCTACTGCAGGATTCTACACGCCCAGTGCAGAATCTGCATGCCCCCGTGTGATTCTGGAAAGGCTTACTGCAGGATTCTACACTCCCCGTGCAGAATCTACACGCCCCGTGTGATTCTGGAATTTCACTTTTTAAGCTCAAACTTCTCCTAAATGAGTTTCTAACCATTTTAACCCATATAAAAACTTATTTAACCTTATTTACACTAAATTTAACACAATCTCATTAATATTTAGTATTACGGTATTACACACAAAGCCCACCAAAATCGGCAAGCCCAACCCACCGAAATCACCCTGATTTCAGTCATGACCACCGAGAACGAGGGGGTTTTCGGTCCCTGACCGAAAACTCCTAATAGCCCTTATAATTTCGAATTAAGCATATTTAAATGAAAAGCTTAAACCGCAAAATTAGTCCTAACAGATTCGAAATAAACCGGATCATAATACTCACCACCTCTATCTGTATGCAAAGCTTTTATTAACTGTTTCTTATGTAGTTGTACTTGTTGGTTATAAATTTTAAATTTATCAAGAGCTTCATCTTTTGAATGCAATAAATAGACATAACAATACCTAGATGCATCATCAATAAAAGTAACAACGTATTTTTTGTTTCCTAGGGAAGTGTTTCATTAAAATCACACAAGTCACTATGTATGAGTTCTAACACCTTGCTTTCCCTAACAACATCTTTGAAAGGTTGTCTAGTGATTTTAGTCAACATGCAAGTATTACATGTTTTAATTGTCATATCAAAAGCAGGAATCATACTCATTTTAGACATGTCCTTTAATCTCTTGTAATCAATATTTCCTAGTCTAGTATGTCATAAATCTGATTTATTCATGTTATTGCTAGTACTAGTTGAAGCCATGCAAATTGAATTATCATAAGAAATATAATTAAGATTAAGCCTAATCCTACCATTACATACAAATTTGAATCTACAATTGGTTGATAGTCTATAAACCAACGAAGATCCTTGCAAACATGACTTGTTGCACCCAAATCAACCAACCATGCAAAATCATCATTCTACACATAGAATGCTTTAGAAATCACAAAAACATAATTCTCCACATCTTTAAGATTTTGAATAAAATCAGATTTCTAACCTTGTTTCTTGTCAGGATACTTAAATCCACTTAGACCTACATCCTTATCCTTGTTCACATTACGAAGGCGACAATCTTTCTTCAGATTACCCTGTTTGTTACAATTCCAACAAACCAGTTTAGCCTCTTTGTTTGACAACTTGTCATCCTTCTTTTTAAACTTCATTTTGCCTTTAGACTTGTTGGAATTCTTAGATCCCTCACCTTCCACCATATTTACAGAAGAGGAGCCAACTTGGTTCTTGCCTTTAGGATTGTTATCAAGTTCTTGAGTCTTTAAAGACTCCTCAATCCGTAAATGGCTTCCAAGTTGAACCAAAGTCAACTCTTCCTTCTTATGTTTCAGAGTATGTTTAAACTCTTTCGAGGAAGGGGTAATTTGTCCATTATAACAGCCACATAAATGGCTTCATCCATTTTTAGATTCTATTGAGTAAATTGTCCCAGAATCCTTAACATTTCATGGTATTGTTCCATTACAGACCTGGAATCAATCATCTTGTATCCTATTAAATTACTGACAATAAACTTCTTGCTAGAAGCATCTTTGGCCATGTATTTAGATTCCAACGAATCCCATAGTTCTTTTGCGGATTCAATATTTTGATAAATATCAAACAAAGAGTCAGACATACCATTGAGAATGTGGCCACGATAGATGTAGTCATTGTTTTCTTACTTTGATCTCTTTCTAGTTGCCTCCAGGGTTCATCTTCAATGATTTCTGGCATGGGTGTACTCAGAACATATGTCATTTCAGGATTGTGAGAAGGAAGTGCATCTTTTTCCGCCATGTGCAGAAATCTTGTCCTTGAAACTTTGTCAATTTGTCGAATTTGCTTGTCATATCTTTCATAGAACTTTCACTCGTCATTGTCACAAAATACATTGATTTTTGTTAGAAATTTGGGGTCAAAGAATGGCTTGGATCTCTGAAAATCGTGTCGATCACTCTCAAATCAAAGTATTTCGATGGTACAATAGAATCTTTGATTTGATAAGATTCAGAATATGATCAAGATCAGAGAATGTGTATTGTTCTGAAATTCGTGTACCCGAAATTGTGCCTAAAACTATATATAACCTGTAAAAAAACCGACAGTAAACTATCACTAAGCACTTCACACGGGTCGTGTGATCCCACACGGGTCGTGTGAAGTCTCAGTTGAAAACTGATTTGACACGCACACGGGTAGTGTCCTTTCTCGGGTGCAAAATGCTTTGACATTCACAATGGTCGTGTGATATCTAATTACAATCTGCTTTGTGATCACACGGGTCGTGTGATCGCAATGGTCGTGTGATCCCAGCCAGGGGCTTTGCCCCTTGGTCCCCGCCAGGGCTGCTGCCCCTTCGTCCCCGCCAGGGCTGCTGCCCCTTGGAGCTCGCTACCAGGGGCGGTGCCCCCAGACCCCCGTCAGTTTAAGGGTTTCGCCCCTAAACGACAGTGTACTTTGAAGCTTGTCAAACTCAAATAAGTGTGCATTCCGCACCTTCCTTACTTGTTTAATGTTTGTCAAGATTGTATTTGGTCAACAAATTAATCCATTACAGTTAAATACACAATGGTAATATAAAATCACCAACCATTAGCATTAGGGGTGTAAATGAGCCGAGCCGAGCCCGAACATACCTAAGCTCGGCTCGAGCTTGTTTAAGTTCATGGGGGCTCGAGCTCGAGCTCGGCTCGTTTATGGTACAGTTTAAAAGCTCGAGCTTGGCTCGTGGAAAAATTAACATACTCGAGCTCGGCTCGGCTTGGCTCGTTTGTCAGACGAGCCTAAACAAGCCTAGGCTCGGCTCGACCTCGTTTAAGGTTTTTAAGCTCATTTAACCATTTATCATACTCTATTGCAGTGAAAAATCAAGCAAAGAAGTTCCATATTCGTACAATTATACCCTCCTTCCATATTGAATCACGCAACACTCAAAAATACAAAGAAAGAAATAATTCGGACAATTATACCGTCCTAGTGTCGTAAGGGTTGGATACTTGGATTTGAAAAATGAATCACGTGCTGTAGACTTTTTTTTTACTAAAGATATAAACTATAATTTAATATATATATATATATATATATATATATATATATATATATATATATATATATCTATACTATACTATAAACCATATATAAAATACAAACTCTCAAAGCACAATAGTCTTAATTTTTAAGACAGTACAAATGGTAATACACAAGACACAACTTATGATACGTATTGTACAATTTTGTTATGCACAAACTAAAAACTGGATGGAAGAAGCGGACATTTTCACACGGATAGATTGGGATGTAATGCTGGCCATTGATCCCTCTGTGCAATCGGATGGTTGTTATTCTCCTAAATACCTTACGCGGATCGGGTGTTTCATAAATCCCTTTAAAAATGGATCGCATCCCTTCAGCTTCTCTTCATCTTTTTCTGGATACTAATTTCTCTCTATATCCCTCCGTTCTCTAAAAATCAGAAACCCTAACCTAATCCTCTCCTTCTATTTGTAGTTCTTGTCAATTTCTTTTTGATTCGGGTTTATAGATTGGTGTGCGTGTGTGTAATCTGATCCCACAAGAGAGAGAGAGAGAGGTAAAGGAGGGATATAGAGAGAAATCATTATGATTTAAACCTCTTCATTGCCTTCATCCGCCACCACCACCTGATCGGATTTGTATTGTCTCTCCACCTGATCGGATTTGAATTGTCTCTCCACCTGATCCACCATCAACTCTGGTAACAAAGTACCCTTTCTCCATAAAAACCCTAATTTTTTTCCTCCTTCGGCCGTTAACCACTGCAATCGGTGACCGGCCTTTAACCACTGCAATCGGTGACCGGCCTTCAACCACTGCAATCTCCACCAGATTTGGTACATAATTAATCTCGATCGTATTTGGTGGTGGATCTCCAACAGTTCTTCCGCCTTCAACCACGATCCCTCACCGCCTTCAATCGGATTTGCTACCTGATGAATCTCGATCGGATTTGGTGGTGGATCTCCAACGGTTCTTTCGCCTTCAACCTATAATCGAGTGTATGGCATCTGTGTGTGACATTTTTAGTTTGAAATCGAGTGTATGGCATCTGTGTAACCCTAGATTTTTTGATGTAGGTTCGTTTATAGATTTTTAGTTTAAAATCGAGTTTCCTGTAGTTCCATGTTATCACAGAATCACGAGGATTAGTTTAAAATCGAGTTTCCTGTAGTTGTAGTTTCATGTTATTACAAAATCGAGTGTATGGCATCTGTGTAACATTTTTCTTGACTTTCATCTACTTAATTGAGATGTTTCCTACTGGCGTTCAGAATTTCACATGGTATGTCCACATTAATTTAACGGATGTTATCTATAAGTTACAATTTCTGTTATAAAATTTCCCTATTTATTTTTTCTTTTAATTCGTGTTCTTGGGTTTTTAGTTGCAAATTTATGAAGGCAGAAAACGAGTTATTTTCTTTGCAATCATTCAGAATAAAGTATCGTGCCAATTGGAGAATCAAGTATGTCCACATTAATTTAACTGATGCTACTGATAGTCGATTTTTCTTCAGGTTTGAATTATAGTAATATCTTGAACATTCTACTTTATTGTTCCATATCATTCAAACATGGATTTTTTACTTTGAAATTAGATAAGAAGCAATGGTTGAGGCTGTTATCAGAGCTGTCGGGGCTGGTGGTCTTTGTGACATCATCCACGCATATCAATTTGGAAAATTAGATAGTTTATTGGCAAGATGCCTTCTGATTTGAATATGACAAAGCGGGCTATCTAGAATAATTGTAAGTTACAATTTCTGTTATAAATTTCCCTATTTATTTTTTCTTTTAATTCGTGTTCTTGGGTTTTTAGTTGCAAATTTATGAAGGCAGAAAACCGGTTATTTTCTTCGCAATCATTCAGAATTAAGTATCGTGCCAATCGGAGAATCAATCGTAAGTTCTACTTCTTTATAATTTACACATAATTGTACTAAAACACATTGATTGAAGCAATTTTGATTCTTCTTATATTAAGTTGAGCTTGCAATTATATCTCAATTTTTGTGCTTTTATACTAATTGTAATCACCAACGAGCATGCCATTTAGTTTCTTTATGTCTAACATTCATCTTATTATTTTTTAGGTTCAAGGGTTATTAAGATTACTTTAGCACGCAAGGTTCAACCATCTTTTGTTCTTTTCCTTTGGATTCTTATGTCACTCCTGATTGTTTGGCTGTTATGGTTTGACATGTGTGCATGCTTTCTTTGTGTGTATTTTTGTCTGTAATTCAGATTTGTTTAATTGATTTTACAGAATCATTAGATGCTACATACGGGAGAACCAAAGTCACAGAAGACCACAATCGAAAATGCATGGTTTAAAGTTTGATATACCAATAAACGTTATTTTCTGTGATATATATGTACTTTCCTCTGTCTGTTTTGGAAACACATGGGACTTTGTGTGATTGGGACTATGTGACTGCATGTGTATGTGCGTGTGAAACTGCATGTGTATGTTACTGATTATTTAGATCTTGAACACAACCCATATTCAATTGAAAGTTTGTGTACCTTTTGGTTGATTTTCATCAGTTTTTATATTGCTACCAAGGGCACCAAGAATGGTAATTGGATTTTCATTTGGTATTTTTGTTTGTAGTTCCATATCTATATTAAAAAAATGTATCTAGCATTTATTTATTGTATTTTGCAAGTATATTAGAGTTGATTGCTATCTAGAATAATTGTAAGTTACAATTTCTACCTTGTTGTTGATTTTTAATGAATGTATGCCTTTTTTACCATAAACTTTAGTTCCAGATCTGTATTAACATATTTATTTATCCTTTGGTTTTTGTATTTTGCAGGTGTTTTATTGGTTTACTGCATATTTTTGGTGTAGCCTTGCAAAAAGTAGGAGCAATGACGTGAAACTGTGACTTGAACCCTTGTAGATCGTCATGACCAGAATACAGTAAGATTTTATATATGATTTTTACACATAAATTTTAGTTTTCTCTTTTCACTCCAACTAAATCTCATTAATTTCATTTTAGTTTTCGGAACTTTGATTAATTTGAAAATTTGAAAATGTTAATAATTTTAAAAGTTTGAAAATTTAAATAATTTGAAAATGTTGAATAATTTGAATTTTTTTGAAAAGTTTCAATAATCCATTTTATATTCTAATCATTATGATTTTAAATATAATATATTATATAAATAATAGTAAATATAAAAAATTTAATAATGACACTGGGGGAGGGTAAAGACAAAAAGGTGGAATCTAATAAATAAAGTCTCATTATTTTTTGCTTTAATAATGAGACTTTATGAGGGAAAAGACAGAAAGGTGGAATAAATGGTGATCAAATAGCTTCTTTAATTGCTAAAAGTCCATATAAGAAGAATGATTACAGGTCCACCAAAAGTCGCAAAAAATGTCCATTTATTACAGTATGTCAAAAAGAAACCCTCATCTAACTTACCGATATAATTGTATAGAACCAGATATTTACAAGCAAAGTAAGTCCATGGTTGGTGTAACCGATAAATATAAAAGGCTCTGGTGGTTTTCCATTTAATTGCTTAATGTTCTCATGAAGTATGCTGAAGCTGCATACTGGATGGTGAAATTTTATAGCAACTGTTAGTTGAAATGGAAGCATATCAAGTCTCAAGATGATGGAGAGGGAAAACCAATAAATAAGTACTGTAAAAAATGTTTAGAAAATATTCCACAGAAAAACAAAATATATAAAAGTAAAATTCCATGTCAAAAGAGATATCCAAAATCCTTAATTTACGTGTTAAAAAAATCAAAAATAAAAATAAAAACAAAAAACATCATCGTATAAGCTGTAAGTTTCTTTAATTATTCACAGTTTTTGTTGTTCTTAATTTCATTTTAGTTTTCGTAACTTTGAATAATTTGAAATTTTGAAAATTTTAAAAAAATTGAAAAGTTTGAGAATTTAAATTCTAGGGACCAAAAAAAAAAAAAAAACAAAAGCAATAACCATGGGGACCAAATATGAAAAAAATATTCTTTTTAGTATATTATAAAACAGGAGCAAAATGGTCATTTTAAATACATTTAAAATTCTACTAAAATCCACAATCAGACTAAAAGAAACAAAACATGAACAGTTTTCCACAGTTTTTATATTGTTATTACATTAACAGTTTCAGCAAACCACCAACACCATTGTCTCCTCTATTTCTTTTGGTTACTTTATCTAAATCTCCAGGGGCAAATGTGTCCAGGTTTTAATCTCAACCATTTTTGTTGTGGCTTTGACTTCAAGAAAACATGAGAATCATATCAATTCCTGATGAGGGGTATATCTGTCCAGGTTTTAATCTCAACCATTTTAATGCATTCAAGTTGTCCAGGTTTTAATCTCAAACCATTTTTTCAAATTTGTCCAGGAAGAATGCTTCTTAATAAACCCAAAAAATGTCAACCATTTTAATGCAAATTTGTCCAGGTTTTAATCTCAACCATTTAATGCAAATTTGTCCAGGTTTTAATCTCAACCATTTTAATGCCTTAAAGTTGTCAATAAACCCAAAAAATGTTATAATCTTTGACCTCTGGTATAATTACAGGAATTGGACGTTTTTATCCCTAGCATAGAAGAAATGCAACTCTACAAGGTTCAAGGTGGTTTTTGTCATCTTTATGTTTTCGTTTTGGGTTTTTTGATACCATTTATTAATACCATTTATAAAATTATTCAATTATTATGTGGAAATTTATATTGTATTTTATATTGTCTGCAGGAAAAGAAAAAAGAGAAAGATGGTATATTTGACCCATTATTAAAGTAAACCATGTTTCATTATTATAATCGGAATTATACTTTTGTGGTTTCAACTTTCAACATGTTTCAAAATCCATAAATTGGTAATACTCTTGTTTTAGATTAGAGGTAATCGTTTAGTTTAGAATATTCTTAGTTGTTTAGTTGTTTGTTAATCAGTTATATTTTGTATGAGAACTTGTGGTGAAAAATTGTAAAACATATCTAAGTATTTTTTAAATCATGTTTGATTTGTGATATTAAAATTTATATTATTTTTTATTTAGATGGTTTTACTAGCAACTTGATCCGGAAAAAAAATTTGACATTTTATTTTATCACTTCATTTGAGTAGGACACCCGTGAGATTGAATCATAGAATCGCCACTGGATGAGTGTAAAGATAACTATATTCTTCTGATAACTATTCACCACAAATTGGAATATGGATTGGATGTATGAATTTTTAAAGTTGTAAATATTTAATCACTTAAGTACATACATAAATATTTAATCACCTAAATTACAATATATTTTTTCATTTCAATCTGATTCAGCAACGTATATCTTTAACCCAAAACTACAAACCAAAATAAAACTATTTGTCGCCGTCAACTATTTGCCAAAACGAACTAATAGCCACTCAGAAATTATTCAAATATAACATCTTACTTTCATTTTTTATTTTGCTACACCATGAACTTTAAACTTTAAGTCGTAAACTTAAACCGGAAATCCAAACACTGAAATCTGTAATCCAAAACGACCCCCCACCCTCCAGAACTATAAGAACAAGTTAACAGGAAAAACTTCATTTTTGTTATATATAAACTTGCTTATTAAACTCATGATACGACATGTGTTATGTGTATAACGTCTATTTCCTTATACTATTGATGGTTTCTATGGACTTAACTCAACTGAAATCACGTGTAAAAGTTAATTTCATGGATCTAGACTTGATATTAGAACTAAAACTATTGTAGATGAGTTTTTATAGAGACCTAATATGTCAAAACACCATGCTAAGTCAAGGGAAAAAAGACTAAAAAATATCAGTGAATCCGATTGCATAAAATTCTCAAGGTTAACTCACTGTGGTACCAAATGTTATTTTACTCATTTATGACAATATCAATTCTTGAACATGATCGAAAAAAAACCGAACCGAAACCAGAAAAATAAAATTTATAGAATCGAAACCGAATTGCTTAATCGTTTTCGAGACGATTCCGGTTTACAATATAACAGATACGTTTCACCGCTAGAAACAAAAACGTACTTATATTTGCATAACGAAAATTATTCGTCGAAATGAAACTAATGTTCGCCACAGATAGTAATTAATCGCCAAAAGAAACTATTCTCCGCCGCCGCATTGCGCGGGTACGCAGCTAGTATATATATATATATATATATATATATATATATATATATATATATATATATATATATATATATATATATATATATATATATATATATATATATATATATATATATATATATATATATATATATATATATATATATATAGGCTCATTTAGGCTAGCGAGCCTAATCGAGCTCACAAACGTAAGCTCGGGCTCGGCTCGTTTAATAAACGAGCCTTCGTGATGAGCTCGGGCTCGGCTCGGGCTTGTTTAACTCGAGCTCGAGTCGAGCTTTTAACGAATTGATCTCGAGTAACTCACGAGTAGCTCGGCTCACTTTCACCCCTAATTAGCATACATGATCCTCATGCGTACATATCATACCATGCGTTGCATACATATCATACCATGCGTATGCTCTGGGTGTTGAGGTTTTTTATAAGGACCACGTGTCATGGCTTGTTTGTGAACCGGAAACACCTGCCACCAACTCTCTTTGTCATTTGAAATACACCATGTGAAAACAGCAATGAGATATTCATCTTCATTTTAAAATTAAAATTGTATCAATAAGATGTCCATTTCTTGGTTCAAAAGAACCCACGTGGCTATGCCTGGTTACTTTTATCATGCTTCGCGGCTGTCATTTATTTTTCTTATTGACACAATGTTCCTTTGCACCCTTTTTACCCACGAAAATGGTTTGAAGAAACTTCCATAATCACGTTACCAAAGTATCCTACGTGATTACTCTTCCAAAAGTCTGAATACCACGCTTCGGTCAATTTAATGAAACCTATGCATTTGCAGCTTCATTATTTTTGGGTATCGGTAAAAAAAACCACATGTGATATGACATGTGTCTGTGGTAGTCAACCCACACAACACACTCACCTAGAGACATGATGGAGGTCTTTTTAAGATCACCCTTATTTTTTCGGTTGCACAACATCACAGAAAAAGACCCATGCATTAAATTCAAGAGACCTTACCATCTTAGTACCTTTCTGTTTGAAGGACGGTGAACTAAACTAATTAGGCCACACATAATCGATTAAAATAATCCAATGTCCATGTTTCTTAAATTTTCTTGCTGCCAAGTGAATGTATCATTCTTGAGATCGGATGGATAAGAACAAGAGACCATCGAGAATTTTTCTTGTAAGTATGACTTATTTTGTAGGTTGTACCGTCTCTATCAGTTGTACAATTGCCGGCCATCGGACATTCGGACCATGTTTAACTTTGTCGGCCTTTTACTTTTTCACAACAAAAGCTCACCATCTTTAAAAAAAAAACTTTCCCGTTGCAAAAGCCACATATATGTATCTTGCTTTCTTTGCTCTTTTTTAAATACATAAAATCCACGCTTTTGTGTGGTCCATGTTTCTGACTACCCATAATACCCTTAAGATTCAGCTCTTTGGTAACTTGCATTTCGATTGCAACCATCCCTTTAATGCCCTTAGCACCCTAGATTTTGCTGACAGTCTTTCTTTCCATGTATTGAAAACTTCTCTTTGTGAATAAAATATTGAAAACCATGAGCCTCGTGACCCATTAGAGAAGTAATTGAGCGGGAAAATGACACAAAATGACACAAAAGCTCTTAAGTTTGCATAAAATGTATGGTTTTACCTTTTTGGATTTTTTGTGTTAATTAAAGCCCGAACTTTGTAAAAAAAAAAAGTTCATTTTTACCCTTGAAACCTGCTATAGCAGTTTCCAGGTTACCATCAATTAAATTTCGCATAAAAGCCCTTAAGTTTTCATCTTTTTATGTTTTTACCCTAAATATTTTTTTTCATAGTATACCTCCCACCACCACCCACCAACATTGTCGCCACCACCCACTACTACCACCGCCACCACCGCCACCACCACCACAACGATCCCTACCACTATTGTAGACGTAAAAGATGGTCTCGACAACAAGAAAGAAAGAAGGATATATGGCTGTAGATTGGCAGAAAAAAATAAAGAAATCTAGTCTTTATCAAAGCTTGCATGAATTTTCCAGTTGCGATAATTCTTAGAGCAGACAACACGTCATATATATGCATTACACCGATTATGTCCTAGTCCGTATCAAGTTAATGCTTGGCAAGGAAGAAAGAAAAGGACAGATGCGTATTCGATCCCTTATCGCAGTTTTGTTGTGGTTTGCGTTTTTTATTGCGTGACCGGAAAGATTGGATCAAAGGTTGGATATTTATAGATCTTAGATGGAGGTTTGGGTTGTAATTGGATTAGGATGGCTATGAGGTCCGTCGAAGTAGGATAGAAATCAGCAAGGTTTACGTAAAGCTATGTGAAACTTGTATCGGTGACGGTGGTGGTGGTGGTATTGGTGACGGTGGCGGTGGTGGTGGTGGTATCGGTGATGGTGGTGGTGGTGGATGTTGTTACGTGGTGGCGATGGTGGTGGGAGGTGGTGGTGCTATAATATAAAAAAAAAATATTTAGGGTAAAAACATAAAAAATGAAAACTTAATGATTTTTATTTGAAATTTAATTGATGGTAACCTGAAAACCTGTTATAACAGGTTTTAAGGGTAAAAATGAAGTTTTTTTACAAGTTGCGGCTTTAATGACCACAAAAAATCCAAAAGAATAAAACCGTATATTTTATATAAATTTAAGGATTTTTATGTCATTTTCCCTAATTAAGGCATGCTTTGTACAATATTTCAAATCGCTTGACAGCATTAAATGAATCCATGATATTTTGTTTGACTTTTAGACATATGACGACAACATTTAAAATAGTGGGGCAGGGGTAATCGGGTAGGGTAAAAAGAAGCAGGTACGTGTCATGCGCTTGGAGAAGGATTTGGGTTTGGATGGGTTTCGCATGTGGTATGGAATGTGATTGAAGCTGTGGTGTTTAGACTAAATGGAGTATTTATCACATTGTCGGTAATCGCCATGTAGGATTTTTGTCTATCACATTATTCACTTTATACTTATCACATTTTATCACATCATATCATCTTTTTAATTAAAAAAATTCAAAACTAATTTAAAACATAATTTTTAAATTAAAAACCATTACATTAAAAATAAAATTACACTAAAATTAAAAAACAAAAAAAATAAAATTACACTAAAATTAAAAAACTAGATGTCGTTCCTAGGGCGATATTTAGCGCGGACACTTTCCTGTATCGCCAAAAAAATCTCCAAATCCTCGCCCTCGAAGTCGGATGCTTTTTCGACCCGACCCATAATCTCCAAATCCGCGTTTCGTTGTAGTTCCTGTTGTGTTTGGATTAATTCTTTTTCGACCCGACCCATAATCCCGACCTTGTCGGTTTGTAATTGGACGTATCGGTCGAATTTTTCGCCAAACATTTCCATAACGCTCGACTCCGAACCGGATCCCGAAGCCGCTTTCTTGCCGGCTTTTTTTGCCCGGTCTCGCCCCATCGGTCGACGGATCGGTTGGGGCTCGTCTTCATCGAGATCCACGGGCTCGTCGTTCACGTCGATATACGTTCGCTCGTCCAATTGTTGTGACGTTTCTTGGTGGACCGACCTCGAGCGTTTCGTTCCCGAAGATTGCGAATCTTCGACAAGGAGCCATTTCGGTTGTTTTCGCAACTCGCTCCAAGCTTGCATATACGGGAACCCTTTTTTAGTGGGTATTGTTGTTTCATATTGTTTTAACGCCGTGTTCAAAACTTCGAAGTCGTTGGACCCGCTTTTCCGCATATTCGAGAGATTGTTGAAGATGCCGTTAAAATGGTTGAGCTTTATTCGCATCTCCCGAAATTTCCCCGTAATTTTATCCATGTTGCGTTTTTTTCGCCCATAAACTCGTAAAAAAACGCTTGAACTTTGTTCCAAAAAGTATCAAGCGTTTGCAAGTCCCCGACGATCGGGTCAACGGAAGCGGAAGCAAGTTTAATTCTTCCTCTTTCGTCTAATTCGTTCGTTTTTCGCCCCCCGTTTGTTTTGCCTTCCTCCTTGCGGCCCGGCGGGTTTGGTTATCGTCTTCCTCTTATGTCTCTTGAACGATATCGGGAGGCACAGGTTGCGGTTGCGGTTGCAGTGGTGGTTGTGACATCGGTGGTTGCGATGATTGGCCTTGGAATCCTTGCGGTTGAAACGAAAACGGGGGTTGAAATTGTTGATATGGGTTGAATGGCGGATATGTTTGTTGAAAAAGTGGTAGTTGTGCGATCGGAGACCCGCCTTGAAGTAAATTTATAAAACCACCGCGGGGCGATTCAAGATTCGGGTATTGACGCGGGGTCGAGTTTAATCCGAACGGATCATACTCGTGGTTTTGGTTTGAAGGTGGGGTGTTTGGATTTTGTTCCATTGCAAAAGAAGTTTGAATTTTTGTGTGTTTGAGGTTAAAAAGATGTGTGTGTGTGTGTGTGTATATATATATATATATATATATATATATATATATATATATATATATATATATATATATATATAGAATTAGGATATATTAAAAACTATAGTTATTGTGTGATTGTAAGACTCATTGTGGACCAATCATTATCTAAGGACAAATTAGTCAATTTCTAATTTATATATATTTAATTTCTATTGATTAATCAACTGAATTTCCTAAATTGAATGCTATATTTTTGGAATCAAAAGGAATATTAAAGTCGGTTTCCATCTCTATTCTTATATCACGAACAACAAATTGCTCTGTAACACCATCGTCACCTGCCGCCGTCTTCAACGTCACCCACCACCGTTAGAATACAAGATTAGCCACCACTGTCGTGACCACAATCAGACGCCATTGAATACCAACACAACACCTCCATCACATGCCGCCTTTCAGAAATTGTAGCTTCAACACGACGACAATCGCACGAGCACCACTCAATCTCGCACCATCGCCATCCAATTCAGTAATTTCCTCTCTTTCATACAGTCACCACCATATGACGACTCTGTCTCTAAACCCCTCTCGAATTGAAAAAACTAAACTAACTTAGAAACACCTTACGTTGTTGCACCTTCATAAAGGTAACCCTCCCTCACTATGTATTTGTCTCTCTATCTCTCTATATCTCTCTCTATCTCTTTCTAACAAAAAAACACAATAAAAGAATTTGTAACCACTATTTCTTTAGTGTTTATTAACTTTTAATAGGCCTGTAGTCTTGCATACAAGGTGTTTGATATATTGCCTCAACGAGTTTCTTTTGGGTGTATAGTGTTTGTTTATTTTTTCCAGGTTTGAATTTCATTTTTTTATTTTATTTCCTGTCTACTAATGAATAAAGGTTTGAATCTCAAAATGTTTTTTATTTTCTTTTACAGTGGTTCTCTTTCTCTTGTTTAATTGACCATCTTTCTGGTTCTTGAACGCCATTGATGATAAACAGTGTCAAGGAGGGTTTTAAGGTTCGGTGACGAGGTATTATTGTAGATTG
Organism: Cichorium intybus; assembly: GCA_023525715.1. NCBI lineage: Eukaryota > Viridiplantae > Streptophyta > Magnoliopsida > Asterales > Asteraceae > Cichorium > Cichorium intybus. The sequence continues at coordinate 53,577,633 of CM042017.1, forward strand.
GGATTTTAGGGAATATGAGGGAAGGGTCTGGTTCTAAGTCACCTTTTATCGGTAAAGAAGGCATAGACGAATCTAGTAAAAACCCTAAAGTTTGATTTCAAGGCAGGCATTCTGACAGAATGTCATTCTGATGGAATGCTATTTCACAGAATATTATTCTCACATAATGGTATTCTTTTTGTATATTAAATTCTAGTATATATTCTAGTCATTTTGATGTTACACACTACAATTTTCTAGTTATTCTAGTTTTATATAACAATATCGTACTCATTCTGTTTTGTATATTGTCTTCTAATATCATATTCTAGTCATTCTGATGTTGTACAATATAATATTCTAGTCTTTCAGATTTTGAATCTCTAGATTTTAAATATGTTTGCATACAAAAATTCTTCATATTTGACAATGTACTTCATAGAAATCGAAATTTGAAATGTATTCTGTTTGAATGATCTTGGATTCTCTCAAGAATGATATGTCAAAATGAAATGTATTCTATCAGAATGATCATGTATTCTGTTAAAGCATTCAAAATTTGGAGGATGAAAGATAATAATTTCGTTAATAATTTTATTATTAAATTGATTTGATCAGCTTTCCTAAAAATCAGTTACTTTCCTTTTTTTCAATGATTAAAATGTCTAATTTACCCTTTTGTAACCGTATTTTTAAAAATCATTCAATAATATAATAGATAATTACAATCACGCCATTCTAATCTAGGCCATTGGTATTTTGAATCCAACGCACCAGAGTTGGTCTTACGACCACACAATAATTGTAGTCTTTAATATAACCTAGCCCTATATATATATATATATATATATATATATATATATATATATATATATATATATATATATATATATATATATATATATATATATATATATATATGTGTGTGTGTGTGTGTGTGTGTGTGTAAATGTGTAAATAAAAAAAGGTAATTTTTTTTAAAAAAATTCTAGCCGTTGAACGGCTAATTCCTTCGTGATGGAGCGTGAAGCGGAACACGGAAGACCACGAACACGGGCCATCACGGTAGCACGGGGCGGTGTGCACGCCGTGATAGCTGCCACCATGTCCATCACGGTCCCTCCGTGATCGGTACTCCCAAACGCCTAGGTAAATTGGTGCCGTGACCATTAAATTTTTTTTGTTTTATTCATCTCAACAGGTATATATGTCACCTCATTAATTATTATATTTTAAATTGTTGAAATTGATATATCTTTATTACTACTCATTTTTTTATTAATAAATAATTACTTTAAAATAAATATAACTAAATTGACCAAATAACATTTAATTAAAAACACATAACATTATAAAATTAAAATTCGTACACGATAATTAAAATATTAGAAACGGAAAATTAAAACCTAAACACAATAAATAAATTCTTAGAAACGGGAAATTAAAACCTAAATAGGATAATTAAATTCATAGATACCTAGGTGAATTTTTCACAACATTCCACGCATCGATATGCGTAAAATCTGTGTTGTGTGTCACCCGATACTGTTGTAGGGCTTGTCCAACAATTTCAGCATCGATTGTCCCGGGTTGTGGGTTCGCCGATAAGTGTAAGTAAATTTGGTTAAATTTACTCAGTTTTACCGAAAAATTCTTCCATTTGTTGTTAAGCTAATGCCTACCCGATAATGTATTATGTCTAATATATTGTGAAACAATTCCTCTATACGTTCCCAGAATTGGAGGTTGTTTCCTACATAGACCTCTTCATTGATGGTGGGGTAGGCAGTTGCCAAAGCTGCTTCATCACGTTGAGTCCATCCCTAAAGAATATTTCCATTTCCGACGCCAGCCATCTTCTATAAAACTTTGTAGCTTGTTTTATATTCTATTGAAAGTTGAGAAAGAAATGTGCGATTTTAAAATGGGGTAGAAAGGGGTATTTATAGGTGGTAAATTTAAAATATATTTTTTTATTTAAACCAAGTAACCGTTAGGAGGGGAGGAATTACAAAGTTGTACATATTTTCGGGGCCAAAATAAAAGTTCCACACTTCAAACAGTGCGACTTGATATACCCGTGGGAGGGCTAAACCCACAATTACCCACCCAACCGGGGCGGTGTACCTGCGCGGGTAAAAGCCTCCACGGTGGACACAACATGGGGTGGGTAGACGACACTTGTTAGTCTTAAGTAAAAAAGTTTAGGTGGTTGGTAGGGTTGCATAGGAGAGAGGTGAGAAAAAGTTGATTTCTAGACATGTTCTCATAGAAATATGAACTCTCCTCCTTTTGTTTAACTTTTGAGAAAAAGACAAAAATAGCCTAATCCTTTAATGGTTTTCCAAAAAATAACCAAAAATTAGCCAAATGACCAAAATAGCTAGCATTTTCACAGATGACAAAGAGGCATCTGCGAAAATGGCATTCCACCTGCGAATTTTTTTTCACATGAGAAGGACTTTGTAGCCACCTGCGAAAATTAGCCCTCACCTGCAATACTCTCTCTAGCATCTGCGATTTTTTTTCTCACCTGAAAATCCTTGTAGCCATTTGCGAAAATTAGCCCTCACCTGCGAAAATTTTTATTTATTTATTATTTATTTTATTATTTATTTTTTTAATTTTATTTTAGGTGGTTTATAGCTGGAAAACCTAAGATGGTGTTTGACAGTGAAAAATATAAATTGACTGCGAAAAGTAGAACTTTGACCGCGAAAAATATAAATTGACCGTGAAAAGTAGAACTTTGATTGCGAAAAATTGGAGTTTGACCGCGAAAAGTGTTATTTGACTGAGAAAAGTTTAAGTTGACCGACAAAAGTATTAGACAAAACAAAGTATTAGAAAAAACTTCATATAAAATGAGAAAAATGTAAAAACATTTATAAAAATAGTTACAAATTCACATACTAAAAAAAGGAAGAGAATGAGTTCATCCGAATAAGTTTTTGTTCTTGTTTGTACTGGTGGGAAATGGGAGAGTGTAAATGGGATGCCTCAATACGTTATACCATTTATTAGTAATTACGCTTTGGAATTTTCCAAATCTATAACTTCCAATGACTTATTGGAGTTGGTAAAATGGAAGACATCAACGGAAGATAGATCAGACATTATGTTGTGTTTTCAACATCCTGATTTGTTTTACGTCTTCAATGTTGACCATGATGAGGATGTTTTTCTCATGGTCCGTGCTATCGAAAGTTGAAAAAAATGTTGTTAAATTGTATGTCAGTGAAGGCGTTTGTCAGACACACGGTAGTGGAAAAGACAAGAAGTCGAGCAGTAGAGGCAGCAACAACGTCGCATGTAACAACATCTGACACGCCTAGGTCGTCGTGCGGTCAAAAATAAAGAGAAACCTAACACACACTAGCACAGTGGTAGTTAGGGTCAATCCGCAGGAGCTTCGTGGTTAGACCAGATGACAGATTACCAACTAGTAGTGTCACGTTACAGTCGGAGGACTTATAGTTTCTAGGTACCCAAAGCAAACAAACCCAAGTCAAGCAAAGCTAAACTCAACTTAAACAAACCTAGTTACTTTCTGAAATCAGAAGTGCATCTCTGAATCAGAAGCAAACAAAGGCATCCAAAAAATCCAAACCAAACAAGGCATAAACTAACCAATAACTAAGGTTCTGACTGAACAGTTACTAGTTAAATTCAAAGCATAAAACTAACCTAGTTGGCTACCGAATTCAGCAAAGGAAAGCAGTTCCAAACAAGGTCACAAAACATTCAACCACAATTCAAACAATCAGAAACCAACACAAGCATAAAAACACCGAAAAACCAATATTGCTTATAACCAAATGCTTTTCATTACTCAAATTCAATTCCAAACATCCAAACAGTAACCAGATGTTGCTAAAACAGAAACTAAAGCTCAATATCAGTGGGTGTCACTCCCAAAGATACTAGCCAATGCTTAATACTATCTAACTAATTGAAAATAAAATCCAAAACACCCGGTCTTTGCTAGGGTTTTCGACTGGAAATGCCTCTATTTAATTTATAGTTGCAATTTTCCCGCAGCCGCGCCGCGCAAATGAAGAATCCGTGTCGCGCGTACTAATCTTTTCCCGTTTCTTCGGCATTTTAATGTGTTACACCGCCTTAAGCTCGCGTCGCGCATTTGGGAGACCCGCGGCGCGCGTACGTATTTCTTTGTTTTTTCATTCTTTTCCAAACGTCTTCCTTTTGTACGCTTTTAGTCCCTGTTTTCATTCTTTTCTTCCAAACAAGTCCTGGCACGAAAAGTAAGAATATCAAGATATATCTGATATAATTTCATCAAGAACAAGGCTCAACAACGCCTAAAATACTTGATATCACTAAGCGTTGTCAAGCACCCCACACTTGTGCCTTACTTGTCCCCAAGCAAGAGAGTTTTTAACAAATTATAATAAAGATTCAAACAATTTTTGGCTACGTTCAATTTCAAAGCTTATTGCCCTATGAGTTAGAGTGGAATAGTTCGCGAGAACATACTTGAATTGTTCTTTGGAATTCATGGCTTTCTAGAGAACCCTTGATTACAAACTTTCTGTACACAATGAAGTGTACTTACTCATTCAGATTCTAAAGGTCATTAAGGAATTGTCCATGACTTTCGATGCTGTCCGTGTAACGAGCTTTCAGAAATATCATCCCAGACCAGACGATCTTAGGTGGTAAGGTGCATAAGCCCCACCGATTTTAGACTTACCGGGTCGAACATCAAAGGCCACAGATTGACATTTCCTTCCTAAATTCCAATACTAAAACAACTCAATCTTCTAAACTCATAAAACTCAACTTATTTGACTAACTAATAGCATGATCACAAATAAACAGTATTTCTTGAAAAATACTAATGCTATCGACAATCACAAACCATTCGTTTCAAAATTGCAATTTATTAAAAATTTTCAAAAAGTATTGCTAAAAATTTGAAAATTGATCATTTCTGCAAAAATTTCAAAAATTACTCTTTCGACCGTCCACACCCCACATTTAAAACCGTACAACGTCCCCGTTGTACAAAAATTATTTTTAGAACAAGGGAGAAAGAGTTACCCCTTTTGGACGATAGATTGCTTGGTGCTCAGTATCACAGGTATAATTGCGAACAAACGGATCCTTGATCTCATATTCCGGAGTTGTAGCGCTACAGTGAACACGCCGGTGGTCAAGACAAGTGAAGGGGGCATGGTGACCCCATACTTGTCTGAGACAACTCCTTCTCATTTGGCATAACATGCATAACTCAACAAGACATTAAAAGCAAACATCACAAATATAAAAATATAACAGACAAAATATAAAAGTGTGTCATATATTTAGTACATATATCCCAAAAATAAAAGAAAAAGGAAAAAAATACATCAACTGCCACCTGGTGGCCTGGAGGATCCAGCCTCGTGATCGTGGGCTCTGGCTGGGAATGGTCGGGGGCGCTGACCCTGCGCTGATGCGATCTGTAGAAGTACCTCCCCGATCCACTCAAGCTGGTCCTCAATCCTCGTGACTCTGACCTCCAGTCGGTGGATGGCCGCTGAGTCCTCCTGTGGCTGCGGCTCTGCTGGTGCTGCTGGCTCTGGTCTCCGGCGTCTCCTGCCGGGCTGAGCGTATGCCGGCTGGGGTGCCTGGGGTGGCTCTGTCGGTGCCCGGATGAACCGGCCCGGACGCTGCTGCTCTATCAGCCTCATCTTCTCCAGAGCACGCGTCGTAGTGCGAGATGGAGGTAAAGCGGTCAAGGAGGTGGCAACGGAGGCAGTAAGGATCCCATATGAACAGGCCAAGCGGGTAATGAAATACCCCCGGGCCAGTGGACTGCTGGAGGAAGCACCCGTCGAGTGGGTGGATAGGGCAACTGCGAGGGCGTAGGGGAGGTGGAAGAATCTGGAGGGGTCGAGGAGAACCCAAAAAAACGTCATGTCTTCCCCGGACACCTTCTCGCCCCCTCCCGCTGCATAATAGAGGTGGAGACGAGACGGTACATGCGGCGGTGGAGTGGGTCACGGAGCTGACTCTCCCTGGAAGTCCCCGCCTCGTAGATAACGTTGGACAGTGGTGCCCAAACCTCCATGTTGTCGGACCTCTCCGGCTAGCCCTGAATACAGGCCCAAAAAACTGAGTGACATGGCGGTGCTGGAGGTCTGCCGTGGTATATAGACCGACTCGCCTCCCGAACGAAATCGTATGATCCTAGAACGTAGATCTGACGCCCGAGGTGCGAAGTGGATAGTGGATAGAAACTCCAGTAGCAGCTCGGTGTCGACGACGTCCTCATCGGTGGCCATGATCCTGTCCCAGCCCCGGCATGTGAATGACGCCTCCTCATGAGTCCAGGTGCAATGTAAGTGTGGCTCAATCGCACCCCAGAGTCCAGCGTCCCTCAAGATATCCCTATCAATGACTGTCGCCTCGAGGACCCAGCGACTAGTCAGTGCGTCTCTCCGCGAAATATACTCCGCTGAGCTGGCAGGTCCCTCTGGGAACTGAAGGAAAGGATGATCTAATCTGAACATCATCTGCAAAAAGACACATAGCCAAAAAAAGAAAATATTTTAGCATTTTAGTCCTTCTTCCCCACCGCACCGCGACGCGGCCCAAGAGCAAGGCGCGTCGCGGCGAGCGGCTGTTTGCAAAACCCCGATTCAAACTCGCATTTTAGCCTGTTTAAACTCGATCCAATCACACCACCAGGTAGCCTAAGTGCCGACTAACTCATCTAGGGTCTCTATTTGGCAAAACAAACACCCTATGAGTTAGCATTGGCGATTCTAAGTTTTGAACTTTTTTGGATAAATCACTAAAATTAACCACGTAATCGCTAGTTTTAACAAGTAATAGGTAGTTAGAATAGCGTACCTTGATAGCAGAAACAAAATGAGCAAGAAAAATTGCGAGAAAAATTCGTCGATCAGAGCTCGAGTCGTGGTGTGGGGTGTGTTGAGTCGCGGCTTACCTTAATATAGGAGAAAAACCGAATGATAATTTCCCGCGTCGCGCAATTGCACTTCCCGCTACGCGCGTGTCACCAAATCAACCCCTGCGCATCGGGTTGGTTTCCGACCCCGCGTCGCGCAATTGCGAAATCCGCGGCAGTATCTGTTGAGAACATTTGTGATGAAGTGCTGATATATCCGAAGTCCTGCCCATGAAGAAACCCCGAAGTGAATAAACAAGAGAAGACACCGAAGTCTAAAGACTCCGAAGTGCTATGCATAGAGGATCCGAAGACTTCATAGCCTGTCATCTTGTCTTTTGTGTGCACGCGTATAGTACAATACGTGTTGCATGAAACTTCTATCCTATTGGCTAGTACACTGATAGGATATTCTCTGTAAAAGATGTACTATTGGTATCACTGATTCAGTATAAATATCAGTGATACCATACCGTGTCGAGTGAGAGATTACAAGATTAACTTACGAGAATTGTATGTCTCTCAGATAGAAAACCCAATTGTAAAACCAAAATTCTAATCAAACATTCGGCACATGTTATTCATATCACTTTGTTCAAATAACTTTGTTGCATTATTCTTGTGTGATTGATTGTGTAATTGATTCAATATCTATATTAGTTCACCTTTTCTCATATTTCTACACCCAACAAGTGGTATCAGAGCGAGTCAGCTCAAAAACCTGTTGATAGAGTTCGAATTCGTTTGCTTCAGCTCTAAATCTGAATCGATTCTCAGATTTAGTCTTCCGCAACTGTTGCAAATCTCTACCACCCGTTTTTTACTGAAAAGATCCTGTTGAAAAACTTCAAGATGACTGATTCCACAGCAACTTATGCCAATATGATTAACTATACAAACCTCATCGGCTCTGCAACAAAGGCCCCTGTTCTAGTAACTTCTTACTATGATTATTGGGCTGGTCGAATGAAAGATTACCTTATAGGACTGGACAAAGATCTATGGAGGTCTGTGACTGAAGGTCCACACACAGACATTGCTGGTCGATTCGTTGTTCCTGACGGAGAAGAAGCCGTTGTTCTTAATGATGCAGATATGAAGAAACTTGAAAACGACGAGAGGGCCATGCGTGAACTGAGAAGTGGCTTGGGTCCTGATGTCAGCCACCACATTGCTGATGCGAAATCTGCAAAGGAGATGTGGGACAATCTCGAACTCCGCTTCGGAGGAGATAAAATCCTCCATACTAGCAAAGTTTAAGAAATCCTTGCAGACTTCGGGAACTTTAAGCAAGAAGAAAATGAGTCCTTAGAAGCCTGTTATGAACGTTTGAGTAACATGATTTACACACTCGATAAGTATGGGGAAACAAGAAGCCAACAAGAGATAAATATCAAATTTCTCTACAGTCTTCGCAAGGAATGGAGACCAATCATGCTCATGGTCAAATCTTATGAGAATATCGAGAAATACAAGCTGGCTGCCCTATACAATCTATTAAAATCACATGAACCTGATGTAGTAGGTCGAAGAAGTGAAATGGCTAGTTCTGGACCACTAGCCCTTGTGTCAAAAGAAGAGGAAGAATCAAGTGATGAAGACATTGCTGCTTACATGGTAGATGATAATGGAGATACTGTTGCTCTCTATGCCGCCAACAATCGAAGATTCAAGAAACCATTCTTCAAAAACAACTCTGGAAAACCATTTGTGAAAAACTTTAACAAATCAAACTTCAACTCTAAGCCCAAACCTGAAATATTCACCCCAAAGGAAGATAACTTGAAACTGTCAACCCCGAAGCCATATGAAAAATCGGCTTCGGAGTCATCCAAAGAAATGTCCGAAGAGAAGAAAATCTCAGGAGATTCTGGCTATGATTGCAATTATTGTCATGGCAAGAATCATTTCGCAAAAGACTGCATGCTTCGAAAGCAAAACGAAAAGAAACCACAAGTGAAGGATGAAGCCTATTACGCAAGAAAAATGGAGGAAGTTAGAGTAAGGACCAAAGACCTAGCCTTAATGGCTGCTGATGATCGTCAAGGATCATATCAAGTTTGGTCTTCGGACTCAGATGATGACGAAGTGAGAAAGCCATCTCATAGTGCTTTCATGGCCTATGATGTCGATAAGAGCTTTCTACAAGACACTTCGGAGAAGTTGAATGAAGAGGAACTGATGAAGGTTGAAGCGACTGCGGGTCTTGGGTTTGTGACTTCGGAGGGACTGAAAATAACTGCTGATGATACTCTGAAGACTTGGTTTGAAGACTCTTCGGATGATGATGAGGAAGTGTGCTTGATGGCAAATGACAATCGTTTGACAATCCCAGAACAGGTATCAAAACTTCTTTCATCTTTTAAAATTCCCACTTCTAAATCTGCTCCCATTATAAGTGAAATAACTCGTGATTGCTCTGTCATGCATAAATTACTCATTGATGCTAAAAATAGGGAAATACTCAGTGAGCAGGAGCTTCTAAGCTTGAGGGGGAGAGTAGAGAACCTGAAGCTAGCATTAGAGAAATCTAATCTTATAATCTCCTTGTTAGAAGAAAATAGAGAAAATTTTTTAAACAATCATGATGTAATCTTAAGACAGAGAAACATATTTTGTGAAACAGCCAAACGATTATATGCGCATATTACAAGAATTTATCATTCAGCCGATGATTGTAATGTCCAGCATAGACAACTATTGCCTTTTATTGAGTTTAAATTAAAGGAAGTCGATAGTATATCTTATGCATGCGAATCTATAGTATCATGCTCCGAAGTTACTAATCCATCATATAAATATGGCCTGATATCTGTGGAAAAACATCTAACTGCTGATAAATTGTTGAAAATATTGCCTCAAGAAATTCCAATCCTGAATAAGGCTGTACCTCAAATTGAAACAGAAGAAAAAGAAATTGCCAATAACTTGTCTGAAAAGAATTCTGAAAGTGATTCGGACATGGAGGAGATTGATTGTTCCTCTTTGATTTTGTTAAAGTCATCCTCAATATTCGAATCGACCTCCGAAGACATCTCACAAATGTCTTCAGTGGACAAAGGAAAAACAAAAATGAATTGTGAATCAAAAATTCTTGAAACCAAAGAAACTTCAAATCACAGATGAATCTATCTCTTACGATCAATATCTCAAGGATAATTCAAAAAGGCTAGTCCATTTGGCATGTATCTATCCTAAGGTTTCTTACTTCAAAAACACAATTTTTGTAAAACCCGGTGGATTATCCCTAATTGATAATGAATTGCAAAAACTTCTTGAAAAGGATAACTCCACAGTTACAAATGAAGGATTTTACTCATCATCTAAAATGGTCGAGAATGAATTGAATGAGAAAATGGAAGTAAAAATAAATATAAGGAAACAAGAACTATACGGCCACAACGTGTATAATCGTCTTTGTTTTGAAAAAGAGAAAGTACCCGAAAACATGTCACACTTACTAAATCTCAAGAACGACGATCACATTTACATTAATCGAAACTACAAACAAATTCAGGTTGTGGAAAAACCCACAGTTCCGAAGATGGATGTATTGGAATTAATGGAATCTTGTAAATGTGTCCCTTTTTCACACAATCCTGAAAATGAAATTTCAAAATCAAAAGTTTCAATTAACAAAACTACACAACAAGTTCTACAAAACCCAAAATCAGCAGTGGTGATTTCAAAACCAACTCAAAAACCCACAATTGAGAATTCAAAAACCAAGCAAACCCTAAATCTTGTGAAAAGAAAAACTCCTTTTAGAGATTTGAAACAAAATAAAGCAATTGCCTCCACTTCTGGTACAAAACCTGTTTGCTCAAAAATCTCAGATGTTAAAAGTCGAAATGAAAAACCAACTTTTACACCAACGAAACCTAACTTTCCAAATCCTAAATTTCAAAAACCGACGAAGAAAACTTTTTCAAAAGGAAACAATCTGATAGATACATTCCACAAATGGCTGGACAACAATTTGGAAATGTTCAAAGATAAGGATCTCTCATTAAATGACTTTAAATTGGCATACGAAGAGTATCTTTGTACCTCTACGTTGTGTAGCTCAATTTCAACGAAGTCAAAAATGGAAAAACCAAAACAAAATTGGAAAAGAAATGACCTTAAAGAAAACTTAACTGCAAAAACAAAAACTTCAAAATCCTCAAAATCCTCCAAATCAAAATATTCCATTCAAAAATGGGTTCCGAAGTCTGTCACTTTGTCAATCACTTCGGACTCATTAATTTTAACCACAAACTCTTCTGAATCCTGCTCAAACACTTCGGAATCAAGTTCATCACATAAGGATTCGGAGAATTTGATTAATTTAAATGCAAATGAAATTTCTGAAGAGGCCGTAGAAAAATGGATTCAAGAATCCTTTGCTTACCCTGAGGACCCAATATTGATTGGGTACCAACTCCTTCTTGATTGATTGCAGGTTATGTCTGATGAGCGGTATGATTCAAAATGGTACATGGACAGTGGCTGCTCAAGACATATGACTGGGAGGAAGGAATATCTCAGGGATTACAGGAATTTAGATGATGCTGGAAATGTACGCTTTGGTAATAATGAAACATGTCCAATTTGGGGATATGGAAAAATAACAAATGGCCAATTCACTATCAACCGAGTGGCATTTGTTGAAGGGAATGTAATCACCAAAGAAGTAACAAACGAAGTCTTACTGAAATCAGAAAGGAAGGGATCTATGTTTCCCTTAAATCTAAAGCCAGTGACCGGTGGGTAATCTCTATGTCTTCTCTCCAAAGCCAACTCCGATGTCAGCTGGTTATGGCACCGAAGACTTGCCCATCTGAACTTCAAAGATCTGAACAAGTTGGTGGCCATGGATTTGGTTCGAGGTATGCCAGCTCTCAAATTTGACAATGATTCCCTTTGCTCTGCTTGTGAACATGGCAAGCAGACAAAACAAAGACATCCCACAGTGATCAACCCCAAAATCACCGAACCTCTTTCTGTTTTATACATAGATTTGTGTGGACCATCTGCAATAGAATCCATAGGAAAGAAGAAGTACATTCTGGTTATCGTTGATGACTATTCAAGGTTTACTTGGGTGTTGTTCCTAAGAAACAAATCCGATGCAGCTGAAGAAATCATCAATTATATATAGAAAATGGAATTGATGCTCAACAAGAAAGTTCGAACAGTGCACAGTGACAATGGTTCGGAGTTCAAAAATCAGACTCTTGATGGATTCTTGAAAACAAAGGGGATTAACCACAATTTCTCAGCACCTTACACTCCTCAACAAAACGGTGTTGTGGAAAGAAGAAATCGCTCCTTGTGTGAAGCTGCGAGAACAATGCTCAACTTTGAAAATTTACCCATGTACTTCTGGGCCGAAGCAATTTCTACTGCATGCTTTACTCAAAACAGTTCCTACATTCACAAAAGATTTCATATTACACCTTACGAAGTACTCAACCGAAGAAAGCCAAATGTCAAATTCCTTCACATCTTTGGTTGTAGGTGTTTTATCTTAAACATGAAGGATCACTTGACCAAGTTTGATGACAAATCAGAAGAAGACATCTTCCTTGGTTACTCTCATGACTCAAAAGCCTACAGAGTCATGAACAAGAAAACCTGCAAAATCGAAGAAACCTTTAATCTAAGGTTTGATGACTACTACATCAAGAAGTCTCTGCACCCATTTCCTATGTCTTCAATCTTTCCAAAGCCTGCTGTAGATGCTGCTCAAATCACAACATTCGACACAGACTTCTCACATTTATTTGATCAACCTGTGAGAGCTGCGGACTCCGAAGTCAGAGCACCAGATAACCATGAGTCCGAACTCTCCAAGCTCACAGACAGACCCAATGACTCCTCAACAAGCAGCATACAAGGACCATCTTCTGTTGAGGAGGGGACATCTAACCAGAGTATGGAAAATGCAAGTGTTGAGGGGGAGCCATCAAACCGAAGTACTGGCAGTACAATTACTGATGGGGAATCAAACAACAATCCAGAAGGAACCAACACACTTATCTCAACACCCCAGTCAGTCTCAAATATCATATCCATGTATCCAACAATCCAGGGGGAGCCAGAGATTGCCACTCCGAATTCAGTCACAACAATCGCTTCGGACAAAGCTACCACCTCATCAACACCAACAAATGTTCAGGGGGAGCACATATCAAACTCAACCTCACAAATACACACACCACAAACCAACACAAATTCTAATAATCACTTGCTAATGGATGATTTTCCTTCCAATTCGGGATATCCCTCAGACATTGAGGACATCGATGCTGAAGGACCTCCTGATTTTGATCCAAACTATCCTCCTTTGGATAAATGGACGAGAAATCATCCTCCATCACTTGTCATCGGTGACGTTCGAGATAAAGTACTAACTCGTGCACAACTTCACCAAAAGCAATTAGATCTTAACAAAAATTCTGAGTTGTGCATGTTCAATGTCTTTATCTCTAAGATAGACACTACTAGAAAAATAGCTTTTAATGACATACGAACTACGACACACACTAAATTTATGACACACAAAAACGTATGTCATTAAAAGAGTGTCATCTTTCCTAAAATCTGAAGAATTTATGACATACATAACTGTATGTCGTAAATTTGTGTCATCTTTTACAATAATTACGACTTACATAAATGTATGTCATCTTTTAATGTCATAATCAGAAAAAAAAAAAAACACGGGAGACACTTTTGTGTCATTTTATAAAAAAGTATGTCATCTAGATTTCTCTTATATTTCACGCTTATAACCTTTTTTTTTTCTTCCCATCCCAACCCGATGATATCTAGGGTTTCTTGCTTCATCCCTGCCTCTATTCTCTTCAGCTCCAATACGCAAGATTATGTAGATTACGCTATTCTTCTCCATTTCTCCCATATACCGACATGAAATGCTCCAAGGATCAACAAGATTTAGTCGATTTGTATTCTCGATTCTCAGCCTCGTATTTTCTGATTCTCCGACAATCAGATCGACTTTTTATTTTTTCAAGAATTGGAAAGCCGATCGATTGCAGATTCCCCCGCATCTGCATCCGTCTCCCCCTCCTTAGCCGCTACCTCCTTGGACCTCCTCGTCTTCTCCAATTTAGGTTTCGTTAACTTCTTATCCGATTAGTTCTTTTACATCGACAAGGTATGATGGCAATTGAATATCGTCTCTCTCTGTCACTCTCACAAGCTCGTCTCTCTTTATCTCACTCTCACAAGAACGACATACACAATAATTATTTTGGAAATCAAGGTTAGATTGAGGATGCACCAAAGGTGTTCGATTAAATGCCTCTTTCAATTTTCATAAAACTGATTCTAATGTTGTAATGGTATGCTTATCTCTTATATTTCTTCAAGTTAATAATCAGATCCACATAGCAAATATGCGAGTTTACACTAGCACATGAAGTATTTGATACTTTGTTAAGGGTATGTGGTTATAGAGAAGTTATCGTCTCTCTCTGTCACTCTCACAAGCTTCTGGACATCTGTACAGGGTAAGCAACAGATTTGCTTCACAGTAAACTGGTACAATGTGAAAATAGTAAATTGATTAATGATTTTTACACATTAAGAAAAGTATTATGATTAATTATTTTTACAATAAGAAAATAGTAAATTGCAAATTTGGTCTCTGTGTGAATTGGATATGTTGCTTTTATGATATGTATGGTTTGATTTGCTAGTAAACTGGTACAATGTGCTTTTGGTCAATTTAGACTGAGTTGACTTAGAAAAAACAAACAGGGAGCATCACTGCAGTTCATCCCTGCAGTTCATCCCCAGGTTCTTTGCTTTTGCCAACTTTGTTTCGGGTTCACAAGCATTTTCAGACTTGGAGAGGTACTACAATCAGGTGCTTTTGGGATCTTATGATTCTGTGATTAGGTAACATATTTGTTAAATAGTTTTTTGGATTAATACATTAGTACGTTGCTTCTTTTATTTTTTCAATAGATTATGGGATCTCGGACAAGAACGATACATGCACTCATATGCAGCTTAAACGGATTTTATTTGGGCACTTGGTAGCACTCCAATATCAATCACCAACATGACTATTTTTCAGTTTAGATGTTGAAGATGATGAAATGGAGTTCTTGGAGTTACCTACATGATCAAGTCAACAAGGTAGTAAGGTTCTAGTCAATGTGGATAACTTTGGTACTACTGGAGATGTGTTTTTGGTTGATTTTATAGTTGTAAATATAAAGATATTTGGTACATGAATGGTTTTATAGTTGTAAATATAAAGATATTTGGCATATGAATCGTTTTATGGCTGTAAATATAAACATATTCATTTGACATATAAATGATCGTGATTCACAATTCACACGGTTCTTGTGGTTGTTGCATAGCTTTGGTTATATATATATATATATATATATATATATATATATATATATATATATATATATATATATATATATATATATATATATATATATATATATATATATATATATATATATATATATATATATATATATATATATATATATATACACACACACACACACACACACACATATATATATATATATATATATATATATATATATATATATATATATATAATTTGTTTAAAAAAAATTTATGACTTACATTGTAAGTCGTAAAGGTTTGTCATAAATGTATGTCGTAAATTTACGACACACAAATGTGTGTCATCTGTCATTTATGACAGGGGCTTCCTTGACATACATTTGCGTGTCATCTGGACCCTTTAATGACACGCAATGCGTGTCATTAAAGGTCTTTTTTCTAGTAGTGAGAACCTAAGAACGTCAAAGATGCATTTGATCACTCAGACTGGATTGAAGCAATGCAGTTGGAATTAGAAGAATTTGAAAGAAACAAAGTCTGGAGGCTAATTCCAAAACCTGCAAATGCCTCAATTGTGGGTCTCAAATGGGTGTACCGTAACAAACTAGACACCGAAGGCAACATAGTTCGGAACAAAGCTAGATTGGTTGTCAAGGGTTACTGTCAACAGGAGGGAATTGATTATGAAGAAACTTTTGCTCCTGTTGCCAGACTCGAATCAGTTCGGATATTTTTAGCTTATGCTGCACACAAAAATTTTGATGTCTATCAAATGGATGTTAAATGTGCCTTTCTGAATGGTGATCTCGAGGAAACCGTTTTTGTTGAACAACCACCTGGCTTTGAAAGTAAAACACATCCGAACCATTGCTATGTGCTAGACAAAGCAGTCTATGGTTTAAAACAAGCCCCACGTGCTTGGTATGAGACCTTGACCAAATTTTTGAAAGAATCAAACTTTAAACAGGGATCAGTGGACCCAACACTTTTTAGAAAGAAAGTTGGATCTCACTTGATGTTAGTCCAAATTTATGTGGATGACATAATCTTTGGATCCACTGACCCCAATTTGTCAAAAGACTTTGAAAAACTGATGAAAAGCAAATTTCAAATGAGTATGATGGGAAGGATAAACTTCTTTCTTGGTTTACAAATCAAACAATCTAAGGAGGGGATATTCATCAATCAACAAAAATATACGAAGAGTCTGCTTGAACGCTTCGGAATGACTAACTGCTCCAAAGCAAAAGTTCCTTTGCCTGCAAGTACAAGGTTAAATCCATCATTGGACAAACCAAAGACCGACATACAACAATACCGAAGCATGATTGGATCATTGCTCTATCTTACAGCCAGTCGTCCTGACATCATGTTTGCAGTCTGCAATTGTGCAAGATATCAGGCTGATCCAAGGGAACCTCACTTGGCTGCTATTAAGACAATATTCCGATATCTTCATGGAACTACTGCTTATGGTCTATGGTATCCAGCAAACTCTGGTTTCTACATTCAAGCATACTTAGACTCTAATCTTGGAGGATGCTCTATTGATCGCAAGAGCACTTCAGGGGGTTGTCAATTCTTAGATGGAAAACTTATCAGCTGGCAATCCAAGAAACAAACTTGTGTCTCTATCTCCACCGCAGAGGCTGAATATGTAGCAGCTGCAGCATGCACTTCGCAGATCATTTGGATTCAAAGTCAATTGAAAGACTATGCCATTAATATGAGAAAAATTCCTTTGTTCTGTGACTCTCAAAGTGCAATTCGTATATGCCACAATCCAGTTCAACATTCCAAGACGAAGCATATAGCTCTTTGCTACCACTTCATCAAAAGTCATGTTGAGGAGGGGAATATTGAGGTGCACTTTGTTCACACTACAGAACAATTGGCAGAGATCTTCACAAAGGCTCTAAATGAAGAAGCATTCACAAGAATCATTCGGGGACTTGGAATGATAGATGGATCAACTCTTCAATAAATTCCAGATTTGTTCACTCTTACTCTGTTCAGAAAATTTACAAAAAGAATAATCTCCGCAGAACCCCGAAGTCAATTTTGACTTCGGAGCTCATCGGAGAAATACTAGCAGTTCTGAAAATTTACAAAAAGAACAAACTCCACGATCCCCAAAGTCAATTTTGACTTCGGAGAAAATCAAAACAAAAAAAGAAAAAAACAAACTCAGCAGAACCCCGAATTCAATTTTGGCTTCGGAGGTCATCGGAGAGAAACAGCAAAAACACCTGCTACTTCACCGCAGTATTCCGAAGTAAAATATCACTTCGGAGGTCTGCGGTACAAACTTTTCTTCAAAATAAACCCTTCAAATTTGAAAATCACTTGAACAAATGTTAACTTCATATTTTTAAAAATAAAAATAAAGTGTCGTTTAAAACTAAGGAAATTCAAAAACAAGAAAAATTTATACCAAACGAAAAGAAAACTCTGATGCACAATGATAAAGTTTAACTTTTCTCTCATGAATTAACCAAGTAAAGGACAAAACTTTGATTTTAGATTCTGAAAATCATACCTTACTGCACTAAAAGGTATTTGGGAATCGACTTGAAACATTGGTAAGAAAACAGACTTCGAAATAAGGTCAAGGCTATTTTACACTTTGAAGCCTTGTTTGATTTCAATAACCTTAACATATTGTCTATTTCTAACCACCCTTCGAAACTTGACTCGCTTCAACTTCAAACTAATCATGTAGCCTCAAAACTACAAAGGATAATTCAATGTGCTCTGAAGTTTCCCTCAAAAATAGAACCAACATCGTTTGATAAGCAAATTTAAATATCTTTTCGTTGAATGGTACAAAATTGAACTATATGAAGATTTTCACTCACAAGGATTGTTTAAAACAAAAACAAAAAGCACCAAAGAAAGAAAACACATGGTGATATTCTATATCTTCGGATAAGAAAATTCATAAAAGAAAACTAAAGCAAAATCAAAATAGAAAACAAGAAAGAAAAATAGAAAAAAACTGTCAAAAGAAACAAAGACAAATAAAAATCAAAATATAACCAAGGGAATGCAAAAGAAAAATCAGCATTCAAAGGCTTATTCTTCTGCTTTAAATAACGATACAAGGAGCTCCTATAACATAGTCGAGTACCTTGTAGAAGAATATGAACATTTCAAGTAATCTGTCTTAAATGATAAAGTTGGAGTGGTGTACGAAGTTCAAAGGCTTGTCATCTGAGCTAAGTATCCAAACACTTCAACCGATGAAAAGGAATAAAATTTTCAAATGAATCTTCAAAACAATCCAATTCAACTTCATAAACACTTCTGATGTTCAATTCACGAATGAAAACTTCTTTAAATTTCAAATGCAAAGGATGTTATCTTTATTATATTTGAAAATTTTGAATCACATAAGCACAACTAAAAACATGTTTCCAAATGCGAAATCAAGTTAGTGATGGGGTGATTAGACTTATACACTCATGATCGATATTGAATCAAACAAACTTCTAAATGAAAAATGGACTTCCAACATGACTCGAATGATTCTGAACTTTAACTCGTTAAATCATCTTTACATAATATTCATGAAAGCTAAGGTTAAACGACATATTGCATCAGTCAAAAGTAAAATCAAAAACTTATAGAAAAACAAAAAGAAAAACACATGGACTTCGGTACATTGATGAACATTTGTCAATCACCGAAGTGACAGAATACTCTTCAGAGTTAATAGTAAAATCACCGATGTGATGAACTCTATGCTCCGAAGCGTACCCTCAACGGTCATAATTTTTCATAACTACGAAGTCAATTAAATGTTCAAATGATTTCCATATTTATGATAAATAACAGAGACAAACATTCCTTGAGTTATAACCGTTTGCTTACAGCTGTCAATGAGAATTAAATGGAAAACATTAACCATAATGACTTCTCAAAAGACAACAGTTCAAATTTTGAATCATTATAACTGAGAGCCGTATATTTCTCCTTTTTGCAGAGATAGTGGGACGAGCTGGTGGTGAGGTGTCCACCTTCTACTGGACCATTTCAAACGTGCATTAAATGGCCTAGGGACCACGAATTCTATATAAACTTCTCACCTCCTCCATTGCACTCTTTACGCGAACAAAACACATATTTCTCTCTGCAAACTTACTCTCAAAGAAATCTACAAACTCCTCATCTTCTTCATCGTCTTCATCTGATCATCAATGGCTGCTGATGCATCATCGCAAACCGCTGAAGCCATGTCTATTCCAAATATCAAAAATCAATCATCAAACCTAGTTCTACGAAATGATCTATCTCTCTACCCCAAACCAATTGATGCATTGGTGGAATGCATGAAGAGATCTGTGCTAGGTTACGCCTTAACCTGCACTCCCTCCATCCCTGCGACTCTGGTGCACAGGGCACACTACACGTCTAATGCTCTGTTTGACTCAAACAACCAAGTCAAATCCGTGTTCTATGAAGCCGTTGATGCCAAGGGCAAAACAAAGAAAATACAATTAACAAAAGAAAAGTTTGCTGAAGCTCTCCGACTTCCGATCTACAACTCAAAAGAAATGGTGGTCCCATCTGCTGACCAACTGGTCAATATGTTCAATGAAATAGGGTATGAACCCCCACTTGAAAGAATCAGCACTTTCAAGAAAAACCAACTCCCTGACCTCTGGAGATACTTCTTTAGTATCTTCCTGAGATGTCTTTCTGGTAGAACCTCAGGTCTTGACTCTGCAAGTGTTACATTCCAAGGACTTCTCTACAGAATTTACTACGATGTCAAGGTGGACTTCGCAACAATTCTGTGGACTGATTTCTGCTCCCACATCAATCACAGTATGAAGGGAATAGAAATTGCCAATGCAAGATTCTGGGCAATCGTGGTTCATGCACATTATCAGCAGACAAGTTATGTTCCTGACGTTTCACTCCCTGAGATGAAGTTCACTCCTATTGCTATTCCCATACTTGATGACAAACCCACAGGCTTTTGTGCTCAAATACCAAATGTCATGCTCTCCAAAGTTCCCCTGGAATGCAATGAGGTAAACTCCTATCGCAACACCTTAATAATTCCTTACCCAACTCGCGATATGAGTCAGATTGCACCTGTGAAAGAGCTTCCAAAAGGTAAAGGGAGGAGAAAAATGGCTGGTGGACCCAGCGGTCCTAAAAAGGAAGAAAAGAAAAGAAAGACTTCGATGAAAACAACTCCGAAGAAGAAACAGCCGAAGAGGCAAAGGAAAATCATGGTTGTGGATGAGTCTTCGGACTCTGAAAGGACTCCATCCACAGTCCATGAAGAGGAACAAGAAGAAGAAGAACAATTTGCCGATCAACCTCCTGCACCTACATCAACATCCAGACCAACTTCACCATTACAAACTACCATTCCTCCATCTCCACCTAAAACAACCAGACCACCCACACCTACACATACTATACCTCCTCCTCCACCACCTCCTACAACAGCTCAACAAACTACCACCATTCACACTACTACATCTGACATACCACCACCACCTCCTACAACTGCTCCTCCAACTTCCGAAGTACCTGTCTCTGGTATTGATTTTTCATTACCAGAGTTTGACTTACCCATATCACCCACAGGACAAAACCCCACTTCGGCTGCCTTCTTTGAAGCCTTTCATATGGCTCCTTTGAACGTAGAAGGAGTGTCTGATGAGGACCTGCCAGACGAAGGATTTGTACTAATGAAACAGTACAAAGTCCTCAACTCCAAGCTTGACACTCTTATTTAAGCTCAAACTGGCTTTGATCCCACCAAACCCACCTTGGGTGACATCACCGAAGAGATTGAATCTCTGGAGTTCTCCTTGTCCAAAGAATTCAAGGATTCCATACAAAAGCTTGAACAAAAGCTCTTGGATGAACAAAATAAAATCCAATCTTCCTTTGAAAAGAAGTTGGAATCCGCTGTCACCTCCATCAACAAGAAGGTTGATGCACTTGCTGAGAAGACTGATAAAACATACTCCGGAGTCATGAAAGCCTTGCAAGGACTTCGAAGTGAATCCCAGCAAAGTACCAAGCTTGAAAAACAGCTTGATGAGGCCAGAGCAAAAATTGAAGAGCTCTCTGCTGCCCAAACTGCTTCCGATGTCACTAAATTTATAGAGGAACTGAAACGAACAAATGCAGCTCTCACACAAGACTTAGTTGCAAAGTTGAGAGTTGCACTTCAACCTCTGATAAATTTTTCTGACAGGTTGTCTAGGCCATAGGGCATGCCTAGACAGATCCCTGCAGCCACAGCAGGTCCTTCAAGTTCAACCATTACAACCACTACCATGGGTGCTAGTGGATCGGCTGGAGCTGGAAGCTCAACAGACCGATCACTGGAAAATATAATTGCCCCACACATGGAAGAAATATACAAGGCCAGGAGAGCAGATTACAACTTGATGATCAAGATAAACGAATTTGCTCGAACTAATGGTGAATAGACTATTGAAGCAATCAAGCAATTTGGATTCCAAAATCCAAATGTACTTAATAGACTTCCTCTTCGGAGTTTTGAAGTTGTTGACTCCGAAGACATCCAGCTTAACATTCCATTTAATCCGAAGACTTTTGCTTTCCTTTAATTCGTTTCTTCGGTACTAGAGGATCAGAAAGCAAGTTTTTGGACCAACAAAATTAACTTTCATGCCAAATACATTCAACGACAGAGCTATGTTTGGAGCCTGAACAAGATAAAGAAAATCATTTCAATTAATGAAGCTGAAGTCTATTTGGGCTTCAGAAATTATGAATTTCTTGTTCTTAGGGGGGCAGACGAAGTTGAATCCAGGTTCTCAATTGCAGACTTCCCAATCATGAATCCTATGGACTTCATCCAGATTCTTGATCTTCTGCGAAGCGGGGATGCTGCTCATGCTGCAATGTCTGCCCTTGCTATCAAAAATCACATACTGGGCTTTCTTAACAATTATCTTCTCCGGTTTGCAAAACTAGACCTGGAGCTATGTTCCTACTACAGACAACCTTTGAACACTCCTCCTATTGTAGTTCGGAACATAGCAAGATTCAAGAATGGAGAGATCTTAGACGAACCATATGGCGTAGTTTTCAAAGGACTTCGAAATGAAACCGAAGTCACAATCAAGTTCTTTGAAATAGACTACATAGGCCTCCATCCCTCCTCCTTCATCACAGGGATGATCTCTCATGTTAATGCCTGTCTTGCAAATACCACCGAGAAAAAGATGAAGTTCATAGATCATATGAACTGGTATCTTGCAGTACCAAAGACTCTGAAACGGGCATACAAGAGAAACTTTCGAGTATAGACTTCGGATGCACTTCACACAAAGGGGGAGATTGTTGAGAACATTTGTGATGAAGTGCTGATATATCCGAAGTCCTGCCCATGAAGAAACCCCGAAGTGAATAAACAAGAGAAGACACCGAAGTCTAAAGACTCCGAAGTGCTATGCATAGAGGATCCGAAGACTTCACAGCCTGTCATCTTGTCTTTTATGATGATTCATCGCCAATTTACATTCCTGATAACATTGATTCTTAAGTAGAAATAAGACCTCAGCTTTTAGGAATATTGCCAGAGTTTATGAGGTATAAGCAAGACGATCCATACAATCATCTATATGAATTTTTAGTGATTGCCAATGCTAATAACCCTAGGAACACTAATAGAAACATCTTCAGGCTTAGACTATTCCCATTCACTCTCAAGGATAAGGCCAAATATTGGTTTACGTCTTTACCGTCAAACAACATTACCACATGGGATCAGCTCAAGGCCAAGTTCCTACAAGAATTCTATCCAGCAAGCAAGACAACCGAAATTAGAAGGATCATTCAGGACTTCCAGCAAAATCCAGGAGAAGCTTTCCACGAAGCTTTTGATAGGTTGAAGGAGTTGTTACGATCCTGCCCACATCACGAAATTCCTAGGTGGCAGATAGTTAAGTTATTCTTTGAAGGTGTCAGTGAAACGCATTAGGCCATGATAAATGCCTCATCAAGTGGGACATTTATGTGGCAGGACCCAGAAGAAGCTTGGCAGTTCTTGGAGCAATTAAGCAATGGTTCCAAGGCAAATTTTTCCACCAGGAAGACTGTAGGTACGACAACAGCAGTGGGAGCCGATGCTGACTGAAAAAAAGGAAGTAAAGAAGGAAATTAGTGAACTGAATAAGAAGTTTGACAGGCTCGTGTCAACGCTGCAGAATGGACCGCAGAGTCCATCACAAGGAGGTCAAGGAGGGCCTAAAACTCAGGAGGCGAACCAAGTTTATGGCCAGGGTCAAGGCCAGCATAATAATGGACGACCTTACAGGCCATATAATCAAGGACAGCAGCAGAATTTTAGGCAAAACAATTACCAAGGTCAATCGACCAATCAGCCTAGAACATATCAGCCTGCAAACAACAATAATAGTTGAAATACAAATGCGAATGGTACCAACAATAACAACAGGGGGCCAATAATGTTACCAACAATGTCCCGGGGACTTAAGAAGAGATGATTGCCAAGATGTATGAAATGTTCAGTGCTACACAGCAACAGTCTCAAGCAAATGCGAAAGCCATCGCAAACATGGAACGACAAATTGGACAAATGGCCAAGGATCAGCAAAAGAGAGACAGTGGAAAATTTCCAAGTGCCACGGAGGTTAATCCAACCTATAATCAACGATCACGAAAAGAATACGTTAACACTGTCGAATCTGAATGGCGAAAAGTCATTTTGGAAGATTTGTTTGAAGTAGGAAGTGAAGTGGAACAGGAGAAAGGAGAAAAAGTTCTAGAAATTGACGGGAGGTAAGGAAAAAGGAATTCCTGTTGAGAAGGGAACTCAACCAGAAGTAGAAAAAGAGGTCCGGGAAGAGGAGCAATCTACGGTAGCAGGAATCAAGCAGAAAAAGAAGGATAAGAAAGGGAAGAAGAAACAGGAAGCACCCAAACCAATAGGCCCTTTGATAAACCAACCTCTGTGGGATGAACTTAAGGACGCTCCTGAGGATACCAGAATTCTTCAGGAAATGTGTGAAAGAAATGGGAAGAGTAAAGTGCCCACACCAGATACTGTGAGGTTGACTGTTAAAGCAAGTGAGGCATTGTTGGGGTCACTGCCCAAAAAGGAAAAGGATCCTGGATCACCATTGATCACTACTACTGTAGGAGATGTGGTCATTCGGAACACCTTGTTGGACTTGGGAGCAAGTGTCAATATACTACCAGGGTACCCGTACGATAAGTACAAGAATGACGAAATAGAGCCAGCAGAAGTTGTATTGCAGCTGGCTGACCAATCAACAAAGGTATCTCGGGGAAAACTGACTAATGTCATAGTCAAGGTTGGGGACTTCTTCTATCCAGTGGATTTCTTAGTTATGGAATATGAAAGCTTGGACGACGCGCCTGCACTCATTTTAGGACACCCATTCTTGGCTACTACCGGTGTTGTGATTGATTGCAAGACAGGGGATATGGACATCTCCTTTGGGACAAGGAAAAGAAGACTGAACATGTTTGGAAATCTTGTATCATTACCTTCAGAAGATGATGACAAGCAAGTGGACAGAAGGATGTTAATGGAGCCTGGGATTAAGAGTAAAGGAAAAATATGGACACGTACGGGAGAAGGGGGAAAAGAAGAAGTTTTAAAGGAAACTAAGGACCACCCATTGTCCACTATCGATAAGGAGCAGCTGCTGGACATGATGGAAATGATGGAGGCAAGACACCAGCAGTATGAGAAGGAATCAAGAGAATGAGAAGCAAAAGTTTTTAAGCTCCTGGAATCTCAGCAACAGTGGATTAGCGGTGTGAGTGACCGAATGACTCAACTTACATCTCTCATGTCAATGATGGCTAATAGCTTCGTGCCAGGATTCAAACAGATGTCATCAAGAGTTCAAGAAGAAGAAGAATAGGCATAGGAATAGCACGTCTGGCTGGTTAAACCCGAGGTCGAGGACCTCTGAGAAGAGCACCACAGTATCAACAACCACCAAGTCAGCAAGGGTATAATGATCATCACGCATACGGTAACTTTGCTCAACCTTTACATTTCACACAACCGAGTAGGCAATCGGTTGCATCACATTTCCAGCCACGGGAATATGATGATTCGTCGCCGATTTATATTCCTGATAACATTGATTCTCAAGTAGAAATAAGACCTCAGTTGTTAGGAACATTGCCAGAGTTTAGGGGGTATAAGCAAGACGATCCATACAATCATCTATATGAATTTTTAGCGATTGCCAATGCTAATAACCCTAGGAACACTAATCAGAACATCTTCAGGCTTAGACTATTCCCATTCACTCTCAAGGATAAGGCCAAATATTGGTTTACATCTTTACCATCAAACAGCATTACCACATGGGATCAGCTCAAGGCCTAGTTCTTACAAGAATTTTATCCAGCAAGGAAGACAACTGAAATTAGAAGGGTCATTCAGGACTTCCAGCAAAAGCCAAGAGAAGCTTTCCATGAAGCTTTTGATAGGTTGAAGGAATTATTACGATCCTGCCCGCATCACAAAATTTCTATGTGGCAGATAGTTAAGTTATTCTTTGAAGGAGTCAGTGAAACGCATCAGGCCATGATAAATGCCTCATCAAGTAGGACATTTATGTGGCAGGACCCAGAAGAAGCTTGGCAGTTCTTGGAGCAATTAAGCAATGGTTCCAAGGCGAATTTTTCCACCAGGAAGACTATAGGTACGACAACAGCAGTAGGAGCCGATGCTGACCGGAAAAAGGAAGTAAAGAAGGAAATTAGTGAACTGAATAAGAAGTTTGACAGGCTCATGTCAACGCTGCAGAATGGACCGCAGAGTCCATCACAAGGAGGTCAAGGAGGACCTAAAACTCAGGAGGCGAATCAAGTTTATGGCCAGGGTCAAGGCCAGCATAATAATGGAAGACCCTACAGGCCATATAATCAAGGACAGCAGCAGAATTTTAGGCAAAACAACTACCAAGGTCAATCGACCAATCAGCCTAGAAGATATCAGCCTACAAACAACAATAATAATGGAAATACAAATGGGAATGGTAGCAACAATAACAACAGGGGGCCCAATAATGTTACCAGCAATGCCCCAGGGACTAAAGAAGAAATGATTGGCAAGATGTACGAGATGTTCACTGCTACGCAGCAACAGTGTCAAGCAAATGCAAAAGCCATCGCAAATATGGAACGACAAATTGGACAAATGGCCGAGGATCAGCAAAAGAGGGACAGTGGAAAATTGCCAAGTGCCACGGAGGTTAATCCAACCCATAATCAACGATCAGGAAAAGAGCACGTTAACACTGTCGAATCTGAATGGCGAAAAGTCACTTTGGAAGACTTGTTTGAAGTAGGAATTGATCCGGAGAAAGGAGAAAAAGTTCCAGAAATTGAGGGAGGTATGGAAAAAGGAATTCCTGTGGAGAAGGGAACTCAACCAGAAGTAGAAAAAGAGGTACAGGAAGAGGAGCAATCGACGGTAGTAGGAATCAAGCAGAAAAAGAAGGATAAGAAAGGGAAGAAGAAACAGGAAGTGCCCAAACCAATAGGGCCTTTGATAAACCAACCTCTGTGGGATGAACTTAAGGCGCTCCTGAGGATACCAGAATTCTTCAGGAAATGTGTGAAAGAAATGGGAAGAGTAAAGTGCCCACACCAGATACTGTGAGGTTGACTGTTAAAGCAAGTGAGGCGTTGTTGGGGACACTGCCAAAAAAGGAAAAGGATCCTGGATCACCATTGATCACTACTACTATAGGAGATGTGGTCATTCGGAACACCTTGTTGGATTTGGGATCGAGTTTCAATATACTGCCAGGGTACCTGTACGATAAGTACAAGAATGAAGAAATAGAGCCAGCAAAAGTTGTATTGCAGCTGGCTGACCAATCAACAAAGGTATCATGGGGAAAACTGACTAATGTCATAGTCAAAGTTGGGGACTTCTTCTATCCCGTGGATTTCTTAGTAATGGAATATGAAAGCTTGGACGACATGCCTGCACTCCTTTTAGGACGCCCATTCTTGGCTACTACTTGTGCTGTGATTGATTGCAAGACAGGGGATATGGACATCTCCTTTGGGACAAGGAAAAGAAGACTGGACATGTTTGGAAATCCTGTATCATTACCTTCAGAAGATGATGACAAGCAAGTGGACAGAAGGATGTTAATGGAGCCTGGGATTAAGAGTAAAGAAAAAATATGGACACGTACGGGAGAAGGAGGAAAAGAAGAAGTCTTAAAGGACACTAAGGACCACCCGTTGTCCACTATCGATAAGGAGCAGTTGTTGGACATGATGGAAATGATGGAGGCAAGACACCAGTAGTATGAGAAGGAATCAAGAGAATGAGAAGCAAAAGTTTTTAAGCTCCTGGAATCTCAGCAACAGTGGATTAGCGGTGTGAGTGATCGAATGACTCAACTCACATCTCTCATGTCAATGATGGCCAACAACTTCGTGTCAGGATTCAAGCAGATGTCATCAAGGGTTCAAGAAGAAGAAGAATAGGCATAGGAATAGCACGTCTGGCTGAAGACGTTAAACTTAGCGCTTGTTGGGAGGCAACCCATCGTGTCATAGGATAGGTTTTATATTTCTTAGGATTAATTAGGAAAATATATCAATCTTTGCAGGTATTAGTGGTCTAAGGCAAGTGTGGGGTCGTGTGAAAAGTTTTGAAAATTTGAATGGCGCGCCACGGGTTTTTTAATTGCACGACGCGGGACCGTAAACCAACCCGATGCGTAGGGGTTGATTTGGTGACACGCGCGACGCGCAAAGCGTAAATGCGCGACGCGGGAAATGATCAGTCGGTTTTCCTCCTATATTAAGGTAAGCCGCGACTTAACACACACATCACACAACTCGGAGCTCTGATCGACGAATTTTTCTCGCAATTTTTCTTGCTCATTTTGTTCCTGCTATCAAGGTACGCTATTCTAACTACCTATTACGTGTTAAAACTTGCAATTAGGTGGTTAATTTTAGTGATTTATCCAAAGAAGTTCAAAACTTAGAATTGCCAATGCTAACTCATAGGGTGTTTGTTTTGCCAAATAGAGACCCTATATGAGTTAGTCGGCACTTAGGCTACCTTGTGGTGTGATTTGATCGAGTTTAGCAGGTTAAAATGTGAGTTTGATTCGGGGTTTTGCAAACAGCCGCTCGCCGCAACGCGCCTTGCTCTTGGGCCGCGCCGCGGTGTGGTGGGGAAGAAGGGACTAATTTTGCAAAAAAAAAAATTTGTGGCTATGTGTCTTTTTGCAGATGATGTTCAGATTACATCATGCTTTCCTTCAGTTCCTAGAAGGACTTGCCAGCTCAGCGAAGTACATTTCGCAGAGAGACGTATTGACTGGTCGCCGGGTTCTCGAGGCGACAGTCATTGATAGGGATATTCTGTGGGACGCGGGACTCTGGGGTGCGATCGAGCCATACTTACATCGCACCTGGACTTATGAGGAGGCATCATTCACATGTCGGGGCTGGGACAGGATTATGGCCACTGATGAGGACGTCGTCTACACCGAGCTGCTACTGGAGTTCGTATCCACTATCCACTTCGCACCTCGGGCGTCAGACCCACGTTCTAGGATCATCCGGTTTCGTTTGGGAGGTGCACAGAGGGAGTGCAACCTCTGGGAGTTCGGGAGGAGAGTGGGCTTATACACTCCGGCGGATCTTCAGCACCGCCACTTCACTCAGTTTTTAGGGGCTTGTATCCAGGGGCAGCCGGACCGGGCTGCAAACATGGAGGTTTGGGCACCACTATCCAACGTTATCTATGAGGCGGGGACCTCTCGGGAGAGCCACCTCCGCGACCCACTCCACCGCCTCATGCACTGTATCGTCTCCACCTCCATTATGCAGCGGGAGGGGGCGAGAAGGTGTCCGGGGAGGACATGATGTTCTTCTGGGTTCTCCTCGACCCCTCCTGATTCCTCCACCTCCCTTACGCCCTCGCAGTCGCACTCTCCACCCACTCGATGGGAGCCTCCGCTAGCAGTCCATTGGCCCAGGGGTATTTTATTACCCGCCTGGCCCGCTTATATGGGATCCTTACTACCCCTGTTGCTGCCTCCTTGACTGCTTTACCTCCATCTCGCATTACGGTGCGAGCTCTGGAGAAGATGAGGCTGATAGAGCAGCAGCGCCCGGGCCGGTTCATCCGGGAACCTACAGATCTACCCCAAGCATCCCAGCCGGCATATGCTCAGCCCGACAGGAGACGTCGGAGACCAGAGCCAGCAGCACCAGCAGAGCCGCAGCCACAGGAGGACTCAGTGGCCATCCACCGACCGGAGGTCAGAGTCATGAGGATTGAGGATCAGCTTGAGTGGATCGGGGAGGTACTTCTGGATCTAGCTGCCCAGCAGGGACGACACCCCCGACCATTCCCAGCTAGGGCCCACGATCATGAGGCTGGACCCTCCAGGTGGCAGTTGATATATTTTTTTTCTTTTATTTTTGGGAAATATGTACTAAATCTATGACACACTTTTATATTTTGTAGATTTCTATTTTGTATCTGTTATGTTTGTGTAATTTGTTTGTTGATTTATGCATGTGCTACCAAATGAGAAGGAGTTGTCTCAGACAAGTGTGGGGTCACCGTGCCCCCTCCACTTGTCTCGACCACCGGTGTGTTCACTGTAGCGCTACAACTCCGGAATACGAGATCAAGGATCCGTTTGTTCGCAATTATACCTGTGATACTGAGCACCAAGCAATCTATTGTCCAAAAGGGGTAACTCTTTCTCCCTTGTGCTGAAAAATAATTTTTGTACAACGGGGACGTTGTACGGTTTTAAGTGTGGGGTGTGGACGGTCGAAAGAGTAATTTTTTGAAATTTTTGCAGAAATGATCAATTTTCAAATTTTTAGCAACTTTTTCAAAATTTTTAATAAATTGCAATTTTGAAATGAATGGTTTGTGATTGTGATAGCACTGGTATTTTTCAAGAAATACTGTTTATTTGTGATCATGCTATTAGTTAGTCAAACAAGTTGAGTTTTATGAGTTTAGAAGATTGAGCTGTTTTAGGATTGGAATTTAGGAAGGAAATGTCAATCTGTAGCCTTTGTTGTTCGAGCCGGTAGGTCTAAAATGGGTGGGACTTATGCACCTTACCACTTAAGATCGTTTGGTCTGGGATGGTATTTCCGAAAGCTCGCTACACGAACAACATCGAAAGTCATGGACAATTCCTTAATGGCCTTTAGAATCTGAATGAGTGAGTACACTTCATTGTGGACAGAAAGTTTGTAATCAAGGGTTCTCTAGAAAGCCATGAATTCTAAAGAACAATTCAATTATGTTTTCGCGAACTATTCCACTCTAACTCATAGGGCAATAAACTTTGAAACTGAACACAGTCAAAAATTGTTTGAGTCTTTATTATAATTTGTTAAAAACTCTCTTGCTTGGGGACAAGCAAGGCACAAATGTGAGGTGTTTGACAACGCCTAGTGATATCAAGTATTTTAGGCATTGTTGAGCCGTGTTCTTGACGAAATTATATCAGATATATCTTGGTATTGTCACTTTTTGTGTCAGGACTTGTTTGGAAGAAAAGAATGGAAATAGGGACTAAAAGCGTGCAAAAGGAAGAAGTTTGGAAGAGAATGAAAAATCAAGGAAATACGTACGCGCGCCGCGGAATTCCTATATGTGCGATGCGGGCTTAAGGCGGTGTAACACATTCAAATGCCGAAGAAACGGGAAAAGATT
The DNA here is from genome assembly GCA_023525715.1 of Cichorium intybus. Classification (NCBI taxonomy): domain Eukaryota; kingdom Viridiplantae; phylum Streptophyta; class Magnoliopsida; order Asterales; family Asteraceae; genus Cichorium; species Cichorium intybus. Next base: position 53,608,628 of record CM042017.1, read on the forward strand.
AGTACGCGCGCCGCGGAATTCCCATTTGCGCGGCGCGGCCTCGGGAAATTTGCAACTATAAATAGAGGCATTTCCAGCCGAAAACCCTAGCAAAGACCGGGTGTAAAATCGACCTTGAAGCTCTTTGACTCCAAGATTTCGTTTCAGCAACTTCTCAATTGGTATTTTATGTTTTTGAATTTAATTTCCTTTTAGTAGTAAGTAGTATTTGTGGCTAAAGTCTTTGGGAGTGACAACCACTGACTTTGAGCACTTTAGGTTTCTGTTTTAGCATTATTAGTTATTGTTTGGATGTTTGGAATTTGGTTTTTGGTTAATGAAAGCATTTGGTTACAATTAATCTTGGTTTTTCGGTATTTTGATGTTTATGTTTGATTGTGATTGTTTGGATTGTGTTTGGATGTTATTTTGACCTTGTTTGGGACTGTTTCCGTTGCTGAAATCAGTAGCCAATTAGGTTAGCTTAGGGTATTGAACTTTGGCCAGTAACTATTCAGTTAGAACCTTAGTTATTGGTTAGGTTATGCCTTGTTTGGTTTGGATGCCTTTGTTTGCTTCTGATTCAGAGATGCACTTCTGATTTCAGAAAGTAACTAGGTTTGTTTGAGTTGAGTCTAGCTTATGCTTGGCTTGACTTTGTTTGGTTATTGCTTTTGGGTAGTTGAGACTTAGAAACTAGGTCCTCCGACTGTAGCGTGACACTACTAGTTGGTAATCTGTCATCTGGTCTAACTACGAAGCTCCTGCGGATCGACCCTGATTACCACTGTACTAGTGTGTGTGTTAGGTTTTCTTTATTTTTGACCGCACGACGACCTAGGCTTGTCAAACTATTTAGATATGCACGAAAGACGACGGTGTTGATGTTGATTGAGTTCTTTCGTGCAACCATGCAACAGTGGTGTTTTGAACGTAGAAATCTCGGAGGTGCCATCATTTGGCCTTTACTTGTTTGTTTATTTGTTATGATTTATAATTGAGGTATTTATAACTAAACGAGAGTTTGGTTACCATATGAAGCAAGCTTAACAAGATCATTGACCCTGTGGGCAAATAACAAAGTTTTGAAAAGAAGACGTAAAAGCAGTAACTAGACAGTCTACCCGATATCGAATGCGAGATATCAGGTGAATGACTTTAATAGAGGGGGTATTATTGATTTTTGTGACAATACATGGATTTGTATGAGGTGGCAACAGTGTATGAGGTGGCAACAGTCTGGTTTGCCTTGTGGCCATGTCATAAGGGTGCTGACGACGTTAAATCATGACGACTGTCCTTCAATGAATATTCCTGCCTACCACGTCGCTACTTATAAAAAGACATATGAAGAGTTGGTCAACCCTCTTACATATCCTTGTGAATGGGATATCCCGGAAAATATGATGATTGTCAATTCCCCAACAATGCTAAGGAGACAGCTCGGTAGGCCACGAAACACTGATCGTATTTCGTCACAAGGCAAGGAACGTATTGTAAATGAGTGTTCTCAATGTCACCAAAAATGTCATACACCAATAGGTGTTCGTCTTTTGCATCCACCAACAAACCAGAGGGGTCACGAAAGGCACGTAAAAAGGGGACATCGTCTTCAAAGGGGGCATCCGGTAGTGGTTCACAGAATGACTTTGTTTACCCGACATTTGATTTAAACGAATGATTTAATAGTTTTTTCATTTGAATGTCATATTTTAATATTCAGTCCTTCAATTGTCTTTGAGAAGGCGTGGTTGGAAAAAGTTTGCATATAATATCAATCACTCGATTTAGTTTTACTGAAAAAACAACATTTTATTGCGTTTTCGCATTGTCGTAATTCCTTCGTAGGTTATCGTTTAATGATGATTTCTGCCCATCTTATTTAAAAATGATCGGTATTTGATAGCACAGTTGACGATTTTCGTTCTAAGTTTGAGTTACAGCTCGTCAAACTAGCCACGTTTATGATTTTATGAGAAGTTTATATTTCGTGTTGCCTTGTTTTTTTAAGACGGACCTTTTACGAGTGAGCAAGCAACATTATGGGGATCATGTGTCAGCTACTACAATATCTAAATAGGGCTCGTTGAAATAAACCACTGTCGTGCAGTTTGACCGTTATAAAAACAACATTTTATTGCGTTTTCGCATTGTCGTGATTCCTTCATATGATATCGTTTAAGGATGATTTCTGCCCATATTATTAAACAATTATAGGTATTTCACAACCCGGTTGATGGTTTTCTGTTAACTCATTCTAAGTATGAGTTACAGCTCGTCAAAGCAGCCACTTTTATGATTTTGTGTGAAATATTTCTTCGTGTTGCCTTGTTTTTTTAAGACGGACCTTTTATCAGTGAGTGAGCAACATTGTGGGGATCTTGTGTCCGCTACTACAACATCTAGATAGGCTTCATTGACAAAAACTGCTCTTGTGCGCTTGACCGTTATAAAAACAACATTTTATTGCGTCTTCGCATTGTCGTAATTCCTTCGTAGGGTATCCTTTAAGGATGATTTATGCCCATCTTATTTAAAAATATGGGTATTTTACAACCCAGTTTATGGTTTTCTGTTAACTCGTTGTAAGTATGAGTTACAGCTCGTCAATTTAGCCATGCTTATGATTTTATGTGAATTTTTTTCATGTTGCATTGTTTTTTCATCACGGACCTTTTACAAGTGAGAGAACAACATTGTGGGGATCATGTGTCCGCTACTATAGCATCTAGGCCTCGTTGAAAAAAACTGTTATAAAAACAACATTTTATTGCGTTTTCGCATTGTCGTAATTCCTTCGTAGGGTATCGTTTAAGGATGATTTCTGCCAATCTTATTTAACAACTAGGTGTATTCCCGCGCGTTGCGTAAGATTAAAATAATATAGTAAATATATATCGACCATCAAATATAAATATAAACATTTTGGATTTTATCAAAACATGCAAAACTAAAAATAAATCAATCATTTGACATATATATCAATATTAATGTTTCATTCAAACATCAAACAAAAAAAAATATAATCACATTTTTGTAGTCAATTATCATAGATGGTCCAACATTAAAAATATATGGAAAGATATTTACATAAATTAGCTCAAAATTTAAAGTAAATTTAAAATAAAAATACTAATAACACCATACATTAATTAAGATATTAAGTATATTGTATTAATAATTCAAAAAGTCTATCTTAATGAGAATATTTTATATCTAATAAATTAGTTAATGTTGGAAGTTGAATAGTTAGAAGTTTCATATCAATATAGTAAAAGTAAAAACTATTCAATAAATATAAGAAAGAATTATAAATCATTAATCGCAACCGATATTTTCTATCAATAATACTGTTTTTAACAAAAAGTCGAACAAAATAATATAATAATCTATTTTAAATCAATTGTATATGGACAATCTATTGCATTAGGTGTCTAAGTCATGACTAATAATTAATATTTACCTAATTAATAGTAGCATAGTCCATTTTGGTTGCCCTCATACCTGGAGGTTTGGTAGAAAGTTCGGTAAAGAGAAATGTTGATTTATTATGTGATTAATAAATCAACATGAATTAAATATATGGTTTGTTAATATATTAAAGTGATAATATATTAATTAGAAACTATATTAATTAATTAGAAATTAATCTGGAATTAATTGGATTTAATTTGGTGATTAATTTAATTAATTAAAAGTGCAGGGACTGAAACTGTAATTATTCAATAGTTGAGTAAGTGCCGGTGTGACAGTGACCAGTGGAAGTCGAAATCTATATATGGATATATATAAATTTCGAAATTGATAATTAAGGGATAAATAGAGTTTGAATTGTAAGATAAAAGGTTTATCTTATTTGAATTCAAAAGGGTTTATCTTTAAAGCTTATCAACTGGTCATCTGGAAAACTATAAATAGGGGTCCTTGGGCACCATAAGTCTGCGCCATTTTTTCTCTACAATCTCTCTGGAATTTTCGATTACCATATACCTCAGCTCCCTAGGTGTGACTTCACTTGAGGTAGGATATTTTTGCTGCTTTGCTTCCAAGAAACTTAAGGTTGGTTTTTCTGTTTTAATCTTTAGTTTTTTTATTGGCCTTTAGGAGCTTGTTATATGTTCAATAGTAGAAAACATAGATCCTCATAGGTTGCATGTGAACTTAGGTTATTTAGTTCATGGTTTGCAGAAAACCTTTCAGTGGTATCAGAGCCTGTTCTTGTTTTCTTGTTGAATAGTTATAACTGTTTTAGGGTTTAAAGCTTATAAACCCTATTATTATGTGGATCGACATTTTGGATTAGGGTTTTGGAAACCCTAATCCCACCCTTAGTAATTTCGATTTTACCTATTAGGGTTTTAGGAGGTTTTCTATTTTTGGTAACTTTAATTGGTTAATTAAATGGATAACCTTAAACCCATTGTTTGAATTCGAATATTAAGGGTTTAAGATAGGTTTAAAATTAATTTGATTAATTTGGTAAAACCTATCTACATTTGAATTAATTTAATTAATTGTTAATTAAAAGATAATTCAAAGGATTTAATTTAATTTTAAAATTTGCGAAAATTGAAAGATAAATCCGGAAAATATTTTAAAGGTTTAAAATATTAAGATTTAATTAATTTAATTAATTGTTAATTAAAAGATGATTAAATCGACTTTTAAAGGTTTAATTTAATTTTAAATTTAATAGTTAAATTTGAAAAAATTAAAAGATAAACCTGGAATATTTTAAAGGGTTTTAAAATACATGTTATATATGTTATTAAAAGTTAATACTATATGTATAAGATAAAATTGGTTATTCAAATCAATAGTAGGCCTCATTCACGAAACTGATCTATAAAGTGGGTATAAGGAGACTGCCTATAAATTGGCGGTCTAATGGGTGAACACTCTCGCCCACCGCTCGCCTGATCAGTAGAGGGTCGTTAGCCGAACGGGTTTGATATGGCCGCTTAATCATTAAAAGTATAATGATCAAAGTACTACAACCTTACAAAATCCCAATCTAGTTACTTTAGGAAAAATGTGAAATTGATGCTAACCCATGAAATTGCACATTGCACTTTATGAAACGTTGGTGGATCATGTGTGGTTTACCGACACACCAATGGGGGTTCGTAAAGAGTGGCAATGGGTTTCTCGGGTGTTATCATTGTTGATGGAGCGTGTGTGGTTTACCGGCACATCAATTTGAGATGGTAATGGACCCCGAGAGTACCAAGCAAATTTGCATGGTTATTCACACCCGGTTTGTGATCCTCAGCATCCCAGTCACAAACGATGGGGCATATCTGAGATTAAACATGCTATTGAACAGTTCAATATATCTCAAAAGAAACTAGGAATTCCATTATAATAAGATTATTTTCCGCGGTGGAATTGGCTGAATCGTCATTCGCCTGCCTTTATAAAATTTGCAAATAGATTACGACATCCCTCTTCTATGTTGTAAATTGTTATAGTTGGATCATAGCCTTATTTTATATTGGGTTATTATGAGGACCGACATGTATCTAATTAAACTTACCTTCTTTTATAGATGTCTTCTGCTGATCAATCCGTTCCCCACTCAAACTCCATTGTTACCTCAATCCTCTCGTTATGTTCAAAGGTTTAATTGAACGGGACGAACTACAATGACTGGATTAGAAATATCAAGATGGCTCTAAGGTTCGAGAACAAAGAGTATGTACTCGAGACTGAGCTTGTCGATATTGATCCTGAAACTGCTACTCCCGAGGAACTTTCCTCGTACCAAAAACATTCTGATGATGCGACCAAAGTGGCCTGCATCATGATCGCCACAATGAACCCCGAATTGCAAAGGATATATGAAGAGTACTGGCCCTATGAGATGCACAAGGTGCGAAGTGGTCAAGGACTTCACTAATGGCAAGCCTAGAGATGGAGAGTCCATCTCCACTCACGTGCAAAGGATGCAAGGTTACGTGGAGCGGCTTAGGAAGCTTGTGATGCCTGTACACGAGGAGTTGGCCGTTGACATAGTGCTTAACTCCATGTCGAGTTCTTATGACTAGTTCAGGCTGGCTTATCATTTGAACAATAATCAGTCTACCCTGGCTGAATTGCATCGCATGCTTAGGATTGCTGAAGACGGGATGGAGGGTAAAAGTGTACCCTCGGTTAATCATGTTGGATTAGGTGTGTAAGACATGACTAATAATTAGTATTTATCTAATTAATAGTAGCATTGTCCATTTGGGTTGCCCTCATGGCAAGAGTTTTGGTAGAAAATCCGGTAGAGAGAAAGATTGATTTATTATGTGATTAATAAATCAATAGAAATTAAATAAATAGTTTATTAATATATTTAAGTGATAATATATTAATTAGAAACTATAATAATTAATTAGAAATTAATCTGGAATTAATTGGAATTAATTTGGTGATTAAATTAATTAATTAAAGGTGCAGGGACTAAAACTGTAATTATTCAATAGTTGAGTAAATGACAGTATAAGTGAGTGATGTGGCCAACAATTTATATATTAATATATATATATTTATATATATATATATATATATATATATATATATATATATATATATATAAATCGATTATATATATATATATATATATATATATATATATATATATATATATATATATATATATATATATATATATAGTTGAATTGATAAGATAAAAGGTTTATTTTGATTTGAATTCAAAAGGCTTATCTCTTAAGGTTTATCTGGTTATCATTTGAAACCTATAAATAGGGAGTCTCATAGCCCTAATTTTGTGATTCTCTCTTCCCCACTCTCTCTAGATTTTGCCAACCTCATAGCTTGGGTGTGATCTCATTTGAGGCAGGACATTTGTGCTGCGTTGCTTCCAAGAAATCCTAAAAGGTTAGTTTTTCTTGATCTTTTCTTTTAGTTTATATTTTCTGGGCCTTTTAGGAATTGTTATATGTTTATCTAAAAGAAAACTTAGATCTATATAGGTTGCATATGAACTTAGGATTTTTAGTTCATAGTTGCAAAAAACCTTTCAGTGGTATCAGAGCTATTTGGTTTGTTTTCTTGTTAAATTACTATAACTGTATCCTGTAAATTAGGGTTTTATGGTGTTAAACCCTAATGTGGCCAATTCGATTAATTAGGGTTTGGTTTTGAAAACCCTGGCCGGGCTCCTCCTGCTTGGCGTGTTTTTGTGATAGGGTTTAGAAGGCTTTCTATTTTTGGTAACTTTAATTGTTTAAATAGATAAACCTTAAACCTCTTATCCAAAAAAAATCGAAAATTAGGGGATAAGGATAGGTTTAAATTAATTTGATTATTTTGTGACACCTATCTGCAAAACTAATTAATTTAATTAATTGTTTAATTAAAAGATAATTAAAAGGATTTAATTAATTTCGATTTAATTGTCATTAATTTCGAAATTTAATAGATAAAATCTAGAAATTTTTTAAAAGGTTTAAAATATCAAATTTAATTAAGTTAATTAATTGGTTAATTAAAAGATAATTAAATCGTTTTTAATGGTTTAATTTAATTTTAAATTTAATAGCTTAAATCGACAATAATTTAAAAGATAAACCAGAAACAATTTTTTAAAGGTTTAAAAAATTACATCTTATATATATTATAACTAGGAACTTATTATTATATGTATAAGATTAAAATGGTTAGTCGAATCATTAGTAGGCCTCATTTACGAAACTGATCTATAAAGTGGGTATAAAGAGACTGCCTATAAAATGGCGGTCTAATGGGTGAACACTCTCACCCACCGCTCGCCTAATCAGTGGAGGGTCGTTAGCCGAACGGGTTTGATAGGATCGCCTAATCTCATTAAAAGTATAATGATATTATTCAAAGTACTGGAACAGCTAAATAAAACCCAAATCTAGTTACTTTAGGAAAAATGTGATTTGGTGCTAATCCATGAAATTGCACATTGCACTTTATGAAACATTGGTGGAGCATGTGTGGTTTACCGGCACGCCAATTGGGGGTTCATAAAGAGTTGCAATGGGTTTCCCGGGTATTATCATTGTTGATGGAGCATGTGTGGTTTACCGGCACATCAATTAGAGATGATAATTTACCTGAGAGTACCAAGCTAATTTGCATGGTTATTCACATCCAGTTTGTGATCCTCGGCATTCCAGTCATAAACAGTGGAGCACATCCGAGATTAAACATGCCACTGAAAAGTTTAATGAATCTCAACAGATCTAGGAATTTCATAAGATGAAATTGATAAGTGTCTATCTACCTTAATGACCATTATATTGTGATTACGGCATCCCTCTTCACACCATAGTTGGGGTATTTTGGATCCTAGCCTTATTAAATAACATATTGGGTAAATATTTAAAAAAGGATCAATTAAACTAATAGATTCTATTTTCTTTTATACATGTCAAGTGTCAATTCTCCTCCTTCTCCTCCTTCACCCATTTCTGAAAGCATCAGAATGCACCTGCTAAATATGGAAAGGCTGACTGGCCTCAACTGTAAAGAATGGCTTTGCAATTGGATACTGGGTCTCGGCATTGCTGGCAAGCTACATCTCACCGAGTATCCAATCCCAGTTCCACCGGAACAAGTCATCATAAAAGGTTCTTATGATGAATCCGAAGAGATTCGTAACCTCATGCTGTCAACCATTGACCCCGAGTTCCGCAAGGATTTTGAATCCTTGGGGCCATATGAGTTAATGCAACTGGTTGAGGAAAAGTTCCAAAAACCAGTTGAAGAGGAACGAACTAGGATCTTCAAAAGACTTGCGGAGTGCAAGCTGAAAGGAGGAAGTAGCGTCAATTCGCATGTTCTTCAGATTGAAGCGTACATAGGCGAATTGTATAAACTTGGTTATTCCATGAGTCAGGAGAAGAGTGTTAACATCCTACTCGCTTCGCTGACTAATGAGTACGATCTGTTCATTCAGACGTATAGAAAGGCAGACCAGAAAAAGACCCTCATGGAAATGCGTCCACTATTGACTTTATACGAGTCACTCTTGGACAGGCATAGCTCCAATGGCTCAGCTACTTCTGGATTAATCCCTGTGAAGAGACGTAACAAAAAACAGTCGAGATCGCCCGGACATGTCTCAAATTGGGAATCCGCTAAATCGGATACAGTCACGGAAAGATTGGAAGACGCTCCAACTCTTTTGAAAGCTTGGGTATATCTAAAAAACCTCAAAACTCTTGTTCCAAGATTTCTTGATACATAATGTGATAGTCGCATTTTGGTTTGTATGCAGGGAATCAAGAAGGCACGGGACTCTGGCGTATAGGAGCACATTTGGATTGGATCTCCAGTTCGTGCAGTTTTGAAGTTTAGATAGATATTGAAATATTGTTATTAGTCTTTAGTTGCATTTCGACATTGTCTATTACATTGTTCAAGGATTTTGTTTTAATAAAATTGTCATTTTTCTTTTAACACCTGTTGTCTAAAATTGTCCTTGAAATGTTATATGAATGTGTTGAATGTATGTTTAGTAATATCTTGAATGATGATCCGAAATGTTTTGAATTCAAGAATTGTGTCATTATAATTGTTAATACAATTGTTATAAGAATCAATTCAACCAAAGGTCCATTTGGACAGGACCTGGAATCATTTGACTTAGAGTCACTTGATGAATTGAGTTCTTAATGTGTCAACAGTTGGACAGGACTTTGGAATCATCTGACTTAGAGTCAGATGATGATTAAGTTCTTCATAAAACACATGTGGCAAGAAATGAATCACCCAAAGATCCAGAGGATAGGATTTTGGAATCTGTTGACTTAGAGTCAACTGAAGATTGCAAGTCTTGAACAAAGTTAACAAAGTCATTAGTCTACATAGATATATAAAAGACATTGAGATTAAGAGCAACGAACACACCTGTTGCGGTGTGTTGCTCGAATCTTGAGATAGAACACAATTGTCTGTACTTCACAATATTCATCATTCGGTATGATGAATGTGACATTGCTTATCAGAATAAGCAATTGAATTGAAACCTTGAACAGTCCAAGGACTTCAAAGAAAGTACAAGTTCCACAGAACCTGAGCGATAACATAAACTGAGAAAAAGGTTTCACAGTTCATTCTCTTCCAAGAACATTAATGGTTAAAATGTGTCTTAGGGAAGATAATGGAGCATTGGTCGAAATAGTTTGATCCTCGATGTATGAGATACATTGCCAATTAGTTTTCAATAAGTTGAATACTATACTAGTCAGTCCATATAAACCATATTCCGACCACATCCTAGACTAAGTAGGTCTTGCAGACACTGTCTGAAATGTAAAGCTAGGATTATCCCACTCATACATAGAAAGTCCAGGGTCTTGTAGCATTCATCCGAAGCTCATGACTAGCCTGAACATGATCAACATTGTCGTTTCATTGGCTATCCCGCTGTAACTCTAAAATAATAGATCTTTTAGAAAGAACTCATGTTCTAAGGAAACAGTGGGAGTTGGGACAGTCCTGAATGAGTTCAGGATTAGCCAAGTAAAAGGACCTTTAGTCATCACTGGGCTTGGAGCAGAAATCAGATTTCTGTTCTACAACTGACATAATCTTCTCTTGATCAGTAGTATTGATTTCCATCATAAGTAGTTATGATTGGGGTGACACACCGATTGGTGACAAAACACTATAGTTGGTACGGATTTACAATCCGACTACTTGGAAGCATTGGTGAGCCCGGTTGCTGCCAAACAAGAGAACCTCAGGGCGAGACAAGTCTATGTGAAAATTTGATTGATTTTACACCTGGTCTAAAAACCAGTAGGACTAACTGAATCATCAAAAGAAAGCAACATGGACATATACATACCTTTAGAACATCTGGTTGAGTGAGAAGATACTCAGAGTCAAGTAATTGATTTCGGGAGAAGTAATCTCAATAGAGGATGGAATTCGAAAGGATACTGTACGGTACATTGTGAATCGTTAGTGGAGCGCGTGTGGATCACCGGCACACTAATAGGGACTCACAAAGAGAGTCCCGATACAAAGGTAAATAGGCCCGGGATTTCCCCACGGGCATCTCGTAGGAAAGGATAGTCAGATTCTCAAAATATGCCAAAGGATTGGATTTTGAGAAAGGGCTAAAAGACTTCCATTAAAATGTCAGAATGGTTTGGATTCTCAAAATGTACCATAAGTCCTGGATTTTGTGAATAGTCTATAACCATGTCAAAGCCAGTGGGACTCGCCGTTATTTACTATCTCCATACGTGGGATACATACTGTTTATAGGAAACGTCTCTTTCATTACAAAGTGTAATGACTTGATGTTAAGAGACAGATCGCTATGAAAGCCTTAATAGAAATACGGCATACTCAGGTGGTTGCAAATGTCTATGAGATAGATCCAGACTCTGCCAAAATGATCTTGATGAGATTCAAGATGCATAGACCCAGGAAAATGTTTTCCTTATCATTGCAAAGTGTGATGACTTGGAATGAAAGAAATTAAGAAGGTGCAACATACTCACACAGTCATCTATTGGATAGATGAAATCGCCAGCCTAGACCTAGACATTGTAAGCATGATCTTGATAAGGTTCAAGATGCATGAGAAGGGTCTCCGAAAGGAAATAGTTTTTCGAAAGTCATGACACAAGGATTATAAATAATCTTTGGATTCCGAAAGGGTTTGGAATAAGATCGGATCGGGTTCCAAAAGTTCTTCGATCGATCAAAGTGTCATGAACATATCCTGATGACTTGATGCTTAAGGCGTAGTAAGTTGGATTCAGGACATTGTCTGGCTAGGATTACTGGATGGATAGTTTGAACTCAAGTGAGAATTCATTAGGAAATGATTGGGGTGATAGTGTTAATTTGAAAGATTTTCAAATTGGTAACGTCAGGACATGATGTTAAAGGACATGATGGTTAACGAATCTCGATGGTATTCTGATGGAGCGTGTGTGGTTCACCGGCACATCATAGCACCTCGAAATAGTCTTAGGGTGCAGTCAGGTAGACTAAAGACCCCAGAACCATAGGAAGTCACAGTACACATTACCATAATGGAGTTAGGAGAGAAATTGACAGGATAACATATTGAGATGTTATCGGATGAGCATCCGATTGGATCATCTGTAATAAAGTGTACAAGTATAAGATACTTTGGATACATAGAAAGAGTGTAAGGTTCATAAAGACATAGATGTAAAATTAGAATTAAAAGTTTAAAAGAAATCATGAAACCGATAATAGTTTATGACAAGGTCCGACCTGGTGATTACCTTGTGGAGACTCGGTAATAAGCAAGAGTAGTTGCCAGTCAGATCTTTATGTTTCACTTTCGTATTTTTTACTTCCCGAATAATTTAATTATTCAGAAAGGTCCACAGTCGCTCATACTTTGGGAAGTAAGTATTGAATCAAGACTGTCATGAATTGATCTGTAGACTGTCTAAGGAGTTAGACATAGCAATAGGATTGCTACAACATTGATGAGTACTTAGAAATAGAGATTTGAGTATTGGATAAACCCACGCTCAATAGATTGCTTTATGGATTATATCACAAGCAATGTTGAGACGATAATATCCTATGATCTTGAAGTGGAGAGATATGAGTTATAATTTACAAGGAAGTTGTTCATTGATAGTACGAAAATGCATCGGTAACTCGATGTTATAAAACGTGTTGTTGTGAATGATTTGAAAGGTAAAAGATATAAGCATATGAGTCGAAACTTCTTCGTTCCTTGACCCTAATGGGAAACAGATATCTGTAGGCCTCTCGATGATTTTGAAGTTGACTAAAGTGCTGGCCAGCCTGGACTAAACTGATGTGTTCAATTAAAAGTTCTAAAGTCATAAGCAAAATCGAAAATCAGGAAACAGAGTATCGGACAGAGATTGATCCCAATCCATGTCTCGTGTCTGAAAATATCTGGTTGGACGAAGGATCATATGATCACTTATCTATGGACAGAACTGACTAGGTCAGAGTTCCGCAGCAGTTTCTAGGAAGCTACAGTTTGCTGATTAGTTAGAGGATAAATTAGTAATTATAGTCATAGACTTATCCAAGTGGGAGACCGTTGGATTAGGTGTCTAAGCCATGACTAATAATTGGTATTTATCTAATTAATAGTTGCATAGTCCATTTGGGTTGCCCTCATGGCAAGAGGTTTGGTAGAAAATCCGGTAGAGAGAAAGATTGATTTATTATGTGATTAATAAATCAATAGAAATTAAATAAATAGTTTATTAATATATTTAAGTGATAATATATTAATTAGAAACTATAATAATTAATTAGAAATTAATCTGGAATTAATTGGATTTAATTTGGTGATTAAATTAATTAATTAAAGGTGTAGGGACTACAACTGTAATTATTCAAAAGTTGAGTAAGTGACAGTATAAGTGAGTGATGTGGCCAGCGATTTATATATTAATATATATATATATATATATATATATATATATATATATATATATATATATATATATATATATATATATATATATATATATATATATGTTACAAGTAATTGGTGAATGACATAATTATGTAATCACTTTGTCATCACCTTCCATTTACCAATTAAACAACTATATTTGAATAGTAAATTTGGTAGTATAAATAGACCATCAATGTAAGAAAGAAAATGCATCTCATATCAACTCTTTCACAAGTGATATAAACTCTCTCTACTCTCTCCAAGCTCTCAAGCTTTCGTTCTTTCTTCATCTATGTTCTAGTTTTTAGTTTGTTCATAATTGTCGTGGTAACGCTGAATTTATAACACGTTATCAGCACGAGGCTCTAACGAAGGCGATTAAAAGACACATCGATCTTAATCAAGGTATGTAATTTCATCAAAACTAGAATGTTAATTAATAATAATAATAATAATAACGACAACGAAAAAAAAACAATTTATTCTCGAAGTTATGACTACTAACAAATTTCTTTTCTTATTTATCCTTGACGTTATGACTACTAACAAATTTCTTTTCTTATTTAACCTTGACGTTATGACTACTAACGATGTTCATTTCTTATTCTAACTTTACTTACGCTTTATTAACATTTATTATTGCAAACTAACTTTTGCTATCGCATACTAATTTTTATTTATGCAACTAACATTTATTTATGTATACTAACGTTTATTTATGCAAACTAACGTTTATTTACGGCAACTAACGTTTATTTATGCAAACTAACGTTTATTTACGGCAACTAACATTTATTTATGCAAACTAACATTTATTTACGCATACTAACATTTATTTATGTATACTAACGCTTATGTATATAAACTAATGTTTATTTACGCACACTAACATTTATTTATGTATACTAACTATTATTCATACTCTGACATCTATTTATATATACTAACGTTTATTTATGCGCAACCGATTAAAAATAACATTTTAAATTTTAAAATAAAATTAATTTGAGAAGATTCATCTATTTAATTATGTTTGTAACTATAATAGAAATAGTAAAACTCATCCCCACCTTTAAACGACAAATTTAATGAGTTTTATTTTTCTTTGGAACTACAATATGTCAAACATTGCAAAGCTTGAATTTACCGCTCTTGAAGTCAGCGGAAAGAACTACATGCCTTGGACTATAGATGTTACGATGCATCTTGAGTCCATGGATTTATCTGAAACTATAAAAGAAAAAAATAAGTGCACGTCGCAAGATAAAGCACGTGCAATAATTTTCCTTCGCAAACATATCGATGAAATGTTGAGATATGAATACCTCAATACCACCGATCCTAGCACTCTTTGGAAAAGCTTAAAAGAAAGATTTGACCACCAAAAGGAAGTTATACTTCCAAGTGCTAGGGCTGAGTGGTTATCGTTGAGGTTTCAAGACTTCAAAAAGGTACATGACTATAATTCCGCATTATTTCGGATATGTTCACAACTAAAATTTTGTGGGGAAGAGGTTTCTGATACTTCAATGTTGGAGAAAACTCTCTCCACATTCCATGCATCAAATATGACATTGCAACAACAATATCGTATGCAAAAGCTCAAAAAATATTCTGAGCTTAATACACTTCTCCTTGTTGCTGAACAACATAATGAACTATTAATAAAGAACCACCAGTCCCGTCCAACAGGTTCAGTAGCACTTCCTGAAGCAAATGCTACTATCACTTATGAACCTAGAAATAATTCGTATGGACGAGGACGTGGTCGTGGTCGTGGTCGTGGACGAGGCCGTGGTCGCGGTCGAGACCATTTTAACCAAAACCAAAATTTTGGGCGCGGTTATACTCAAGGTCGTGGACGCGGTCATCCTTATAACCGTGGGCGTGGTCAAAGAAACAATAATCAACACACTCCACAAGGAAATAATGTCCAACCACAAGAAAAAAGAAATGATGTCGGAACATCACAGAACCCCGGAGGTTCTTGTTATAGATGTGGTAGCACAGGTCATTGGTCAAGGACCTATCGTACAGATCCCCATCTTTGTAAACTTTACCAAGATTCCATTAAAGGAAAGGGGAAAGAAGTCAATATCATCGATGGTGTTGATCTAGGAAACATTGAACTAAACACTCTTGACTTTTGCAATGATTTAGACATCCTAGAAAACTAGTTTCCTTTTGTAACATGTTTTTAATTTTTCATTGTAATGCTTTTCTTTTTTAATAAAGTTTTTCGAGTCACTTTTATTAAAATTGTGTTCATAACTCATCATTTATTTTTCTTATATGAAGTTCAAAATGAGTTCAACTGGAGCACAAAACCAAGGAAATCTTGGAGAACTCTTAATAATTGATTGTGGTACCACACACACCATCTTGAAAACAAAGAAATATTTTTCCACACTAAAACCCGTAAAAGGGCATATAAATACAATATCAGGTCCTGTAGACTTGATCGTAGGAGCAGGAAATGCTTGTTTCATGTTACCTAATGGTACGAAGTTTGTAATCAGTAATGCGTTATTTTCCCCAAAGTCAAATAGAAATTTATTGGGTTTTAATGATATATATCTTAACGGATATGACACATTCACCAAAACAATAGGAAACAAGAAATATATGTTTATAATAAATGAAAACCATATATTGGAGAAATTACCACAATTTGATTCTGGTTTACATTTTACATATATAAATATAGTTGAGTCAAATTTGGTGGTTAAAGAAAAATTTTGTGATCCTAGAATATTTAGTTTGTGGCATGACAGGCTGGGCCATCCAGGATTAACAATGATGCGTCGAATAATTGAAAATACATTTGGGCATCCATTAAAGGACCAGAAGTTCCCTCAAATAGGTAATAAGAACCCGTGTATTTCTTGTTCCCTTGGGAAATTAATTACAAGACCTTCACCAATGAAAGTTGAAAGGGAATCACCTAGATTTCTAGAAAGAATTCAAGGAGACATATGTGGTCCAATTCATCCACCTTCTGGACCATTTAAATACTTTATGGTCTTAATAGATGCATCAACTAAATGGTCTCATGTTTGCCTATTATCAACTCGTAACATGGCATTCGCAAAATTCCTAACTCAGATTATTAAACTGAGAGCACATTTTCCTGATTATAACATCAATAAAGTGAGACTTGATAATGCAGGTGAGTTTACGTCTCAAGTATTTAATGATTATTGTATGTCTATAGGAATTACTGTTGAGCATCCAGTTGCACATGTACACACTCAAAATGGTTTAGCAGAATCACTGATTAAACGTCTCCAATTAATAGCTAGACCATTAATAATGAGAACAAAACTTCCTGTTTCCATTTGGGGTCATGCAATTTTACATGCTGCATCACTGATTCGTTTGAGACCAAGTGCATATCATACACATTCTCCCTTTCAACTTGTTTCTGGAAAAGAACCAGATATATCCCACCTTAAAATTTTTGGAAGTGCAGTATATGTTCCTATTGCTCCACCACAACGTACAAAAATGGGTCCTCAAAGGAGGTTGGGAATATATGTTGGTTTTGAAACAAATTCAATAATAAGATATCTTGAACCTTTGACAGGTGATATGTTTACAGCACGTCTTGCTGATTGCCATTTCAATGAAGAAAATTTCCCAATGCTTGGGGGAGAAATGAAAACCCAAGAACAGAATGTTTCATGGTATGAACCTTCTTTATCATATCTTGATCCTCGCGCACAAGAATGTGAGATGGGTGTTCAAAAAATAATACATTTGCAAGAAGTTGCAAATCAATTACCTGATGCATTTACTGATACAAAAAGAGTTACTAAATCATATATACCTGCTGTTAATGCTCCAGCTCGAATTGAACTCCCGGATAGACAATCTGATGAAAAAGTAACTCAAGAATCCAAAGCACGCCTGAAGCGTGGAAGGCCATTTGATTCTAAGGATGCAAATCCTAGAAAAAGAAGAGGAATGGAAAATATGTTTGAGTATAATGAAATTGTTCATGAAGAAACACAAAATAACATTACTTCCCCAGTTGAGGAAATAAATGATAAGGAGATTGAAATTAATTATGGTCATATAAAAATAGTAAGGAGCCAATATGAATTAGAAGATATAATATTTTCTTATTCAGTTGCATGCAATATTATCAATGAAGATCCAGAACCACAATCTGTCATCGAATGCCAAAATAGACAGGATTGGGGTAAATGGAAAGAGGCCATGCAAGCTGAATTAACGTCTCTCAATAACAGAAAGGTTTTTGGACCTATTATACTCACACCTGGAGTTGTGAAACCATTGGGATACAGATGGATTTTTATACGAAAAAGAAATGAGAAAAATGAAATTGTGAGATAC
Organism: Cichorium intybus; assembly: GCA_023525715.1. Taxonomy (NCBI): domain Eukaryota; kingdom Viridiplantae; phylum Streptophyta; class Magnoliopsida; order Asterales; family Asteraceae; genus Cichorium; species Cichorium intybus. The sequence goes on from CM042017.1 coordinate 53,626,392, forward strand.
AAAGCCAGGCTCGTTGCTCAGGGTTTTTCTCAAAGGCCGGGAATCGATTATGAAGAAACATATTCTCCTGTTATGGATGCAATCACTTTCAGATATTTAATCAGTCTAGCAGTTTCTGAAAATTTAGATATGCATCTTATGGATGTTGTTACTGCTTACTTATATGGATCACTTGACAGTGATATATATATATGAAAATCCCCGAAGGATTTAAAATGCCAGAAGCATTAAGTGCAAAACCCAAACAAATGTATTCTATCAAACTGCAAAGATCATTGTATGGGTTAAAGCAATCTGGACGTATGTGGTACAATCGTCTAAGTGATTACTTAATAAGCAAAGGCTATAAAAACAATACTATTTGTCCGTGTGTATTTATTAAGAAAACAACATCTGGATATGTGATTATAGCCGTCTATGTTGATGATCTAAACATTATTGGGACGAATAAAGAAATCCTTGAAGTGATTGAATTTTTAAAGAAAGAATTTGAAATGAAAGACCTTGGGAAAACCAAATATTGTCTTGGTTTACAGATTGAGCATATGCCAAATGGGATACTTGTCCATCAATCAAACTATACAGAAAGGGTCTTGAAACGTTTTAATATGGATAAAGCCAAACCTTTAAGCTCTCCAATGATTGTTAGATCACTAAATATTGACAAAGATCCATATCGCCCTTGTGAGGAAAATGAAGAAATTCTTGGTCCAGAAGTACCATATCTTAATGCAATTGGAGCTCTTATGTATCTTACTAATTGTACTAGACCTGACATTTCTTTTGCAGTAAATCTATTAGCAAGATTTAGTTCATCTCCAACAAAAAGACACTGGAATGGAATCAAGCACATATTACGATACCTTCGCGGAACTACTGATTTAGGTTTATTTTTTCCTAATAGTTCAAAACAAGGCTTGATTGGTTATGCAGATGCAGGTTACTTGTCTGACCCTCATAAAGCTAGATCTCAAACTGGATATGTATTCATGAGTGGAGGTACTGCAATATCTTGGCGTTCTCAAAAGCAAACACTCGTCGCCACATCTTCAAATCATGCAGAAGTAATTGCTCTAAATGAAGCTAGTAGAGAATGTACATGGTTAAGATCGATGACACAACTTATCCTGACCTCTTGTGGAATAGATAAAGATAAATCTCCAACCTTAATCTATGAAGATAATGCAGCATGTGTCGCTCAAATGAAAGAAGGGTACATCAAAAGCGACAGGACAAAACATATTCCTCCAAAGTTTTTTGCATACACTCAAGAGCGCATAAAGAATCAACAGATTGAACTAAAATATGTTCAATCTAGCAACAATGCAGCAGATCTTTTCACAAAGGCACTTCCTACCAAGATCTTTAGAAAACATGTTCATGGTATTGGAATGAGACATCTACACAATACATAATGGTCATTCGATATCTAAATGAGGGGGAGTCAACTAGACACTGCACTCTTTTTCCCTTCGCTAAAGTTTTTTCCCATTGGGTTTTCTTTAGCAAGGTTTTTAATGAGGTAGTACTTCAAAGTTGAACTCTGATGTAGAATGATGTCATTCAAGGGGGAGTGTTACAAGTAATTGGTGAATGACATAATTATGTAATCACTTTGTCATCACCTTCCATTTACCAATTAAACAACTATATTTGAATAGTAAATTTGGTAGTATAAATAGACCATCAATGTAAGAAAGAAAATGCATCTCATATCAACTCTTTCACAAGTGATATAAACTCTCTCTACTCTCTCCAAGCTCTCAAGCTTTCTTTCTTTCTTCATCTATGTTCTAGTTTTTAGTTTGTTCATAATTGTCGTGGTAACGCTGAATTTATAACAATATATATATATATATATATAATCGATTTATAGATATATATATATATATATATATATATATATATATATATATATATATATATATATATATATATATATTTAAGAGATAAATAGTTGAATTGATAAGATAAAAGGTTTATCTTGATTTGAATTCAAAAGGCTTATCTCTTAAGGTTTATCTGGTTATCATTTGAAACCTATAAATAGGGAGTCCTATAGCCCTAATTTCGTGATTCTCTCTTCCCCACTCTCTCTGGATTTCGCTAACCTCATAGCCTGGGTGTGATCTCATTTGAGGCAGGACATTTATGCTGCTTTGCTTCCAAGAAATCCTAAAAGGTTAGTTTTTCTTGATCGTTTCTTTTAGTTTATATTTTCTGGGCCTTTTAGGAATTGTTATATGTTTAACTAGAAGAAAACTTCGATCTATATAGGTTGCATGTGAACTTAGGATTTTTAGTTCATAGTTGCATAAAACCTTTCAAATCAGCCCATCTTAGCCATTGGAAGTGGCAAATGAAAGAAAAGGAAGGGCCCTCCTAAGCAAAAATGGAGGGAGAAGGTTTGGTTGGGTCGTCCAGCAATGGCTCGAGAACCAAGTTTTCCCACATTCCTTGTGTGGCCAACCCCGATGAAGCCAACTGTTTTTATTGCAAAGAGAAGGGCCATTGGAAGAGAAGCTGCCCCAAATACTTGTAGGACGTCAAGGATGGGAAAGTAAAGCCATCGATAGCAGGTATATACACTATCTCTAAAAACTCACCATCTTCTAGTTATTGGGTCCTTGATACAGGATGTGGTTTTCACATTTGTTCTGATTTGCAGGGCCTAAAAGAAAGCAGGAATGTGGAGCATGGTGGACTGAACCTGATCATGGGCAATAGGAGATCGTCCCCTGTTACCAAGATCGGTGTATATAGTTTAGTGCTTAGTAGTGATGTTAGCTTAGAGTTGTTTAATTGTTGCTATTCGCCAGAAATGGCAAGAAACATTATTTCATTTCATGCATTATTCAGACAAGGATTTCAGTTTTCGTTTGATAATAAAATTGGTTCAATTTCTGTTTTCAAAAATAGTATTTTGATTTTTACTACTTATCATTGTGATGGTATGTATGAAACTGTTGAATGTGTTGACAATTTAGGACATAGTGTAAATTATATTGATTCTACTAGTGGTGTAGAAAAGGCATGCCTGTGGCATAGTCGGCTTGGGCACATCAGCATGAAACGCATCGCCCAACTCCAAAAGGATGGAGTGTTGGAATCATTCGACCTCAAGTCAGATGATTATGCGAATCCTGTATGTTGGGCAAGATGACTAAATCACCTTTGAAATGGTCTTTTGAAAGAGGTGAGGGTCTGCTAGACATCATTCACACGGATGTGTATGGTCCGTTTAGATCAACCACAAAGGATGGCACGCGGTTCTACGTGACCTTTACTGACGATTTTATTAGATATTCTACTTAATCAAGCACAAGTCGGAAACCTTTGAAAAGTTCTAAGAGTTTAAGAACGAATTAGAGAATCAATTAGGCAGGAAGATAAAGATGCTCAGGTCCGACAGAGGCGGAGAGTATCTTAGTATCGAGTTCCTAGACTATCTAAAGGAATGCGGAATAGTTTCGCAGTTGACACCTCCCAGGACACCACAGTTGAACGGTGTTGCGGAGAGGCGTAACCGAACCTTGTTGGACATGGTTCGATCCATGATGAGTCGAGCTTCACTTCCCATTCACTTTTGGGGGTATGCCGTAGAGACTGCCGCCCATATCCTCAATCTTTTCCCAACTAAGAAGGTTGCAAAAACACCTCATGAGATGTGGACGGGGAAAGTTCCCTCGTTGGCACATATCAAAGTCCGGGGTTGTGAGGCTTTCGTTAGACGAGAGACTCAAGACAAACTTGAAATTTGCTTTGACATCTTCACGTTTCTCCTTCCTAATACAATATAAACATACGTACATTCAAAATATGTGCTCTCAACCATGCCGTTTTTCGCTTTCCCTGTGACATATAATTTTTTATACGTTCTTCATGTTTCTCATTCGTAATACAATATAAAATATGCAACTTCAAAGTGTGTGTGTTCTCAAATCATCTTTTCTTCCATATTATTCTCCAAGCTAGAATCAAATTTATATATGAATTATATGTAACTCTATATTAATTAGGTGTGTTAAGTACCAATAAGTATCATAGGTTAAAAAAACTCTTGAGTTGTATGTGTTTAATTACTTGAAAGTTGTAAAGCCTTGTAAGTTTTGAATGAATATAATTCAAGATATTGACCTATCTTGAACCACATTCAATAGTTGAGTAATTACTTGTAAGTTTTGAATGAATATAATTCAAGATATTAATTAGAAACTATATTAATTAATTAGAAATTAATCTGGAATTAATTGGATTTAATTTGGTGATTAATTTAATTAATTAAAGGTGCAGGGACTGAAACTGTAATTATTCAATAGTTGAGTAAGTGGCAGTGTGACAGTGACCAGTGGAAGTCGAAATCTATATATGGATATATATAAATTTCGAAATTGATAATTAAGGGATAAATAGAGTTTGAATTATAAGATAAAAGGTTTATATTATTTGAATTCAAAAGGGTTTATCTTTAAGGCTTATCAACTGGTCATTGGAAAACTATAAATAGGGGTCCCTGGGCACCATAAGTCTACGCCATTTTTTCTCTACAATCTCTGTGGAATTTTCGATCACCATATACCTCAGCTCCCTGGGTGTGACTTCACTTGAGGCAGGATATTTTTGCTGCTTTGCTTCCAAGAAACTTAAGGTTGGTTTTTCTGTTTTAATCTTTAGTTTTTTTATTGGCCTTTAGGAGCTTGTTATATGTTCAATAGTAGAAAACATAGATCATCATAGGTTGCATGTAAACTTAGGTTATTTAGTTCATGGTTTACAGAAAACGTTTCACAATCCAATATTAAAAATATAGCAAAACACATTGACATTAATTATAAAACATACATTATGTTATGTGAATGTATTATGTAAATCATACTTTAGTTAAATTAACATATATAATATTTCAAACTCTTTTTCTAAATAAAAAAAGAATGAAAGTAAATAGAAAAAAAATAATAAAACTAATATAAATTACAACTTATAACCAAAACTTAAAATAAATATGCTTTAATAAAAATAAATTTTAATATAATTTATAGTTTCATAAGAAATGTATAAATATGCTTTAATAAAATTTTATTTCTGTCAGTTTCATTCCTTTAATTATTTTTTCTTAAAAATGATTCCTAATTGATTTTCATTTTTGTTAAATCTTAGTAACTATAAGTTTTATGATGATTTATTACTAAAGTTTTTTTCTTGCATTTATGTAAACTTATTTTTAAAGTTTCGAATGTTTAACTTCTTACATGACAATAATGTCACAACTTTTATATAATTTTCTTTGTAAAATAATGCTAATCCTAAATATGATTCTACAAATCAAATGACCATTAAATACTTTATCAAACAACATCAGCCCACTTATTCAAACAATATAAAACCATTTATTGGTGAATATAGATTAGAGAATATCAAAATAATATATATATATATATATATATATATATATATATATCTATATATATATATATATACACACACACACATACACACACTCAAATCACTAAAAAGTAAAAAACTACTAATTACAATGAATAATCAATATATATTATACATCTTTCTATCATTATGTTACGATAGAACCAATATGCATTTTGTTTCTTGTCTTACAACTTGTAATTTGCTTTGACATCTTCACGTTTCTCCTTCCTAATACAATATAAACATACGTACATTCAAAATATGTGCTCTCAACCATGCCGTTTTTCGCTTTCCCTGTGACTTGTAATTTTTTATACGTTCTTCATGTTTCTCATTCGTAATACAATATAAAATATGCAACTTCAAAGTGTGTGTGTTCTCAAATCATCTTTTCTTCCATATTATTCTCCAAGTTAGAATCAAATTTATATATGAATTATATGTAACTCTTATATTAATTAGGTGTGTTAAGTACCAATAAGTATCATAGGTTAAAAAAACTCTTGAGTTGTATGTGTTTAATTACTTGAAAGTTGTAAAGCCTTGTAAGTTTTGAATGAATATAATTCAAGATATTGACCTATCTTGAACCACATTCATTTGAATGGCCTCTATTATAAGATTTATATAGATATATATATATATATATATATATATATATATATATATATATATATATATATATATATATATATATATATATATATATATATATATATATATATATATAGATATAGATAGATATAGATATAGATATATAGATATAGATATAGATATATAGATATAGATATAGATTATGTGTATTTGACAGCCTAGTTGACGGTTTTCTGTTAATTTGTTCTAAGTATGAGTTATAACTCGTCAAAATAGCCACGTTTATGATATTATGTGATTTTTTTCGTGTTGCCTAGTTTTTTTAAGACTGACTTTTTACGAGCGAGCGAGCAACATTGTGGGGATGCGAAAGTAAAACGGCATTCAATAGAAAACGTTAAATTTATATAATTTACACTATAAATAAATTTACATTCAGTGACACAAAATTTTAGTGGCATATTTGTTTTGTGCTAATGTTTTAATGCTTTAGTGGCACATGTTTTTTTATGCCACCGTATCCCTGCCGCTCAAATTCCCGCTATCATCAATTTTATTTCCCCCCATATATAAAAAAATATCAAGATGTTTTTATCGCTTTTCCACTGCCGTTGATTCTAAAAGCCTAAAATTGTTATCATAGATCTAACACTTTATCTTTTTATTACGATGAAAGCATATCACCATCTCCGTCGATTGCTTCATCGTCTCCGACATGATTGTCCTTCTTTTTATTCACCATCTCCGAATCGGTTCATCTCTGGGAACGAACAGGTAATCCTTCAAGTTTTTTCCAGGTTCTACCTTGCCTAACAACGAACATACAAACCCATGTTTCCATTTGGTGTTTCAATTTGTCGCTTGGGTCATCGGTATAGAGAACCCACGTTTCTATTAATGAATTGTAATATATATTGCGGAAGAACGATACACTACACTATAGATTAGTATGAAAGAACAATTTGGATCAACGATATCATCAATTTTAATTCCCCCATCTACTCTTCTCCATAACAGCACCACTAGATCACCATTGCTACCGACCTCCTAACATACGTTCTCCTAGTTTCCGTCTTAAGTCGCACCTATCTCCCTCTCTATTTGGAAGCATTCGCAACCATAAACCGCTGGTGCACCATGTTGAAGTATCATCACTAGCCCAATCAAGACAAGCCCAACAAGTTTAGCCCAATATCTAAAAGAAGTTGGAATGTTCTAGAAGATTCTAGAACATTATGGAAGAATCTAGAACGTACTAGAAGAATCTAGAATATTCTAGAAAAGCATGGAAGACCCTAGAAGGTTGCAGAACCTTCTAGAAGATTGTAGAAGACACTGGAACATCCTAGAGTACTCTAGAACATGGTATAACGTTCTACAAGCATATGGAAGCTAGTAATAGATATAGTGTATGATAGATAGTTCTAGAATGTTCATGTAAGTAATAAGTATGTAGGATGTTCTAGAAAATTCCTAAGAGGAGGTGGAAACACCTATAAATAGGGGTTGTTGAAAAATACGATAACTGATCTCCACGAATAAGGTTTTTAAGCCTATTACTGTGTGACAGATATGTATTTTATCTATAATATGCGGAATAAATAAGAGTTGCGGAATAAAATAAAACGGTAAATCTAAACTAGACAGTATTTAAATAGACAGAAAGCGGTAAATAAAGTAAATGTTAGAAGTTAGAGGTTAGATGTAATAAACGCCATTATCAACGATAACGTGTTTTTACAATAAGTAAAAAGGTTAGAAGTTAGAAGTTAGAAGTTAGAAATTAGATGTTAAATGTAATAAACGCCATTATCAACGATAACGTGTTTTTACAATAAATAAAAAAGTTAGAAGTTAGAAGTTAAATGTCTCGGTTAAATATAGTCCACATATGTTTTGGTTGTCGCGGTTCAATTCGGATGTATTTGAGATTTGGTACAGTTGATTTATAACAGTTTAAATAAATCAATAACGACACGGATAATTTTAAAAGAACTTATCGATAGCTGCGGAAGATAGCGTTTTTCTTGATATGTCGATTTCTTGTTCTTCACGGTAAGATGAGGTTTAGGTGATTTTTGGTGTCGGGTAGAGGTTGTTTAGAGGTTTGGAGTTTGGTGTCGGGTGGAGGTTTTGAAGGTTTGAAGTTTGGTGTCGGGTGGAGGTTTTGTTCCTTGCGGTTTTGCGGTTTGATCCTCGTTGCCAAATGCAGAAATATCAGAATTTAGAGCTGTTTGGTCGTGGATATGCTTGAGGATTAAGAGTATGTGTTGTATTGTGTGTCAAAAATCAGCTAGAGGAAGCCTCTATTTATAGTCTGTTCCAGCGAAGATCGGGTCGCGATCTGCTATGGGATCGGGTCGCGATCTCGAGTGGTTCCCTGCTTTTGTGCTGGCCACTACCCGACTCGGTGGAGTTGGTCGCTGGGATCGGGTTGCGATTATAAGACGATCGGGTCGCGATCTGGTCGGGTCGCGATGGACAGATGGATCGGGTCGCGATCTTGTCGGGTTGCCGTCGGTTCGCGATCTTTGGTCAGCATAGTGTCACGTGTGTGTCATCACGATCGGGTCGCGATCTGGGTTGGATCGGGTCGCGATCTGCACTGTTCCAGCCTTTTTCTTCTTTTGTTTTGATTTTCTTCATTTTGCGACACATGAGCTGTTGGGTCGTGATTGCTGTCGCTGGGTGACATTTTTGCTCTTTGGTACATAGCGTCATTTTCTTCCGGTTTGGTTGATCTCGAATTTATGCAATCTGAAATAAACTGTTAATAAAAACATTTCGACTTATTTCAGTGATGGTCACATAAAAACATAAAACATTATTCAACAATTTCCCCCTATGTGATCATTAATGAAATGAGGAGAAAAAAAGTTTGATTGAAATTCTTGAAATTTGGATAAGACATTTATAAAACCATATCACTTGTTTTGAAAGAGTGTGACTAGATTTTACTTATGTTTTGAAAAAAATGTTTGTCAAGAATATTTGTTTCTGAATCAAAGTCTCGAGTTCGATTATCAAAAGGTTTTTGTATATGTATTTTCATAATATTCCTTAAGATTTTATAGCATTTATAAAGACGACAAATGATCTTAATAGGTCGATTCAGATGAACGCTCATAGGTATAACTCACACTTGACTGAGGTGTTTGTTTGTTCTGGGTGCAGAACTGGTGTATAATCACTAAAGATGAGTGATATCTCTCAGTTTGAAGGTATTGACTTATGCTTAATGTGGATTTATACCTATATACTTTAGTCACTTGGTCTTCATATTAGATAATCAATCACATAAGACTGGTTTTGGCATTACTCAGAGGGTTTCTTCATTCATGCCATTTATGTTCACTCTCTTTCAGTCGGTAAATACATGTAGAGGGGTTTAGAAATATTCATAGTGCATTTTGCAACTAAGAATATTCAATTATGAAGGCTACAGTATCCCGGTAAATCTTCGGTTTTTGACAGCTATATTTGATAAAGCTTTTGAGAATTCGTTGCTTTGAGAGATGTCTGTCTTGATGGATTGTTGTTTGTAAATCTTCCTTTTCTTTGGTGAGGTGTTTAACTTTGTCTTTATCTTTTCTTGATTTGTGTGAATACACATTGTGTAAAAGATATCTGATGTGGTTACCAATTGTGATTTGTTGACAGCATTTGTTGGATATGACTTTGTCGTTTCTTCTTTTGTCAGATTCGTTATGCCAGATGATTAGTCTTTTCTTTGAAGTGGTTTGATTGAGGATAGGGATAGGTGACATAATAGACAGTTTGTCTAATATATAAGGAAATGATTGTATCGTCCCTGGTCATTTTGATATCTAAGCAAAAATGAGACTAGCATCACGGTATAAGAGTATAAATCCTATAAGTCATAATGAAAACACCTTTGCTCACAGAAATGAATTCCACTTAGCAGTTAAAGACGAGGCACAATTTCTCACATGGGTTTGGTTTTCATCTGAATCTCCTGATCTTATGTCCCTTTACAGATAAAATCGTTATAACTGAAATAAATTCAAAGGGAATAGGAGAATGTACATAACAAAAATGTTTGAAATTTGAACCTTCTTCTCAATTAAGAATCAATATAACTGAGAACATTCATCGAGCATAAGTATCTGAAAATTTAGTCAAGAAGATGTTAATCACATGGTTCTATAAAAGCTTATTATGACAAGTCTTTTATTGTATTTTTGAAGGTTTGTTTTTCTGAATGTTTTTGGAAATTTTGGTTATTTGAATGTTTTTTTTTTGAAAATTTTGGTTATTAAAGTAAACACTCTTTTGTACAAACAAAAAGTAAGAGATTAGGGATGGATGTTATCTGTATTCAACATTCCTAGACGGCCTAGGAAGTATTGAAACTTGCTTTCGTCTAGAGCCTTAGTAAAGACATCGGCAATTTGATCTTCTGTGTTTATGAAGTGCAATTCGATATGACCTTTTTGAATATTATCTTTGAGGAAATGATATCGAATGTCGATGTGCTTTGTCATGGAATGGTGCACGGGATTGTGAGAAATGGCGATTGCGCTGGTTGAGTCACAAAATATGGGAATTTGTGATACTTTGTAGCCATAGTCACGTAATTGAGTTTGCATCCACATGACTTGTGAACAACAGCTTGCGGCAGCTACATATTCAGCTTCTGCGGTTGAAGTGGACACGCATGATTGTTTCTTTGAAGTCCAGCTTACCAGTCTGCCTCCAAGAAATTGGCAAGAACCAGATGTGCTTTTTCTGTCTAGTCTGCATCCTCCATAGTCGGAGTCGGTGAAGGCATTAAGCTGAAAATCAGAGTTAGCTGGATACCAAAGGCCAAGAGATGGAGTTCCTTTAAGATATTTGAAAATTCGTTTCACAGCTATGGCATGAGATTCCATAGGATTGGCTTGGTATCTGGCACAGACACATGTAGAAAACATGATGTCGGGTCTGCTGGCTGTGAGGTATAGGAGTGATCCTATCATTCCTCGATATTTCTTTTGATCAACAGGCTTGCCATTTAAGTCTGCATCTAATTTGTAACCAAGGGTCATTGGGGTTTTTGCTGTATTTGAGTTGTCAAGAGAAAAACGAGTTAGAAGATTTTTAACATAATTTTCTTGATTGATGAAAATTCCATCTGACGATTGTTTGACTTGTAGTCCAAGAAAAGTAGTCATTTCTCCTATCATGCTCATCTCAAATTTGCTCTTCATCAAATCTGCAAACTTGATACTCAACGATTCATCAGTAGAACCGAAAATTATGTCATCGACATATATTTGAACGATTAACAGATGTTTATTAAAAATTTTACGAAAGAGAGTTTGATCAATTGAACCTCTTTTGAATCCTGATTCTTCTAGAAATGTTGACAATGTTGAATACCAGGCTCGAGGTGCTTGTTTTAAGCCGTAAACTGCTTTTTGTAACTTAAAACTGTGATTTGGGAACTGTGGATCTTCAAAACCTGGAGGTTGTTGAATATACACATCACGATCAATCTCTCCATGTAAAAATGCACATTTTACATCCATCTGGTAAACTTTGAAGTTCTTGTGTGCTGCATATGCTAGAAAGATACGAATGGCTTCGAGTCTTGCAACTGGAGCATAAGTTTCATCGTAATCGATTCCTTCTTGTTGAGAATAGCCCTTGACGACAAGTCTTGCTTTGTTTCGACAAACTATGCCTTGATCATCAGTTTTGTTTCTGAAAACCCATCTTGAACCTACTACAGTAACATCGGGAGGAGTAGGAACAAGATCCCATACTTGGTTTCTTTCAAATTCAGCTAGTTCTTCTTGCATGGCTTTGACCCAGTCTGGATCTTTGAGAGCTGAATGGATGGTTTTGGGTTCTGTCATGGATAAGAATGCTCCGTATAAACATTCGTTTGAGGTAGCGGCTCTTGTTTGAATACCAGAATTGGGATCTCCTATAATTTGTTCTGCGGGATGATTTCTGGTCCATTTGTTTAGGCGAGTTTTTTCAGGTATTTCGATTGGTGTTTCTATGTCCCATTGTTCTTCTTGGTCAGGTGATTCTGTTGGGAATAGATTTTGGTTCCTGTCAGATATGTCTTTTTGGATTAGAGGGTGAGGATGAGGTGAAGAAGGTTCCCCCATAGATGATGCACTGGAATCATTTTGAACAGGTGGATTGGGAGTGTTTAAAGAAGGATTTAGTGTTGGTAATTCCCCCTCGACTTGACCTGCATTTTCTTGGTTTGATTGTGAAGTTTCTGCATCGGAGGTTCCTGTAGGAATTGTAGAAGATGTTAGAAATTCAGAACTATAAGCGGTTTTGGGTTGTTCAAAAAGTAAATCAAGATCAATTTCTATGTCCGTAGAAGGCATTTGTTGAATTGGATTTTGAAAAATATTATCGATCATTTTAGAAGCAAAATGTTTACGATCCAATTTCCTGACATAAAATTCATCGAAATGAATATCGGTACTTTCTTCAATTACTCTAGTACGTTTATTCAGTACTCGATAAGCAGCTGAGGTAAAAGAGTAACCAAGGAAAATTCCTTCGTCTGATCTTGATTCAAATTTTGAAAGGTGATCTTTGTTATTCTTTATGAAGCATCGACAACCAAAAATATGAAAGAATTTGATGTTTGGTTTTCGGTTGTTAATGACTTCATATGGTGTTTTTTGAAGTTGTTTATGGATTAAAGAACGATTTTGAGTGTAGCAAGCTGTGGCTATTGCTTCTGCCCAGAAGTATTGTGGCAGAGCAGCAAAGATGAGCATTGATCTTGCAGCTTCACACAGAGTTCGGTTCTTTCTTTCAACAACGCCGTTTTGTTGAGGAGTGTAAGGGGCTGAGAAGTTGTGTTCGATGCCTTTGTTTTTGAGAAATGAGTCTAGAGTTATGTTTTTGAACTCTAAACCATTATCACTTCAGATTCTTCGAACTGGTCGTTTGAGCTTTAATTCAATCTGTTTGATGAAGTTGATTATTTCTTCAGGTGCTTCTGACTTTAGCCTTAAAAAGAAAACCCAAGTAAAGCGTGAGTAATCATCAATAATAACAAGGATGTATTTCTTCCCTTTTATGCTTTGGGTTTTTGCAGGGCCGCAAAGATCAATGTGCAATAGTTCTAGTGGTTCGGATACACTAGATTCAGAAATGCTTTTATGAGAGGATTTGGACAGTTTTCCTCCTTCACAAGCTGCACAAAGAGTTTCATTATCAAGTTTCAGAAGCGGCAGTCCGCGAACAAGATCATTTGCAATCAACTTGTTGATGTAGCCGAAGTTGAGATGGGAAAGACGACGATGCCACAACCAGCTAATATCAGCTGAAGCTTTGGATAAGAGACAGATGTCTGGTTTTCCATAGATAAGGTCCATATCTAGTGGATACATGTTGCCTAGACGATCAGAATTGACTAGAATGGCTTTGGTCTTGGCATCCGTGATTATGCTTCGCTGTTTGGTGAAAAGAACTTCATGATTGTTGTCACAAAGTTGTGATACGCTGATTAGGTTGTGTTTCAGGCCGTCAACGTAGGCTACTTTCTTGATGGTGAAGTGACCATTTGTTATGTTTCCATAACCTTTGATTCTTGCAGTCATGTTATTTCCAAAAGTCACATCTTGTTTGGATTCTGTGGGTTTGAAGTCTCGTAGAAAGCTTTGGTTTCCTGTCATATGCTTAGAGCAGCCACTATCGATATACCATGTGCCATCCTTGGGCTCTCCAGCACAAAATGCCTGCAATTAGACAGAAATTTTAGGTACCCAAACCATGGTGGGTCCTGATTTGTTAATGGTTTTCGGTGATTTGAAATCATTATGGTTTCTGTTAATTTGACGAAGTGGTTGAGGCTTGATTTGACTTATCAGATTTTCCCAATTTAAGATTTGTTTTTGAAAACCTGTCAGTTGAAATGGTCTTTGCTTTTGTGAAAGGTATCCTATATGTGAAGATCTGTTTGATAACCTTTCTTTGTATCTGGGATCTGAATGGTTTTGGAAAACGTTATGATGATGGAATGGAATTTGGTGAAATGATGGTTTCTGAAAGTTCCTTGAAAGATTGAAGTTTATCTTTTGAAAGTGACTTTGAATCGGTTTTTGAAAAGGTTTTTGTTTTGGATTAAAGGTTTGTTTTTGTGGCACAGCGCTTGGTTTCAAAGGTTTTTCTTTGAAAACAATGGGCCTGCTTTGTTCTTTTGGTTTACAGACAGTTTGAATGGTTTGTTTATTTGTCTGTTGTTTCTTTGAATACTTTTGTCCCAGATTATTCTTTCCAATAAAGGTTGAGTTTAAAGAGGGAAAGACAGTTGGAACAGAAGTACTGCCATTTTGATGATCAGAATTTTCTCCATTTAAGAAATTTTCAAGTTTGATTGTGCCATCATTCATTGTTAGTTTAGTAGATCTCAATTGATGAGTTACTGAACTAGCAGAGTCTGATTCGGATTTTAAGACTCTTTTGAAAGACTTTTTGGAAACAGTGAAAGCAGTATCATCTGGGCTACAGTTGATAACTGTTTCGTCATCTGAATCGTCCTCATTAGTAGATAAGAAAAAATCTGGTAGAGGCAATTTAGAGTTTTCACAAATTTTCCCATTTTTCTTTTCAGTCTCTTCATTTTCAAAAGATTCTCTTCCAATTCCCGGTTTATAATTCGTATCAATTTTGCCAGTTCCTAAGTTATTTGCTTTAGTGAAAACATCATCACTCAATTTTCTGGCAATATTGATAGAATCCAGTTTTCCTTGAAATCTTTGATTTTCGGATTCAAGAAATTTGATTTGCTTTGAAGAATTATCTAGTTTTAGAATTAAACTAGTGTTGTTGTTAGTTAAATCTTGAACTTTTTGTTTTAACTGAAGGACTTCCTTTTCTAAGGTATCTTTTATTTCAGATGAAATAACAGATTGATTTTTTATTTCTAAGTCCCTTTTTTGTTTTAGAGCTTCATTTAATTGTTCTAGGATGTGATTATTTTCTTCAGATTTTCGTTCAATGTCTCTTTCAAGTTTGTCTCTAGTCCTTGTGGATTCTCCAAATCTGAGTTGCAAGGTTTGTAATTCAGATTTGTAGATATCAGATTTAACTATTGTGTCATGATACAGTCTGAGATCAGCTTTTAGACTGTTCTCAATCTTATTCATGTGGGACTCAAATGGTGTTTTTGAAAGACCGAGATCTGAGATCATAGACCATACCTGATCGATGACATATGGAGCTCTTGTGGTTGGTTCATTGTCAGCCATGAAGCAGAAGTTTGACTGAGCTGGTTCAGTATCTGTCTCATCATCAGAAGTTGGCCAGTATTCCACGCTAGGTTCGTGGAATGCCATCAAAGCTTTTTGCTTTGCTTTCTGTTCTTGTTTCTTCAGCTCTTCGGCTTTTTGAGCATAATAGGCTGAGTCTTTGACTTTGACTTTGGCTCGACAATCTCGGGCATAATGATTAAGTCCTTTGCATTTGTGACAAATGATTACTTCATCATCATCATCGTTATTGTCAGCCTTTTGGCTTTTAACGGGTGATCTTTCAGATGTTTGAGTTTGTTTCTGTTGAGATGGTTTAGAATGATTTTGTTGAAATCCAGAACTTTGGTTATTATAAGAGTTGTGATTATTTTGAAAACCGCGATTCTGAAAGTTTTGTCCAAAAGTGGATCTTTCTTGAAAATTTGGTCTGAAGTTTGATTGATTATGATGTGGCAAAAATCTCTCGAGATTAGTGTTTGCTACCAAAGCACATAATTGTTGGTAATCAGCTTCATTATTTGGATCAGACAAGTCACAAGAATTATTTGAAAAAGCTTGGTTTTGATTTAAATCAATTTGACTTTGATCATGAAAATGTGTCTGGTTTTGAGAGGATGTTGACAACAAAGCAAGTGGTCCTCCAAAAGAAGTTGACGTTGGTGGGTCAATCGAGGATTCATACGATTGTAATTCTCCGTACAGATTGTACAAAGATTCAGTATGAATTGCCGGATTTCCCTGAATGATTAGTTTGACCATTTTCCAGCTTTCATAAAGGTTGTTTAAAAATTTGAGATTTATCTCATGCTGTGACTTTTTGATTCCCAGATTATTCATTTTGATGGTAATGAGATTGAACCTGTCATGAGCATCATGGATGGTCTCATGTGAAAACATTTTGAAGTTGTCAAATTCGTTTAAAACAGATGTTTTCTTGTTTCCAATGATTCTCTCATTTCCTTCAAAACGATTTTTCAAAGTTTGCCAAATTTGGTTTGCAGTTAAAAGGATTATATCATTCATTTGGCTAAGAATACTGTGAGGTATTCCAGACACAAGCTCCTTTTTGGCTTGAAGTTCAAGTTTCTTTCTTTCATTCAGTATATCCAAGTTACTTGTAAGAGAGGTCATGTTATCTGGTAGAGATCCGTCTACACATTTCCACACGTCTTCACTTATAGAGTTGAGATGAAGATTCATACGACCTACCCATGATTTATATTCTTCGGGAATAAGAATGGGTGCTCGAGTACCTGAACCTATACTGTTAGCAATAGATACATAATTTATGTTTGAGTAGTTTGCGGAAGACATTTTTTTTTAACGAAAATGTGATGTTAAAATGAAATTTTTAAAGAAAACTTATTGGTGGTTTATAAAAACGCTACACAAAAGTTCTCGACAAAAATTTTCAAAATAAATCACACAAGTAAATTTTAAATGTTTTTTTTTTAATATTTTTAATTTTTTTTTGTTGAACAAGTGATATTAAGATGAAATTTTTAAAGGAAACTTATTGGTGGTTTATAAAAACGCTACACAAAAGTTCTCGACAAAAATTTCAGATTAAATCACACGAGCTCTGATACCAATTGTTGAAAAATACGATAACTGATCTCCACGAATAAGGTTTTTAAGCCTATTACTGTGTGACAGATATGTATTTTATCTATAATATGCGGAATAAATAAGAGTTGCGGAATAAAATAAAACGGTAAATCTAAACTAGACAGTATTTAAATAGACAGAAAGCGGTAAATAAAGTAAATGTTAGAAGTTAGAGGTTAGATGTAATAAACGCCATTATCAACGATAACGTGTTTTTACAATAAGTAAAAAGGTTAGAAGTTAGAAGTTAGAAGTTAGAAATTAGATGTTAAATGTCATAAACGCCATTATCAACGATAACGTGTTTTTACAATAAATAAAAAAGTTAGAAGTTAGAAGTTAAATGTTAAATGTCTCGGTTAAATACAGTCCACATATGTTTTGGTTGTCACGGTTCAATTCGGATGTATTTGAGATTTGGTACAGTTGATTTATAACAGTTTAAATAAATCAATAACGACACGGATAATTTTAAAAGAACTTATCGATAGCTGCGGAAGATAGCGTTTTTCTTGATATGTCGATTTCTTGTTCTTCATGGTAAGATGAGGTTTAGGTGATTTTTGGTGTCGGGTAGAGGTTGTTTAGAGGTTTGGAGTTTGGTGTCGGGTAGAGGTTTTGAAGGTTTGAAGTTTGGTGTCGGGTGGAGGTTTTGTTCCTTGCGGTTTTGCGGTTTGATCCTCGTTGCCAAATGCAGAAATATCAGAATTTAGAGCTGTTTGGTCGTGGATATGCTTGAGGATTAAGAGTATGTGTTGTATTGTGTGTCAAAAATCAGCTAGAGGAAGCCTCTATTTATAGTCTGTTCCAGCGAAGATCGGGTCGCGGTCTGCTATGGGATCGGGTCGCGATCTCGAGTGGTTCCCTGCTTTTGTGCTGGCCACTACCCGACTCGGTGGAGTTGGTCGCTGAGATCGGGTCGCGATTATAAGACGATCGGGTCGCGATCTGGTCGGGTCGCGATGGACAGATGGATCGGGTCGCGATCTTGTCGGGTTGCCGTCGGTTCGCGATCTTTGGTCAGCATAGTGTCACGTGTGTGTCATCACGATCGGGTCGCGATCTGCACTGTTCCAGCCTTTTTCTTCTTTTGTTTTGATTTTCTTCATTTTGCGACACATGAGCTGTTGGGTCGCGATTGCTGTCGCTGGGTGACATTTTTGCTCTTTGGTACATAGCGTCATTTTCTTCCGGTTTGGTTGATCTCGAATTTATGCAATCTGAAATAAACTGTTAATAAAAACATTTCGACTTATTTCAGTGATGGTCACATAAAAACATAAAACATTATTCAACAGGGGTGGAGCTCATTTGCTCCAAACCATCCAAGAAACACTCCACGAAAGCAAAGTGTAGTAGTCTCTCAAAAAGTGTAATATCTTCCTAAGTGGTCTTAATAAAAGTGTTTGTGTTTCCCATAAAAAGGAGTCGTGTTCAACAATCTGGTATCAGAGCAAGGTTTCTTGATATTGTAAGTGTTTCTTCTTGTCGTGAGTAGTCTGTGACTCTGCAAGTTTGGTGTCAGAACAAGCTTGTTTGGTATTACTGAGGTACTACCAACACGATGGGTGATCTCCAAGTTGTGGGAGGAATCAAGAAACTCAACAACAACAATTACAACACGTGGGCAACATGCATGATGTCCTACTTACAAGGACAAGACCTTTGGGAGGTAGTTGGCGGAAGTGAAACTATGCCGCCGGTAGAAGATGTTAATGGCGCATTGCGCAAATGGAGAATCAGAGCAGGCAAAGCAATGTTTGCCTTGAAGACCACATTCGAAGAACAGATGTTGGAACATATTCGGGACGTGAAGACACCGAAAGAAGCATGGGACACGTTTGTGACACTTTTCTCAAAGAAGAATGATACGAGACTACAACTTTTGGAGAACGAGCTATTATCAATCTCGCAACATGACATGACGATTGCTCAGTATTTCCACAAGGTTAAATCTATATGTCGGGAGATTGCTGAACTAGATCCAAATTCTGTCATCGGAGAATCTCGAATGAAGAGGATCATCATCCATGGACTGAGGCCGGAATATAGAAGCTTCATTATTGCTGTACAAGGATGGCCTGTTCAACCATCTCTTGCAGAATTTGAGAACTTGCTAGCTAGTCAAGAAGCCATGGCTAAGCAAATGGGCAACATCACGTTGAAGAGTGAAGATGAAGCGCTCTACACAAGTAAAAGTCGGAGAAATTTCAAGCCGATTGCTAAAGGTGGATACAAAAATACCGACAAAGAAAAATGTCATCAAAGAACCACACAACCATGGAGAACTCAAAAGACCGACCATAAGAGTTCTCGAGGGAAGAGGTTCGAAGGCTATTGCAATAATTGTGGAAAGTGGGGCCACATGTCCAAAGATTGTTGTTCCAATAAAAAGTCCATCGAATGTAACACAGCAACTTCCAAAAAGGAAATTGAAGATGAATGGGATGCTGAGGCCCTATAAGCCATGGAAGAAAATGAGCTAGCACTCATGGCAACGATGAGAGAGCATATTGATTATGAGAAAGACTGGATCATTGATTCAGGTTGCTCAAACCACATGACTGGCGATCAGAAGAAATTACGAAACTTGAAGGAGTACAAAGGGAGTCGTGTGGTACTTACAGCTAACAACTCCCGGTTGCCGATTGCTCATATTGGAAATACAACAATCGTGCCTGGTAATGAATCTGACTTTGTGTCATTACAAAATGTCTTTCATGTGCCGGGTATGAAGAAGAACTTGTTGTCAGTGTCACAACTAACATCATCAGGAAACTACGTCTTATTTGGGCCACAAGATGTGAAGGTCTATAAAGATCTTAAGATCTTCGAAAAGCCAACAATAGAAGGAAGGAGAGTGGAGTCTGTTTATGTGCTCTCGGCAGAGTCTGCCTATGTAGACAAGACGCGAAAGAATGAAACAGTTGATCTGTGGCATGCGAGGTTGGGACATGTTGGCTATCACAAATTGAAGGTAATAATAGAAAAATCCATGCTCAAAGGTCTACCTCAACTTGAAGTCAAAACAGATGTTGTCTGTGCTGGATGCCAGTATGGTAAAGCTCATCAATTACCATACAAGGAGTCAAAGTTCAGAGCAAAGAAGTTGCTAGAGTTAATTCACTCGGATGTGTTCGGCCCAGTCAAGCAAACATCAGTCAGTGGGATGCGGTACATGTTGACATTTCTTGATGACTACTCGAGATATGTATGGGTTTTCTTCATGAAAGAAAAGTCTGAATCATTCTCAAAGTTTAAAGAATTCAAGACAACGGTTGAAGGAAAAGTGGGAATGAAGATCCGTTGTTTACGCTCGGATAACGGGGGAGAATACAACTCAGAAGAATTTAAACAATATCTGAAAGAATGTGGAATACGTCATCAGTACACATGTGCCAACACACCCCAATAAAATGGTGTAGCGGAGAGAAAGAATCGACATCTTGCAGAAATTTGTCGAAGCATGCTACACGCGAAAAATGTCCCAGGAAGATTTTGGGCTGAAGCAATGCGAACTGCTGCCCATGTGATCAATAAACTTCCCCAACCAAGGTTAGGTTTCATCTCACCGTTTGAGATACTATGGAATATGAAACCTACAGTTAGCTACTTCCGAGTGATGCGTTTGCTACGTATTTGTGCCTAGTCATTTACGTAGCAAGTTCGACAAGAAAGCAGTCAAGTGTATATTTGTTGGATATGACAATCAAAGAAAAGGGTGGAAGTGTTGTGATCCAACAAATGGAAGATGCTATACCTCAAGAGATGTAGTATTTGATGAAGCATCTTCATGGTGGTCCTCGGAGAAGAAAGTCTTACCTGACTCAAAAGACATTGAAGAAACTCTACAACAGAAGATGGGGGAGCAAACTACACACATTTGGTCAAGTGTTGATGCGCCCGAAGACCAAAGTGACACTGATAATAATGAGCAAGAAGTAACGCAACCATACGACGTTACTGAGACGGAAACACCACCTACACAACTGAGAAGGTCAGAAAGAATCCCAAAGCCAAATCCCAAGTATGCTAATGCGGCCATTTTAGATGATGGTGTTAAAGAGCCAGAGACATATGAAGAAGCATCACAAAACAAAGTTTGGCAAAAGGCTATGGAAGAAGAAGTTACAGCCTTAGAGCATAATCAAACTTGGGAGCTTGTGCCAAAACCAAGAGACATCAAACCCATATCCTGTAAGTGGGTTTACAAAATAAAGCATCGCCCAGATGGATCAATCGAGAGATACAAGGCTCGCTTAGTAGCTCGGGGGTTCTCTCAACAGTATGCACTAGACTATGACGAAACGTTTAGTCCAGTGGCAAAGATCACTACTGTACGAGTTCTGCTCGCGGTTGCAGCTAGTAAAGACCGGAAATTGTGGCAGATGGATGTGAAGAATGCTTTCTTGCATGGGGAGTTGGACCGAGAAATCTACATGAACCAACCAAAGGGATTTGAGGATACAACTAATTCCAATCGAGTGTGCAAGTTGAGAAAAGCTCTTTATGGGTTGAAGCAGGCACCAAGAGCTTGGTATGGCAAGATTGCTGAATTTCTTACCCGCAGCGGCTATTCAGTTGCACACGCAGACTCAAGCCTGTTCATCAAAGAAAAAGAAGGAAAACTAGCAGTTGTCTTGGTCTATGTGGATGATTTGATCATTACTGGGGATGACGAAAGAGAAATTCGTCTAACAAGAGAAAATCTATCGGTTCGCTTCCAAATGAAGGAGTTAGGAGAGCTTAAACACTTCTTGGGACTAGAAGTTGATCGCACAACAGAAGGGCTATTTCTCTTCCAACAAAAATATACAAGAGATATACTCCAGAAGTTTGGCATGTTAGAATGCAAGCCAGTCTCAACACCGATAGAGCCAAATGCTAAGATATGTGCACACGAAGGAAAAGAGCTGGAAGATGGAACAATGTACCGACAACT
Organism: Cichorium intybus; assembly: GCA_023525715.1. Lineage (NCBI taxonomy): Eukaryota > Viridiplantae > Streptophyta > Magnoliopsida > Asterales > Asteraceae > Cichorium > Cichorium intybus. The sequence continues at coordinate 53,648,196 of CM042017.1, forward strand.
GGTGGGTAGTCTTATTTACCTAACTCTGACGCGGCCCGACATTTCTTATGCCGTTGGAGTTATGAGTCGGTACATGCAAAGTCCGAAAAAGCCTCATTTGGATGCTGCTCGAAGGATCTTAAGATACATTAAAGGAACCATTGACTATGGTCTCTTGTACAAAAGAGGAGAAGATTGCAAACTAGTTGGATATTGTGATGCTGACTATGCAGGAGACCACGATACCAGAAGGTCAACCACTGGGTATGTTTTCAATCTCGGGTCAGGAACAATTTCGTGGTGCAGCAAAAGACAACCAACAGTATCATTGTCTACTACAGAAGCAGAGTACAAAGCAGCGGCTGTAGCAGCTCAAGAAAGTACTTGGTTGGTACTCTTAATGGAGGATTTGCATCAGAAAGTTGACTATGCGGTACCACTTTATTGTGACAACCAATCTGCGATTTGTCTTGCTGAAAATCCGGTATTTCATGCTAGAACAAAGCACGTGGAAGTACAATATCATTTTGTCAGAGAAAAAGTTTTGAAGGAAGAAATCAAGATGCGGCAGATGAACATGGTACGATGAATGTGAGGGCTTTCGCTGTCAGCTGAACATGGTCATTTACTAAAGGGCTAAGTACTGGAAAATGTGAGGGCTTTCGCTGTCAGCTGAACATGGTACGACGAATGGGGGCTAGTGCTGAGGGGGAGTGTTGAAGTATCATCACTAGCCCAACAAGTTTAGCCCAATATCTAGAAGAAGTTGGAATGTTCTAAAAGATTCTAGAACATTATGGAAGAATCTAGAACGTACCAGAAGAATCTAGAATATTCTAGAAAAGCATGGAAGACCCTAGAAGGTTGCGGAACCTTCTAGAAGATTATAGAAGACACTAGAACATCCTAGAGTACTCTAGAACATGGTAGAACGTTCTAAAAGCATATGGAAGCTAGTAATAGATATAGTGTATGATAGATAGTTCTAGAATGTTCATGTAAGTAATAAGTATGTAGGATGTTCTAGAATATTCCTAAGAGGAGGTGGAAACACCTATAAATAGGGGTGGAGCTCATTTGCTCCAAACCATCCAAGAAACACTCCACGAAAGCAAAGTGTAGTAGTCTCTCAAAAAGTGTAATATATTCCTAAGTGGTCTTAATAAAAGTGTTTGTGTTTCCCACAAAAAGGAGTCGTGTTCAACACACCATTGCTACTCGCCGCATCTCCCATATGGTTGTTGGAAGCAGGCACAACCATAAACCGCCAAGCCACCGCCGTCGCACCATTGCTACTCGCCGCATCTACCACGGATGATTCGTAAATCACCGACCACGCCTAATCCGAGCCACCACTACACCAATCGTCATCCCCTACCCCGACGACGTTCTCAATTAGGGTCCCCTGCTGGAACCGCTCAGTCGCTACATCACTTCATCCATGAGTTTTTGAAAGGTTTGATATATCTGCTGCAGCTTTTGAATTTTTTCATGAATTGATGAAATTGCTTGTTGTAAATGGCAATTTTATTGTAGAAAAAGTTAAGTCTCTTGCTGGAGAATAATGACGTACAGAAGTTGTTCGATGAAATGCTCGAACCATAAATTTCTTGTTTTAAATGGTGCGATTTCTATATTTTTTTTGTTTTCTTTTTTGTTTCAGGTGACATTTATTTGTGTTAGTGTTAGTTCATAAATCCATAATTCTGCCCTTTCTCTACTTCATTCTTCTCATGCAAACACTGGAAATTAGCTTTGATTCTTGTTTAAGTTGTGTAAGATCCTCGCCTTGATTTCATTTAGCAGTTTGTGGCTTTAAAATTAGCTTTGTTTGTGGCTTTAAAATTAGCTTTGATATATCAGTTGATGTCGAATAAAGGAAGTTGAAACTCTAAATTAAAAGGTTGTGCAAGACCCAAATGAGGTAATCGTCATGGTTGAAATCTACAGATCTCTTTCTAACTATATGTTTAAAAGCATTGATTATTGGAATTGAAAAGTGCTTATAATAGTGTTAATTGTATAGATATGGATTTGGTGTAATCTTACTGTTTTTCTTATTTACAGGAGAAGGATATCTTATTGATGGAACTACACTCGTATGCTTGCTATATTTGGGCAAATGATTGAAAAATGTATTTTAGAAATGTTGAATATAATGTAATTTACTTGATTTAATTTATTTTTAACATAACAATGTACTTTTACCTTGTTTATTGATGCATTTAAATGTAATATATTTTTGAAATAATATATAGTTTGTGAGATATTTATTAATAGTGAAATGATAATAATTTTTGCAATTAAATAGTGAAATAATATTTGTTTTAGCAATTAAATAGTTAAATAATATTTATTTTAACAATTAAATAGTGGCATAAAAATAGTGCCACTAAAAGCTAGAAGTCCTATAGTGGCATAATGTAAATGTGCCACTAAAACCCAATAATGTTGCAGCGACACAATCGAAAAGTGCCACTAAATGTTTTTAGTGGCAGCGCTTTCAGTGACACATTTTTTTTGTGCCGCTGATTGCTTAAGAGGCCTTTAGTGGCACTTTATTCTGTTTTTAGTGGCACTTTTTCTGTGTCACTAAATGTAATTTTATTTGTAATTATGCTTGTTGCAACATGATGCAAATTAACAAACGTTCATTACATAGGACTATTTCTTTACCCACTACTTTGGGAATTATAGCGGATACATTCCTTTTTCTCTTGCAATGAAATATCCCCTAATGCGAACACCATCTGCAAGCCAACATTGTTCCTGTACTTGTTTAGAAATTTCCGCTTCAGTATTAGCAATCCAACTTTTCGCCTATTTCAATTCTTTCATCGTCATCTCCACCCATATTTTCTTTTCTTTCGGTTAATCACACAAAAGTTCGACACGCTCATCGATTCTTGGGAACGGGTCTTACAATTCTCCCCCACTTAACTGAATTTTGTCCCTGAAATTCGCGTCTACAAACAACTCTGGGTAGTGCTTCCACATTTCCTCCTCGGGTTCCCAAGTCCATTCGCACTCCTTACGATGCTGCCACTGCATCTTTACTAACCCTATCGCCTTATTCCGCAAACTCTTTGTCTTTCGCTCAATGATCGCAACGGGTCGTTCTACATAATTCAGGCGCTCATCTATTTGGATATCCTCCAACAGTACAATCGCAGTTTCATCAGCAATGCACTTTCTTAGCTGGGAGACGTGGAACGTGTCGTGAATCTGGCTAAGCTGCTCGGGAAGCTCCAACCGGTAAGCTACCTTACCTACTCGCGCAACATTTCGGTATTGGTCCGATGTACCTAGGGCCAAGCTTGCCCCGCTTCATAAAACGAATAACTCCCTTCTAAGGCGATACCTTTAGAAGAACATAATCCTCAACCTGAATTCAAGATCGGACCGTCGCCTATACGCATATCTTTTCTGCCGACTTTGAGTCGTTAGCAACCTCTCGCGAAATCTCTGAATTAATTATGTTATCTTGAGTATTACCTCGGTACTTCCTAATGCCCGTTGACCGACCTCGCCCCAGCAAATAGGGGTTCGATGTTTCCTTCCATACAACATCTCAAAAGTAGCCTTGTCAATACTCGCATGATAATTGTTGTTATAGGAAAACTCGGCTAAAGGAAGATGTGAATCCCAACTCCCACCGAAGTCGATGACGCATGCCCTAAGCATATCCTCCAATGTCTTAATTGTCCTTTCACTCTGCCCATCCGTTTGAGGGTGATATACAATGCTGAAATGAAGGCGGGTGCCTAACTCTTCATAAAACTTCTTCCAAAACCTAAAAGGAATCAGACATCCCGATCGGATATCACCGAGACCGGTATACCATGCTGCGAGATAATCTCGTCTACGTAGACACTAGCCAACTTCTCCACAGAATAAGTCTCCTGGATTGGAATGAAATGGGAACTTTTAGTCAGTCGATCCACAATAACCCATATAGTGTCCATTTGTCGAGGGGTTATAGGTAACTTCGTGATGAAATCCATTATGATGTGCTCCCACTTCCACTCCAGAATCTCAGGAGGCTGCAACTTACCATGAGGCCGCTGGTGCTCGGCCTTGACCGTTCGACAGGTCATACACCTTTCAACAAACCATGCTACTCCCCTCTTCATGCCTGGCCACCAGTAATCCTCACACATATCATTTTCGTCGCTCCGGGATGGATAGAGAACTTGGATTTATGTGCCTCCTCCATCAAAGTTTGACGGATCCCGCCCACTTGCGGCACCCAAATTCTCCCATAACGAGTTAACAGGTCTCTGCTATCCTTGACTATAATTGAAAACTGCCCCATAATTATTTTATTCTTTTGATTCTCGATCGTGCTTGCCTTAACCTGAGCTTTTCTTATCAGCTCGAGCAGTGGTGTAACGATCGTCATCCTCAGACAAATGCCCCGAAGGGGCGCACCTGCAACCTTACGACTTAGAGCATCTACCACCACATTAGCTTTTCCAGGGTGGTAATGTATCTCACAGTCGTAATCCTTCAACACATCTAGCCACCTTCTCTATCTCATGTTAAGATTCGCCTGATCCATCAAATACTTCAGGATCTTATGGTCAGTATAGATGGTACAATTTACTCCGTATAATTAATGTCCCCAGATCTTGAGAGCGAAGATCACCGCTCCCAACTCTAAGTCATGAGTAGGGTAATTAGCTTCATGGGGCTTCAACTGCCGTGAGGCGTAAGCAATCACCCGACCTCTCTGCATCAGCACTGCCCCTAACCAAGAAATATAGATATAGATTATAGATTGAAATGACGATATAACAAAATGAGCCAAGAAGAAAAGTCAAATAATGTCTTAATGGGCTCAACAAGCCAAATAACAAAGAAATGGGCTTTTAGGCTGTTCTAGAACCAGGAACCGATGTGGGAACTGGAACCGACCGACCATAAACCGGTCCGGTTTTCGGGTCTTCCTTTTCATGAATTTCGGTTTTCGGATATCGGACCAGGTTTTTACCCGTTGCTAATCCATACTTAGGAGAAAGGTTTCCCACACGGAAAAAAAATCTTGGGTCGGCCCCTCATTTAACATATTTAGATTAGATCAAAAGTTTCTTTATTTATATGGGTTTTTGCCATTCAATTTTATTCCCAGATGCGTTTAACAAGAAATACAGAAAAAGGTTGTTATTACATTGACAGAAATTACCTTTTACACATTTATCATAAGTAGCCCGATACCATTACAATAGTCCTTCTTATTGTTCAAGTAAAATAGTTAATCTTTCAGAAATCATATAGACTCGTTTACCCCTATATTCAACAACATATTAGAAGATTGGTACTAAAAACAACTCCGACTTTCTACTAACAGCGGCGCCGTAGCATTCCGACATGTCTAGATCTTCATTCTTTGCCCCATTCGGAAGTTTCCAATTAAAAAAATAAACTATGCTAGCGAGAAGTAGCCGAACATTGGCTAAACCTAGGCTTACTCCGGGGCACATTCTTCTCCCAGCCCCAAATGGGAGATACTCATAGTCTGCACCGACAATATTAGTGTGGTTGTTCTCAAACCTCTCTGGTATAAAACTTTCAGGATCATTCCAGTATTCTGGGTCCCTATTTATCGCATATGCATTGATGATAAGTTTGGTCTTTTTGGGTATGTCGTAGCCATCAAAAACACATTGCTCCCTAGATTCTTTTGGCATAAGCAATGGTGCTGGAGGGTGCAACCTCAACGTTTCTGTGATCACTTGGTTTAAGTAACTAAGATCTTGAATATCTTCCTCTTGGATCATTTCTTTTCCTTTTAAAACTTGGCTCAATTCGGTTTTTAATTTTTTCATTACTCTCGGGTTTCTTATCACTTCTGAAAGTGCCCATTCAACTGTCGCCCCTGACGTGTCCACGCCAGCCGCAAACACATCCTGTAAAATTTCAGTAACCAAAGTCATTATTATTGTTTATGAATAGGAAACAAATGTTTTTACGAAAACTTACCAAAATGACGGCTTTTACATTATCAACCGTCAAAGGGAACTCGGTGCCATCTTTGAGTCTTAGCAAAACATCAAGCAAGCTTTCCTCTGATGTGTTCGACCGGTTACTTAGGTTTTCCGCAAATATTTTGCTAACTACATTTTCATAAGCATTACGCAACTTGGCTACTCTAGCTCTCTTGCTTGAAAGAAGATGAATATATTTTTTTGAAGGAAAGATATCAATTACATCAAAACCTCCCAACTCCGTAAACATCTTCTTGGTTATACCTGTAAACTCTGTTGTGTCCTTGAGTCCTTTACCGAATGCTGCCCTACTTACCACGATTCCCGTCCTGCTGTAAATGCAGTGGGAAACATTGATAGGGGTCCCTGACCCGGATGACCGAATGTCCTGAACAAAATTCCAACACTCCTCCTCTCGAAGTGACTGAAACGACTTCACTCTCTTTGCACTCAAAAGCTCCAAGGTGCAAAGCTTACGCAATTGTCTCCAGTACTCTCCATAGGGTGAAAAGACTATATCTGTTCTATGATATGCGACAACTTCAGCAGTAAAATTCTCGGCCCTGTCTGAAAACGTCAAGTCGTAGGTTGTGAAAACTTGCTTGGCCAATTTTGGGCAGGACACCACGATTGTGGAGATCTCACCGAGTTGTAAATGCATCAAAGACCCGTACTTCTTGGCTAAGTTCATAAGACCACGATGTGGCAAGGTACCTATACGTTTGTCAACATATTTATATTTGTTTAGTCATAAGTAGACAGAACACACGATGTTATTCATGGGTGAAAAAACTTATATCGTATACTTGTAGACTGAAACAAAGATTAAGTACCAATCAAATGATGCATGTGTCCGATGATTGGAAGTCCCCATGGCTGAGGAAGGAGTTTTTTCTTGGATGCCGGACGAGTGACAATCTTGAAAAGAAAAAAGACTACAATGGCAAGAACAATGGAAATGAGGAGAGAGAGTTCCATTATTGACGATGGAGATAGACAAAATGAGTGGACTTTATAGTTCTTGAATAGCCGACTATTAGAACATGTTGAAAACGACTAAATATTAAAAAAAGAACCACTTTCTTAGGAATTATTGCAGCCATCAGTAATTAAATACAAAGTCAAATACTGAAATAGTATATTTATAGTCCTTTTATTTGCGACATAAGTTCAGTATATATCCTTTTCGTTTTGGAAAGTCGCCTTTACATCCTTGTTGTATATCGCAGATTCTTCTTGCCTCATTCCCCTCTCTCTCTCTCTTTCATTCTCTCAAGTTGACGTCCTCACCATTATTGGTAGACGAATCTCTCGATCTCTCTTTCAGTGTGCTGGATGAATCCGTTGGCAACAGGGCCGCTATTGGGCAGTGGCGATCGGTTGCCGGCGGCAGCTGGTGGTCCTAAACGACACCCCAATCAACACTATCAACGTCGACCCACACAAATTTAGAGGTGACTCTACATTCCTCAATTTTGATAAAGGTACCATCGTCGGAAGCTGTTTTTATCTTCACGAATCACGATGATCGATTTAATATATCCACTTCATGATCGGATATCAACATTTTCTTCGATTTTAAGAAATGCTCGGCCAGCATTTCTTGTTTCCCTCATTATGTGGTAGGTGATTTGGAAATTAGATTGACTACAACTTGTTTTTTAAATCAGAGTGCGAATTTCAATTGACTGAAATTAATTTCTGTTCTAGATTAATGGGAAGCATCAACTCATGAGTTTTTTTTTGTAAAAATGGGTTGTTTTTTAAGGGTTAATATATAATATGAAACATTGATAGGGGTCAAAATGTAAATTACAAAATCTGATTTCATCAAAACAATCCATTTTTACAAAGCTTTTAAAAACCAACCCATTTTTGCAAAGCCTTTTGAAAAACAACCCCTTTTTACAAAAAAAAACTCATCAACTAAGTGGTTGCCAAGAGCCTTTCAAGTGGCTGCTATCTAACTTTTTTTTTTTGTTTTTTTAGAACGGCAAATCTATCATACTCCTACTCCTAAATTATTCTTGGATCTACCTATATCTCTAGCGAGAGTTGAACTCTCAACCTCAAAGAGGTAGGACGACGTCTTTACCACTTGACCAAGAGGTCATTGGCTGCTATCTAACTTTCATCTAGTAATTTGGCCCCTAATTTTTACAGGTGTAGAATGTAAACGACTTGCAAATTGGATTTTTGCATGGTTCGTATTAGTACTTCTTACGTGAGGAATGACTTGCAATTGCTCTTGATTACGCAAAAGCTTGGGATGACGTTGTGGTTATAGGGCCCACATTATCAATAAACACTTGAAATCATAATTAAATTAATAAAAAAAAGTCGTGAAGAGTATAGAGAAGTGTAAGAAATTCATTTAACATAAATAATTGACGAAAATGCATAACCACCATGCAATAAGGATTGAAATTGAAAAATGTTTGAAACTAGGACCAAACACACAAAAAAAGCATACCACAGTGACCATATTTGTAATTTACTTTTTATCAATATGGTGACTTCTTTAGACAATATAATACTTTGAAAATATTTATTAAGTATGAATACAACGATTTAGTTTCGCTTTTTTGGGCATGTGATGACTTTGACCTGTGACGGCTTTGCAACTCAAAAAGTTTGTGGATTAGTTGTGAGACTAGCAATTCAAGCAATCTTATTTTTGACAATAATTTGTATATTAAATGCGATTACTTCAAATATTTATTAATGTATTATCCGGGAAAATAATGATTGGATTATCAAGTTATATATCGAGCCATGAAAAAGGATTCAATAAAAAGAATTGTTTGACCATTCAACCTTGCACAAAGCATACCATTAGAGAAAAGGTTAGTAAATAAAGACTCTTGATGTAAAGCATCACTTTTTAATACACTTGGATATATTATTTATAACCCGAATGATAATATAGAGACTCTAAGATTATCTCATTAAAGAGTACTTGTAGAGAATGGATAATTATATATAAGGTGTTAGAAAACGGGTGGGTTTAGAGAAGATCCGGATTGCCCTATGGATCGTGTGATCACTTTCCGAACTGATATTTCCACCCTATGCCCGGGTTACAGGAAATCCAGTCTAGGATAATCCAAAGGGAACACCTACGAATTTAGGCACAAACTCGTAAGCCAAATTGCCAGAAGTTTTTATGTTCGTGAGGAACGATTGGAGAGCTAATGATTTTCGTGTGTTGCTCTTCTGATTAGAAGAGGCGTTTATATAACCCACGAATTAGGGTTATGGGCTCTGCCCCTTGGACCCCGCTAGGGGCGCTGCCCCTAGGACCCCGCCAAAGGACGCTGCCCCTTTGGAATCCCCGAACCCAAGGGCGCTGCCCCCGGACCCCCGACTAGTCGTCGTACCGGCTACTTATTCGATCTTATACATGCGTGCACTCCGCACATTACCCGAACATGTATTAGAGTACAAACTAAGTAGCCCCTTAGCTCACATGTTAGTTTCAATTACATAAAATGACTTGGTGACACTAAAATCACCAACATAAGGGGTGTGTATTATAATATATTTAAACAATATGAACGCGTTGTATACGATCAAACTCACAACCCTTAGATCAAACCCTTAAAAAGTAATATGTGGACTAAAGTTATGTTGGCACGCCACATCTGACTTGTAAGTTAGTTTTTTTTTTTTTCACTTTACATGTTTGACGGACCAAAACTAGCTTATAAACTAGCATATAAGTAACTTTTTCAAATATTCCAAATTTACCCTTCAATATACTACCTGCTGATAAAACATTTATATACAAATTTTATTTCTATTTTTGAGAGTCACGCCATGAGATGAGATGCGAGAACTTCGTTATAATATTGCGAATATGATATGGGATGGAAGAAATTTAAATTAAAATCAGAAAACTTTTATTTAGTACTTACTTTAATTTAATGTATTATGTTTTTCCTTATAATATTGGATTAATTTTTTGGATGTCCTTTTATGTCATTTTACGATTTCCAGCTAGTTTTTACCAGACGTCATTTATTATCAGCTAGTTTTTCAGCTCAGCTGCTTTTTCAGTTAGTCGCTAGTTTTCTAGCTACCCGCTAGTTTTTCAGCTAGCAGCTAGTTTTTCAGTTAGTTTGTCAAACATAGCCTAAATTAGTTTTTTTAGTTCTCAATCTTTTAGTGGTTCTTATTTGAACCAGATTCAAGATATTGTCGGTAACAACAACTCGATTTGTAGGTTTGCCTTGATTTCACTCAAAACCCTAATAACGGTAACATCTTCGTCGTTACTATACAATGTCGCTACCCAATAGTTGTTAACTACCACCAACGAGATGCTCTTCAGAACCAAATCCACCAACATCGCTGCTCTTCTCTATAAAGAAACCAGATCCGCCAACGTCGTTAAAGGCAAGAATACTAACTAATTCGGTGTTCAGTTTGCAATACAATGTAACATACACACACTCTTTCAATTGTGTTTATTCACGGATTCGGATCTAGATCTGGACACCACAATCATCAATTCTATTCTTTTGATTTATGTTTCAATTTTACTTGCAGGTATGGTTGGGACAACATCTATTCCTTGACAAAAAGAAAGACGATGGGTAATATGGTCATGATAATCTTCTTCTCTGCCTCAAGTTACCGACTAGCTTCCAACAATACTTTTTGTGGGGTTTCAGGAAACTATATTGACCCTCTCTCATCTCTTCTACTCTTCAATATCAACCCAGGTTTGGATATCTGTGTAGGCCAATGTACAATAGTGAAATTGTTGGATTTCTATGTAGATACTTCTTTGTAGGTCCCAGTAAAGTTTTTTTGTTTGGGAATCCAATCAAGCTCCAGGTTTCTTTGCTTGATCTTTTTATATATTTTGATATGAATTTGCTTTTATTTTGATTTTAAAATAATTTATTCGGTGATGCTGTTGATTTTAGGAATTTAATGGCACCAAGGGGCTTGAGATGGAAGAATATGTAGAGGAATAAGAAGAGGTACATTCTGACTATGGAAATTCACCAGTTGCATCACATTAACCATTATTCAACTATGCATTCTCTCTTTATCATCTTCACAAACATATATGTCTTTCTGTCTATGTACTACCGATCATTCTGAATGTGTTTGTTTACCATTTCCCTTCTCTTTAACATCTCTTTGACTAAAACAGAAGGAAATGTGTTGAGTTTCCTACAAAGTACATATAAATCTCAAAAAATGGTTTGTTATATATCTTTTGTTCTTATCAGGTTACGTTTTCATGTTCAAATTTAGATATGGGCTATTACAGTTAAACAGTTCCCCTAACCCCTTTAAGTGTGTTGATCTTATTATAGGATATCCCAATTAGATGCTTTGTTATGAGTAATTTTATATGTTTCTCTTCTATATGATGTAGGGTCACAAGATTATTAACATCATCGATCATAAGTATGAGCTTAGTTCATGATGGCAGATCTATTAGAACCCGATGAAGCGCATCAGGTATCTCATAAGTATCTGATACTGCCATTTCGGTCTTTTGTCTTATATTTTAGTTTTTATTTGATATACTTTGATTCTTTTCATTTTAACATGTAAATATATTTTTTTGTTAATAAGATTTTTTCTCATTAAAGAGTGTGGAGGGGAAGAGTTTGTGTTTAATGATTTGATGAGTAAAAATTACATATAATAAAATTTTATCTAATGATTAGACAAGTAATAATTGCAAATTTAGCTTCGAATTAATGCTTTTGGATTATGGGGTTATTTTGGTAATATGCGAGTATTTGGATGAATTCAAAATTTAGGCGGGTTTGGTTGCCAAGGTTTTGAGAGATTTGAAATCTATTTTTCTATAAAAGTTTGTTTGGTTTGCAGAGAATTTAAAATATATTAAAATTTTAAAATTCGTTTTTTGAGAAATACAAATCTAGATTGAAATGTTGACATGCTTAAAATTCTTTTTTCTTTTTTTTGAGAAATACTATTCTTTCTGTCATATTTCTGACAATTTTATGCTAGCATATTCTTTTTTCTTTTTTTTGAGAAATATTATTCTTTCTGTCATATTTCTGACAATTTTATGCTTTGGGTAACAGGGGGTTGAGCAGTTAGTTGTTGCAGGAAAAGTAGTGGTGCAGGCACTGATGGAATATTAGTGTAAGTGAAAACCATTGCATGCTCATAAGCTTTGTATGTTGCCATTGTTCATTTAAAAAAGGAAAAATGCCAGAAAAACCCTTACATTTGTCACAAATGTTCAGTTTTACCCTTTTATGTAATTTTTGTTCATTAAAGCCTAAGGTTTGGGTTAATTTGTGTATTTATGGCATTTAGTAGGTAAACACCTGCTAGCTGGTTACCCTGCTAAATTCAACGTCGTTTCATCTGTAACACCAAGATACTTTTTATATATACATATAATTAAAAAGGGTAATTTGGTCATTTTACCTTAGAAGGGTAATTTGGTCTTTTGGACAGAAAAGGATTTGGTGTGTAATAATATTTTGAGTTTTGGACTTAAAATGTTATTAAAACAGATTTTGTCATAAAATTTGATAAATGTGGCAAAAGTTCAATAAATGGAACTACAGGGGTTAAACTGCAAATTTTGGAGTTATAAAAGGGGGAAAAGTCACCCCACATGTGTAGAAGCTTGGAGAAGCTACGGGAGAGGGTTTTCTTGTACGAATTCTGCAGAAACTTGAAGATTTGATTGAAGATTTCAAGGTAAAAACATTAAATTTTACGGTTTTGTAGCGTTAATTCAACACTGTATTGTATAAATCATATAGAATCGTAGAAAAATCGTATGAAGGTGATTCTTAAAGCCCTAGAACCGTATGGATGTGTAGTATCTCTAAGTTTTATATGTTATAGGTTAATTCTACCTTCAAGATAGGTAGAAATCACGTTATTTACAATGCTGTCGAATTGGTTCGTGACAGCACAATGTTCCTGCAGTGTAAAATTCGTATAAAATCATAGAAAAATCAGAAAAATATGAGGTCAGTCGCCTTAGAAACCTAAGGAAGAGTAGTACAAAACCATTGTTGAGTCAATAGTGTGATTCTGGGTTTAATAAGGTTAAACAAAGCATAAACAGACGGCTGCAAATTATTTAGCATATAGAAATATCAAGTTGAAAATTGTATAATTCAAGAATTGGTGACTATATATTAATAGTATTTGGTATGCACATTCCAGGGGTTATAATAAAGTGATTGAATACTAATAGATGATCTAAATTCCCTTAGATTCCAGAATTTGACGTTTTATTCGGTTTGAGCCCAAGATTGACAATATCGCATCAAGGTGAGTAATCTTAACTATATCTAGTATGATATACAATGTTTATAATGACACTACTTGAAGTAGTTGATGATGAGACGATGGTTGATTACTCAAATGTCATGAAGTAATATGGGATTGATAAATCCAAATGGTTCAGCCTTACGACTATGATATTAAATTTTGAATTTAAATGGTGTGGTCTTATGACCATGATACCGGGTTATTGAACCCAAGTTGGTGCGGCCTTTGGGCTATGAAATAAATGATGAAACTGTTTGGTGCGGCCTTAGGGCTATGATTTGTATATTGAAAATGTTTTGGTGCGGCTTATATGGCCATGACATATGGTGCGGTCAATTATGACTATGAAATATGGGAGAGAAATTGTTATGAGAGTTTAAATGTCATTATTCTCTTATATATGTGAGATTATTTGTGTGATTACTCATTGGGCTTTATAGCTCACAGTGTTTATTTGATATGTCCCCACAGGTGAGCGTGACCCCGCAAAGGGGAAAGACAAAGTCCGTGACTAGGGACTCAGTAATGTTGACGTAGCAGCCCGGCTTGAAGGATGTATAATACTAGTATATTGTAATCCTTGATACTCTTGTGTCTGTTTGTATTAACTAATACCCCTTTGAATATGGTTTAGAATGTAAATTATGTGTTTGAAAAATAAAAATTTTTATGGGGTGTTTTGTTAATAAGCCGGGTGTTACATCATCCGACACTAATATGGAGATCTACTGTTACTCTTACAGCAAGAAAGAAAAGCGGTTCACAGCGCTCCAGCCTGAAATAGATGAACTCCTCTTGAATTCTGTTGAGAACGAAGAACACCTGTAAGATCAATTCTCTCTGTTTGATTACATATAAATGTGTGTTGAAAGACAAGAACAAACTGATTATGTTCACAATGGCGAAATTAGACAACGTGAAGAACTTAATGGGGCTTGTCGAATGGTACATGAAGAATGATAAAGTTCGTGAACCGGTGAACCTTGTGGTGGTAGGTGGTGACTGAAGGAAGGAATCAAAAGATCTAGAAGAGCAAGCACAAATGAAGAAGATGTACTATTTAATCGAATAGTATAAACTGAATGGTCAATTTAGATGGATTTCTTCACAGATGAAAAGAGTTACGAACGGTGAGTTGTATCGTGTGATCTCCGACACAAAGGGGGATTTTATTCAGTTGGGGCGTTCTACAAAGCTTTTGGGTTGACGGTGGTGGAAGACATGACTTGTGGGCTGCCCATATTTGCAATGCTTCATGGAAGCCCAACTGAAATCATTGTTCATGGAAAATCCGGGTTTCATATTGATGGTGTATCATGATCAGGATGGGTTCCATATTGATGGTGTATCATGATCAGGACCAGGTCTCCGATTTGCTGTTCAAATTCTTTAATTTGGTTTCTTGTTCATTAAAACATACGCAACGAGGGTGATGTGGGTACCCGGCTAACAGGTTGTTTACCTGCTAAATGTCATAAATACACAAACTAACCCAAATGTTAGGATTTAATGAACAAAAATTACATTAAAGGGTAAATCCAAACATTTATGACAAATGTAAAGGTTTTTATAGCATTTACCCTTGTAAAAAATTTTATTGTTGGCATTTTCGGAGTCAAGCCAAGAAATTCTCATTTCATATTTTAATATCAGAAGTTCCATGTTTACAGGGTCGAAAAGTTTGGCTTTGACTGCTTGTTATCTTTGTACTTACAAAACGGAAACAATACCGATATATTGACCTATGGCATATTTAGCTTGTGGGTGAAGTACTTTCCAGCCAAATATTTGCATTTATGACTTTAAAATTACCATGTTTTTATGAATTAAATTAATTAACTACAGTTCATTGTAGTAAATCGCAGCTATAAGTATCCAAGTCCTCACTGCCAACTATAAATGATGTTCTTTGATTATTTTTTGTGTGTATATTATTTTACTAATAAATATTTTTTCTTAGTTTTTTACTTAATCGTTGTCTTGATTTAAAGCATCAAACTTCTAGGTTTTAGAATGATTAGGAAGTCGGTTTAAATAAAAGAAAGATCCAAGGACAACATCAAGAGTTTTTTTTCGGTTTACGACCTTTTTATTGATGTTGAGTAGAGGGGTAGCACGAACCCACATGTGTCTAAGCACTCGTGAAGACTCATAGCAGTTTTTGTTGAGTATGACTACGTTCTGAATACTTTGGTCTTAGTGGTGTTGTGAATTTATAGTTTAGCACCGGCTGGGTGAATGATTATGTTTTAAATACCTAGCCAAATTTGATAAATCTGAAAAAAGATAACATTTGACTGTCAATTATCGCCAAATAAGACAATGTTAATGGCAATATTCATTAATATATTTATTTTGAGTCACAATTTCTGTTTCATACAATCAGATTTTGTATAATTACATTTTGGGACATATATCTTTTGTTTTATTTATTTTACTCTGTATCAGGGCTGTGTAACTTGGTGTTCTTGGAAGTTAGAAAACCAGGGCTGTGTAACTTGGTGTTCTTGGAAGTTAGAAAACTTTCTATAAATTTCTCATCATTTTTTATGACAGTATTTCATCTTAAGTTATGATCAATTTAATGCGAGACATGAGAATGAAATGACATTGATTCAGAGTTAAGAGCCTAGCCTTTGATGAGAAGAATAGGCAATCTGAGTGCATACTTTTTCATGTTTTAAATTTCAGGATGATAATTATAAATAAATATTTATTTGGTTTTGGTCTCTGATGTATTTTTGAAGGTGATGAGGGCAAAATGGACATTTAATTGACTATTTTACATAGGCTTAAAGACCTGACCATAGGCAAAAAATTAAACTATTGTACCATGTGGATAATAAGTAACAGAGAAAGGGAGCAAAACTATAATTTAGTCAAATTTTATTTGTGATAGTAGATTGTCATGATGTAAAATCGGTTCATGCGATATATGGGAACATAAACGACATAGGATTCAAGTCAAGTGCCTTCGACGTGAAGAATAAAGGTAATTTAAGTGAATAATAATTATAAACAAGTGATATTTTATAGAAATGATGTTGTGTCCATGATATTAAAAGTGAGAGTAGATTACACGAATGGTCCTGTGGTTTAGGGTAATTTGTATGCTAGGTCCCTAATTTTTTTTTAACTCGGACGATCCATATTGTTTTGTTTCGTTGCGCGCTTGGTCCTTAACAGATACAAAAAGACTATAATACCATTAATAATTTCTTTTTCAATTTATTATTTTTTCAATGAATTAATAAATGTAAGAAATCAATTATCTCCTCTCTCATCGTCTTAATTGTTTTCTCTCTCTCTCTCTCTCTCTCTCCTTTTCTGTTTCACCTTTTCTTCCATCGGATTTCTCACCGTCCAGCGACAAACTTGTTAACATCCGACGAAGACAATCGTTCATGTCCAACGAACAAGATGAGTTTTTATCCAGAATTTGAATTTTAAATTCAAATTTAAATTCGTTGACGTCTGTAATTCTCGGCTAGTATAAATATGGCCTCCCGGGTCTCATTTATACTACACCAAAAATTAGTTGCTCTCTCTCTTTCTTTGCGATTTCTTTCTAGTTTCCAAGTATTCGCTTTGCGTTTATCTGTTCTTCCATAGCTGTTGGAACGAACGATATTCTGCATTAAATCTTGGGGTTTTGCGCTGAAGGTTAACAACCGACGAGCGCCGTAAAAATCTTTTAGGACAGGAGTCAATCTGTGCAGTCTCAACGACTAAAGAATCAACGATCTTCATGTTGGTTTTAACATTTTGTCTTGTATTTTATTTCGTCCGATAACGAGACAGTGTCCTTCTACCTTTCTGTAGTCAGATCTGATCGTAAAGGATCGAATCTGATTTCTGGACGAAATTAGGTAATATATATAATAATAATTGAATTTATTATTAGCGACCAATCAGAACATAATTCTCAATATTATTTATCGATCCTTCTGCTTAGGTTTTTCCGTTATTCGGAATTGTTTGCGATACTAATTTCCGGATTGATTGTCTGAAATACAACATGAGCGTTTTCTTCCTGGCTTATTTATATATGAATACCAAATAATTTCTTAATAATTTATTCAAAATCTAAAATCTTTTACCAGAAAATAAATTTGATCGATTCAGAGTGATTGTACTTTTTTTTTTTAAATTTAGATCATCATGTCTCTTTTGTTGAACACTTGTAGAATGTAACTAAACAGAAACAATAATGACTCAAGAAAATGAAATACCTTTTTCCGTCAAAGATTGGCCGAAGATGATTACTTATTTGGGTTTATCACATAAAATGGCTAACCAGTTAAGACAAAGAGACTAGCTAGATTATTAAAAATTAAACAGTGGGGATTTTATTTTTAACAAGGAATTAGACTAAATTAAAGATCTTGGTTTTTAGTAATATTTCATATCCAATCGCATTTCGTTAAATTTTTTATCTTAATCAGAAATGATATAATTTTGGCACACTATATCAAAATTAAAAATTAAAAGTAAATCTAAAATAACATAAATTTATTTATGAGTTTGCAACTAAAACTTAATAAAACAAGTTTTCCTTTATAATAACAAAACCTTGATTTTGAAGCCCTAAATGAAGAACTCAAGTGTACGCTTCCAAACATAGTTTGTCGTATGGAGTTTTATTTCGTGTGTTGTTGAATAATTGCAACTAGTGTGGACCCATGCTACGCACAGGTCGCGTCCACGAAGCAAGCTCTCCCGAATACGACGAAATGCTACTGATTCTAGGAGGACTCTAATGAGGGGATGACAGATCTACTAAAGGAAAGTAATTTCGGGGGATAAAGATAAAATTATTTTCTTACAAAAACTGTTAAAAAAATTCTATACATTTTCATGAAAAGACACAAGGAGTCCTTGCATTTTCAAAACTTTTCACATTACACCCTTCATTTTTCCACGTGTTCGGGTACAAGGCGTTGAAGCAAATCCGGAGATGCATGAGCAAACTCTGTAAAAATTCAAGTTTTAAAAAAAAAAAAGGTTAAATAGCAACGTACTTTTGTTAATTTGTTTACTATAGCATTTTACTTTCTTTTTTTTTTTTTTACATTTTTGTACTTAAAAGCAATTTTCACTGCTATATTTAAGTGGATTTAAAAAAAAAAGAAGCTGAAAGTATATTGCTAAACAGATCATAGCTAATCAGATCGTAGCTAATCTACAATACGGTCTGCGAGACCTTCCTCATGCTAATCAGAACGTAGCTAATCTGCAACAAAAGTCGTAGTTCTCAAATCACAAAATTAGCCTTACAAACAAATCAAAGAATAACAACTTTTTGCATGAGTTCACAAATGTTTCAGTTCGGCTGTTAACTTTACATGTTTAATCATTAAGTTCTAATATGTTACTTTCCCTTCACTTGAACAAACAAAATACAAACAGTTAGCAAAGTTGTCATAAAGCAAAATATCGTTCCAGGATACCTATATCAACACTTTTATCAAGTACCTCTTTAACTTCACATTTCTCTTTTAAAAAGAAAAAGAAAGATCCCAACATACCTTCACAATAACTCCATTTCCTGAATACTTACAACCCTTCACTGCTAAAAATCTGCAAAATATATATCACACCATTTTAAATTTAATCATAAAACACAACAAACCATGTTCTCTCAGTTTTGATTTTTGAGGACAAATCAATTTTCTATTAACTTAATTACTAAAATACCCTCCTTGTATTCTAACAAAATCCATGTTGATACACATTTTAAAAATTCAAAAAGTAGTAAATTAGGAAGAAATGGATTTAGAGGTTGACCTTCAACGGAAATACCCGAGCCCTGTACGTTGCTGCAAAAACTCTTAACACTATACGATTTTACATTTATACATCACGGGAATTGACATACAAAAATAAAAACAAAATAAAAAAGGAAGCTATTTGCTATTTTTTACACGAGATTGTGGTGGTATATGTTCTTGTTTTAATTTCTCATTTGAGGCTTCCTTCTCTGTGTTTTTCTTATCTGCTTCTAATTGTTTAGCGTTTTCTTCGTTTGGTTGATTGAACATTCTCACAAACTTCAGCAAAGTTGAAACCACTGAACACAGAAGTGCATAATTGGGTTCATAAAATGTTAATATGTTTTTGCAAAAGGGTTATTCAGTAATTATTACCTTGCTCCTATGGACAACAGGCTGGATCCTCGCCAAAGTAAAGAATTAAAGCATCCACATTTTTACCCTATAAAATAGCATGCCCTTAAAAAAATCTGGGAACCGTAGAAGCTTTTGGTTACAATATGAAATCTTTAAATATTTTATATCTAAAATGAAAATTTGAGAAATACCACGGTGGAATATAGACAACTCATCCTTAGGTTTGGATTCTAGAAAACCTGTTCACTTTTAATCTAAACAACTCATCCTTAGGTTTAGATTCTATCTCTACAAATAAGTTGGATCCCAATTCACATTTTGTTCTTTTACTACAGCACTTAACACCTTCATCTTTCTCTCTAAATCAGGTGCAACAGCGGATAATTTCTCAACCATCTGAAAAATTGGAAATATCTATACATACAAATAAACAAAATATTTTAGTGCCACGTGTCATCCTTTTAAAGCCTTTATTCCACATGTCACTCTAAGGTTAATTCAACCTAAATTCAAAATAAATCCTAATAATTCTAATAAATAAATCATGGTTATCAAGTAATTTTACAGCTTTTGATTATTTAATTTAAATATAATAAATAAACTAAAATTATCCATTCAACTTTCACACCAATCCATTGGAACATGATAAAAGTCGGTATCCAATACACATATTCCAAAACATCCAAATAATTCTAAGGTTGTGTCATATTTTTGACGGGATAAAAATTGAAGTACATCCAAAACATTTCATTCGAACCCATTCTATAGTTTAACTAATAAATATCTCTAACTGGGAATAAAATATTGAATATAACTGTTAATTAGAATGTGTTTTACGGGTTAACTTTTGAACTATCTCCATGCATATCGTATGTGTTGAGTTGAAACCCATATTTTGCTAATTATGTTATAAAGTAAGATATATTGATAAGAATTTGTCAAAACAATATTTTTCAAAGTAAAATATATTAATATTAATTTAAGTGTTTTAACATAACTATTAAGTCAATATGCCTCCAAATAAAGAATTGTGTAATGAATGATTTAACCGAAAACAACAAACATTTTATAATGTCATAAACACAATGTACTTTTAACCAATATCAACAAGATTTCCTATTTTGAACTAAACATAACAACGTGCTTTTATTTTTAACCTAAAACGAAAAGAATTTTTTAACACAAAACGTTTGCTAAAAATTTAATTACTAAAAAAAAACTATTTGTCAGCCGCAACATCGCGCGGGTACGCAACTAGTTACTAATAAAAAAAGGAATATTATTTTGCTTTATTGAGAATTTTTTTGTAAATAACATACCATGCGGTTTACACCATTATCAGGACACAATTCTAGAGCAGCATAAACAAACTCTTTTCCATATTTTGCTGTGAAGTTTTTTCGAGCATCTACAAGTTCTGGTATGTCTGAACATCTAGGAGCTGCAAATATCACGCTTGTGATTGCTTCCTTCAGATCATTTGGGCAAGTTCTATGAAAAATTTCACCAAACGATTGTTTATTTGTGAATTCTACTACATTGAAGTGAAAATAAAACGGGAGCTTACTTTTGTGATTCAATGATAGGCAAACGTGCAACAATAAGTTCACAATATATCTCGATCAAATCATATGCTGCAATCATCTTCTCTTCTCTAATCATATATTCAACCTGATACAGTTTTTAAAATCAGTATTTATTTTCAAACACATAGATCGCATAGCCCCCATTGATTAATTCAACTCAAAAACGCACACACTGTTATTCCGATTCCAATGATGAATACAAAGTAAAAAAGTAGGATTAATCAGGATACTTACTCGAATTCTGGCAGTCTGGTCCTGTCCTAACTCCAATAATTGAGCTAATTCCCTCTTCATTTGATTAATTTGTATTACCTTCTTATTCCTCATCCACTTGATTCGTGAAGTCGCTAATTTTAACGACGTCTTGCTGTATCGATCAATGAACTCAAAGTCAACCCTTGGATAATTACACACATACAGAGATATTCGTAAACTAAAACCATAATATTACCATTTAGCGATCTTGAATCTCTTGTTAAGCATTGTAAGAAGCAACCTGCGGCTAATTTTCTTAGTAGAGTTTACTGTTGAATTGGCTATATACAAGTATCGTCTTTGGCCGAATTGGCTATATACAAGCAACCTGCGGCTAATTTTCTTAGTAGAGTTTACTGTTGAATTGGCTATATACAAGTATCGTCTTTGGCCGAATATGCGTTAGGTACTTGACACCAATACATATCTGGAACATTGTTAAAATTATTCCATCCAAAACAGCAGTTTTTAACTTAAATTAATTCTATCATATACTAAACTAATTTCGTGAAATTACTGTGAAACTGATATATCTCAGATCAACGATAAATTTATTACTTTCAACATAAAACTATTTGGCCTTTTGATTGGAGAGAAATCGAGTTATAATATGTGGAACGGCCTCATAGCCATAGACGTAATGGTAAAGGGAGGGACCACCAGAGGAGCCGGGAGGCGGAACAGACCGACGAAAATCGATGACCGGCTTGCAGAAGAGGATAGTTGATAATGCCTTGGAATGTTCCAAACTGATTTGGTGATCGTTGCTGATCTTGATAGTGCTGCTAGCTGTAATCCTTTCCTGGTCCACTCATAATCGGATGCTTTTCAAAATAGTCAAGAGCCCTAATTCCCCACCCGACTTCATCATCCAACGGTCAATTTGGATCCTCTTCGTCCACCACCATTCCCTTCTTCTTCTTCTTGTCGCTATCACCATCATCATCACAACCATCATCCTCGATTAAAACAAATTTTGATATAAGAAATTGCATTGATGAGTTCGTTATACATACGTATAGAAATGGACGCTCGGATGGCCGGAGTGGTCTGATCTTGATGTTTCCCTTATAAAATGCCCTTGTTTCGTCATCGTCTTCGCCAAGAACTAAATGAAAAAGGGGCGAGATAGGAGAAATCAAGAGAGGGCGAGGATCGATACCTATCATTGGGAGAAGAAAACCCTTGTGGTCGCTGCAGCAAAAAAGGAAGACGAACAGGAGAGGTGTCATGAAGAGAGGGAGAGGTCGAAGCAAAGATGGCAGAATGCGATTGGTAAAAAAGAACCCACCCGTTAACCCTCCCCACCCCCTCCCCCTCCCCACCCCCCCCCCCCTAAGTCTTCTAGAAGACTTGTTCTGTTTTAAACTATATGGTAATAAGTCTTGATCTCAATGTTATGACATTTTAAAGTGGATTTTCTGAATCAATTATAACTCTTAAACTCTTTAATTGTTTATACTAAGATTTTTAATCTTGATATTGATTAATTCATGTTAACAATATTTGGTATGAAACCTTTCAAAAAATTAAAATAAAACATTGTACCATCATCGATGCATTGTACGGGTATATAAAAACTTAAACGAAGGTCCAACAACACAAAATTGATAACATGTTAGTGATTTTAGTGTCATCAAGTCAGTGTATATAATTGAAACTAATATGTGAACTAAGGGGCTATGTAGTGTGTACTCTAATATATGTTTGGGTATTTGCGGAGTGCACACATGTATAAGATTGAATGATAGCCGGTTCGACGAGAAGTCGGGGTCCGGGGGCAGTGCCCCCGGGTTCGGGGTTTCCAAAGGGGTAGCGTCCCTTTGGCAAGGTCTAGGGACAACACCCCTAGTGGGGTCTCAGGGGCTCTGCCCCTGGCTAGGGCCCGACTGCCAAGTTAGCGGGCGGGGTCAAGGGGTAAGAACCCAAAAAAATAATAAGAACCGGTAGAATAAATCTGGACCAACCATTTCGTAAATGACAAGAACGTCAAGCGTCTTCTTTCGACGTGACGACGTAACACAACGCACATCAATGGAATTTAATACAGACTCAAGGATATGATCCTACGTGAAGCATTTTCCAACATGACTTACATAGTCTTTTTATCTTTTTTGTCTTTTTTTTTGTCTTTTTTATTTTCTATTATACTTATTTTAACATTTTGATTTGTTTTGACTTTTTTATAATCTTTTATATGCTACAGTACTCGATTTTGAGTTTTTTGTATTTGTTTTTTTTCATTTGTATATATATATATATATATATATATATATATATATATATATATATATATATATATATATATATATATATATATAATATCTTTTAATATATTTATCTTATGTTTTGCGTTTTCTTTGTTTTTTTTAATCTAATTATTTTGGATAATAAGATTTCAAAATGATAACGTTTTTATGATATAATTTTGGATCATAGTTTTTTGGGTGATTAAGGTCAAACTGACTAATTTCATCAGTTTTGGAAACCATCGATTCTTTTATTAATTTGTGACTTGTTCCCAAAGAAACCGATGATGGCAACCCTAAAGCCCATGACGGCTAACCTTAGATGAAACCCTGACTAACTTATTATATAAACGGCTCTCCTTTTTGGGGAGAGACACACCTTTTAACTCTCGTTTTCATCATACGATCTCAGATCTCTATAGCAATTTGGCTTATGTTTTTGTGCCTATATTTGTGAGTGTCCCCTTCGGATTATCCTAGGCTGAATCTCTTGTAACCCGGGCATAGGGTAGAAATATCAGTTAGAAAGTGTTCACACGTTCCAAGGGTCTTAGTGATTGCAGGTCCCAAATAATCCAAGATCTACAATAATGGTATCAATCAATCACATGAACAAGATGAACACAAGGAGATTCAAACAAACTTCAATGCATTCTTGATTAAACAAGACCAATACATAATTTTTTGGTTGCTAGAACAAAGGAAACTCTCTCTCTAGTTAGCACAAGTTTCTAGGACAACCCCTACAAATGATGTCCTAATTTCCTTAAATACCCTAGACACCTAGTCTAAACCCTAAGCCCATATGACAATAAGGCCCAACCGAACAACAAGGGGGTTTTTCGGTCCAAACCGAAAAACCCATTTTAGCCACATATTTTCTATTTTAAGCCCAAATTAAATATTATTTTAAGCCCAAAATGCAAAGATTAAACCATAATAAATTATGACCCAACAATCTCCCCCTTGGTTTAATGCTTTCATTTTGTCTTCGAGCTCTGTCTTGATCTTGGCTTCGATTGTGCACTGTAGACGAGATCTAACAATCAATCTCCCCCTTAACCAAGGAACACGAGAAGATGTTAAAAAAACATTTAGTACGATACA
Organism: Cichorium intybus; assembly: GCA_023525715.1. Taxonomy (NCBI): domain Eukaryota; kingdom Viridiplantae; phylum Streptophyta; class Magnoliopsida; order Asterales; family Asteraceae; genus Cichorium; species Cichorium intybus. The sequence continues at coordinate 53,672,783 of CM042017.1, forward strand.
GACACAACTTTGTCTTCGGTATTGGACTGTCCTTATATTTGACTTTGAACGCACGGGCTTTGGCATAGGTTTTGAATTAGCACATCCAGCTTCTGATTTGACTTTGACTTGAGTATGGAGTGCAATTCAACATCTTTACTTCTCTTCTTCTTGATCACATGAAGGTGCGAACGTAGCAACAAACTGATTGAGGAGGAATTCAAACAGCTTATCACATGGAATTAAGCTTCGCCTTCTTCGGGAAAAAAATATGTGTGTCGAAACTCTCAAACTTCACTTCTTGCTGACGTTTCTCGATACGAACGATGACAGCAAATCCTGTGGGTCACGGAGTTATAAACTCTCACCACAGTTGTTCAAGGATTCATCCTTGGCTCAAAATGAGACTTCTCGCAGTATCGCAGTGAACCCAGGGGAATGTACTGTGATTGTTTGAGTATCGGCGAACTACTCGTGGCCGTTTTGATTTAGGCCCCTACATATCCTTGATCAAAGATCTCAATGCAGTTGACAAGTTGACAAGTCAACTTGGCTCTTGGCGAGACGTTCAATGGTATCTAAACACTGCGAAGTGTACCATCCTAGTGCCAATTTTGAATCAAGTAAGGTTGTTGGGGTCTCACAGCTATTGTGGTTAATAACAACGATCACTGACCCAGAATTTCAATGTTTCATCAATGTGAGGTAATAGCACATTAAATGATGAACATTTGTTTAGAAGAAGTTTTAGGTCAAGAGTGGTATGAGCGTGTAATATGTCTTGGTTATTAGACATACCCATCAGCTAGACTTTCGAATTGTCATCAGTGTATGGTTTATTACACTAGGTCATCCAACTCTTGATTTAGAAGCTTTGTAGGTAAGAATGGTTATCGATGCCTCACATCTACTACTTGTGTTGTATCAGAGATCACTAGCATAGAGTTTTGAAATATTATCATCACTTGGTTTAAAGTGATGAGTCGTCTATTTCTTGCATCAGAAATGTAAAAGGTGGTTAAGAATAGAATGGTGCGTGTGATAGACTACGGTATGCAGTCTAACCATCGGCACAGACTTTTTAACTCTCGACTTCGAGTGGCTTTGCTCAAAGTGTCTAGAAGTTTGTGTTGTAGAAGAAAACCTTAGATTTGGTTAAGAAGCGGTTGTCAGTGCTTCACATTCATTGAGGTGTACCAATGAAGATCACAAACACTTAAAATTTACCTCAGCAGTGAGTTGTATAAACTCGATGCGTCGTCGGTAGGTAATATTTTTGAAATTTTGGATTTTCTGGAACATAAAGACATAAACGAAAATATTTTTGTATTTTTTGAAATTTTGTAATTATTTTTTGTTTTTAATGCTCCCCCTAAATTTGTGCATGGAAGAGAATTGCGGAAGTAAAACCATGAACAAATTTAACTAAACAAAAATAAAGTAAAAAATATTACAGAACTGATTTAACAGTCATCAAAACATATCATTTTGTGCATTTCGACTAGCATATTGAATCGACCTTTGCAAATGGTTTTGTAAACAAGTCCGCCACATTGTTATCTGTGTAGACCTTTTCCAAATGAATCAATTTTCGATCGAAGCAATCTCGAATAAAATGAATTTTAATGTCAATGTGCTTAGTCTTAGAATGCTGGACATGGTTTTTCACAATTTGGATAGCCGCCTCATTGTCACAAAATATGGGAGTGTCAAGAGAGTTTATACCATAATCAAGAAGTTGATGTTGCATCCAAATGACTTGAGAACAGCAGGCCGAGGCAGCAACATACTCAGCCTCAGCAGTGGAAGTTGACACGGTCTGCTGCTTCTTGCATTGCCAGGAGATTAGTCGGTCTCCTAAGAATTGACATCCAGCACTAGTGGATTTTCTGTCAATGTCACAACCCCCATAATTGCTATCTGAAAATGCATAAAGATCAAATTCACGATTCTTTAGATACCAGAGACCTAATTTAGGTCTCCCTTTGAGGTATCGAAAGATCCGTTTGACAGCAGTTGAATGAGAGAGTTTAGGATCAGCCTGATGTCGTGCACATTAGCAGGCTGCAAATACGATATCCGGTCTGCTGGCCGTTAGATACATCAGAGATCCAATCATAGAACGGTAATATGTTTGATCAACAAATTGGCCATCTAGGTCTGAAGTCAGCAATGGTCGCTCAGCCATAGGAGTGTTAGCAACTTTTGCATCCTTGAAGTCGAACTTCTTGAGAATATCCTCCACATACTTTCCTTGAGGAAGCAGGATACCAGTTGAGCTTTGCTTCACTTGCAACCCAAGGAACATAGTCATTTCACCCAGCGAAGTCATCTCGAATCGCTTCTTTGTCACTTGCTCAAATTCTTTGCACAAGACCTCACTCGTTGAACCAAAGATAATGTCATCCACATAGATTTGAACAACGATTTGGTCAGAGCCTTGGCGCTTGATGAATAGTGTCTGGTCAATAGTGCCTCTTGTGTAACCATGCTGCAACAGATGATCCGTCAATGTTGCATACCAGGCACGGGGAGCTTGATGAAGACCATAAAGAGCCTCATCAAGTTTGTAGACTCGGTTCTGAAACTTGGAGTTGACAAAACCAGGAGGCTGATCAACATAAATCTCCTCCTTGACTTCCCCATACAAGAATGCAGTCTTAACATCCATCTGATAGACAGTAAAGTTCATGTACGATGCATAGGCGAGAAAAATCCGAATCGCTTCTAATCGTGCAACCGGGGCATACACTTCCGTGTAATCAAGACCTTTAATTTGACAGAAACCGCGTACAACCAGGCGTGCATTATTTCGCACAATAACTCTTGAGTCATGTTGCTTATTGCGGAATACCATCGCATATCAAGAGATTTCTTGCCCTCGGGTAGATCCACCGATTGCCAAACTTTCAGCTTATCGAACTGATTAAGTTCCTCATGCATTGCGTCCACTCAACTTGGTTCATTGAGTGCCATCTTCACATTCTTCGGCTCTATTTGAGAAATAAAGCATGAGTAGAGACACTTGTTGACGTGACCATTCTAGCTTCTGGTTTGTACCCCATCGTCCAGAGAGCCAATGACATTATCAAGTAGGTGATCATGTTGAATACGAGATGGAATAGCATGCACGAGCGAAGCAGTAGAGACCGGAAGATTAGTTACGTTTTCAACTCTGCCTGAGCCTGAAGCACCTCTGTCGGAATCTCTGAAGTCATGAGAGATACTTGCAATATACGCATCCAGAATTCTATCATGAAAGAGGGAGTCCATGAATGTAGAGTCGAAAAGATCAGCAGGATCAGAATTGATAACGCCTTCAGGAGTGGCAGATGCTTCAGCAACTGGTGGTTCGCCAACAATCTGGGATGAGTCAGCAGGAGCATCAGTTGAAATAGAAGTGGAAACAGGAGATGCACCATCGTTAAGAATAGGATCTTCAAAGATCAAGGGCGGTATGATGGGATGAGCAATGATTTCCTCATTGTCATCTCTGTTGACTCCACTTGGACCTGGATGTGAGCCTGAAACAACATTGGAAAACACATTAAAAGACTTAAACAATTCGGCATAGTTGAATATCCAGTCGGGACCAACTCGAGCATCCGTTTGATTCTCCTCTAGCCACCGAACATCAAACGATTCCACGATTTGTTTGGTAACCTTGTTATACACTCGATAGGCAGTTTTACCTGCGTATCCAACAAAGTAACAATCATCTACTTTAGAGTTGAACTTTGGTGTAGCTTCAAGATGAAGAAGGGTGCAAGGACAACTAAAAGAGCGGAAATGTGCGACAGATGGTTTATGACCATAGAGGATCTCATACAGAGTCTTCATTTGGCGCATGTTGATGATGACCCGGTTCTAAACATAACAAGTCGTGTAAATGCCTCAGCCCAAAAGAACACTGGTAATTTGGAATCGTAGAGCATGGTGCGTGCAGCTTCAATTAAAGTTCTGTTTCGACGCTCAGCAACAACATTTTGTTGAGGAGTACGAGCAGCACTGTACTGACACAGTACACCATTATCCGCACAAAATTTATCCAGAACTGCATTCTTGAATTCAGTCCCATTGTCACACCGAATTGCCTTCGGTTTCTGATTCGTTTGATTCTCGATCAAAGTGACGAATCTCTTGACCAGCTCAGTAGTTTCACTCTTTTGCTTTAGAAAGAAAACCCAAGTAAAACGTAAGTAATCATCAGTTATAACTAAACAATAAGAGCTTTTATTAATATTGAGAACGTTGACTGGACCGAAGAGATCCATGTGAATCAGTTGAAGGAGCGAGTCAATGGAGTTGACCAATTTGGGGCTGATGTGACTTCCGATGATGTTTTCCTTGAGCACAGGTAACACATTTCAAAGGTAATGAAGTCCTTGATTGGCATCCCCCGCACAAGATCATTTTTAGCGAGGCGATTCAAATTCTTCGCATTGGCATAACCGAGACGTCGATGACACAAGTTCTGTTCTGAAGCTTTAGAAAATAAGCAAGTAACATTTTTCGGAGTGTTGTGATTTAAGTCGATGATATACGTGTTACTTTTACGTTCCGATCGGACAAGAATCCACTCCTCAAGAATGACAACACCGGGCTTCAAAAATCAGACATTCCTTGTTCATAAAGTGGGTTGAAAAACCTTTGTCACAGATATGAGAAACGCTCAGCAGACTGTGCTTGAGCTCAGGTACAAAGTTTACGTTCTCAAACTTCAACACACAATTCGATACAGTTCCCCTTTGAGTGATCTTTCCCTTTTTACCTCCCGCAAAGCAGACACATTGACGACGCCTAGTAATATCAAATATTTTAGTCGTTGTTGAGTCCTATTCTTAGTGAATTTATATCATATATCTACTGGTATTACTCACTTTTGTGCTAGTGCTATTGTGCAAGAAAAAAATGAAAACAGGGACCAAAAGCGTACAATTTGGAAGAAGTTTGAAGATCAAGGCAATATCAGGCGGATTCGCATGCGCGCTGCGGAAATCACAAAGGCGCGACGCGGAGATGAGGCGCTGTAGAAAATTCAAATGCCAATAAAACGGGGATAAACCTCTACGCGCGCCGCGGGATTCACTTGTGCGCGGTGCGGCCTCGTGATTTTTGCAACTATAAATAGAGGGTCTTAGGTCAAAAAATCAGCAAAATCTTGGCATAAAATCGACTCCCAAGACTCTTTGGCTCCGAGTTTTAGCTTCAGGAACCACCATTTAGTATTTTTTATGTTTTTCTCTTTAATTTTCAATTAGTTTCATAGTTAGTAGTAAGTGGCTAGTATCTTTGGGTGTGACAACCATTGGTACTTAGTCTTAGTTTCTGTTTTGAATACTTTGGTTACTGTTTTGGACCTTTTGGATCTGAGATTTTGGTTAATGAATCATTTGGTTATTAGTAATTGCTTCTTTTCAGTATTTTATGCTTTGGAATGATTTTTGGATGTTGACTTGTGATTGGATGTTGATTTAATCTTGATTGTTCTGAATTTCAGTTCTGATTTCAGTAACTAATTAGGATTAGTTATTGGTTTTGAGTTTAGTTTAGTGGATGTTGTTTGGAATTATTAGAGTTTATGATTTTTGGGATTGTTTGGCAAAAGTTAGGAACTAGATCCTCTGACTGTAGCGTGACACTACAGTTGGTAATCTGTCACCTGTCTCGACCACGTAACTCATGTCGATCGACCCTGACTACCACTATACTAGTGTGTGTTAGGTATTTTCTTATTTTTGACCGCACGACGACCGCTGCGATGTCAAATTTTGGCGCCGTTGCCAGGGAGTTGTGAGCTTAAGAATAGGTGATCTGTAGGACTTTTTAGTTTCTGATTTTTTAGTATTGAGATTTCAGTTAGTTATTAATTTTTCTTTTGTTTTTTCGGGCGTGTTACACTAGTGCGTGCGTACCCGTAGGGGTGAGCAATTATCCCCTTTGCGTTTTGAGTCAGAGATTGAGCGAACTGCGCGCAAGATCCGTGCACGTAGGCGTTTAAATACAATGGGTTTTAGTAATGTCAGTAGTAGCTTAGGGCATGTTGCCTAGGAACCCTCGGGTGAGGCAACGAGGATGTCATTTATTCCCCCGGTTTCAGAATTTCACATTGGGAGCACGAGTGCTATTGGTGGTGCAGCTTCAGCCCCTGCACCTATACCATCATGCACTCCGCCGTCGATACGACCATTTCAACCTATATCCCAACCACAATCTACAAACCCATTTACATCTGCCATGTCTTGGGGAGTGCCGACCCGTGATGGCACCCCAGTATCTAGACAGCAGACGCCCATTTCTCAACCACTACAGTACTTTTTAAACCACACACCACATTCCAACCTACACCACTGCAGCAACATTACCAACAGCAACCACCTCAACAGCAGTACCAGTATCAAGAGGCTGAGGAGAGGTATGAGGAAGAAGACGAAGGATGGGTTCCACCAGCACCACAGCAACCATGGAACCGAGGTCGGGGACCTCCAAGAAAAACCAACTCATGGAGCAATGTTTGCTGCTTATACTGGATGCAGCATATGGTCCGATGATGTAGAGTCGGATGATGACAAAGATAACAACATCAATGGTGTGTGTCTTATGGCTCAAGGATCGGCACCCACGTCGAACTCTCGTCTCACCATCCCTGAGCCGGTATCTCTCCTACTTCAAAACTTTAATGTTCTAGAAGAACGTTTTATTAATGATCTTAACGAATTACTTCTGACTGTCTGCATATGAATCGACTAGTTGTTTCAGCAAATAGTGATGTGTGTCAGGAAAGGGATGAAGTAACTTCGCTTAAGGGAAAACTAGAAGACATGTATGGGGTATTAGAAAAGAGTCAATTTAGAATAAAAATATTGGAAGAAAGTAAAGAACAGCTACGTGAAAATAATGATGTTGAAACAAAGAAATATCTTTGTGAAATTGAAAAAAGATTGTATTCTCATATTACACGTATTTATCATTATTCGGATATTGCATGAGATCATCATAAAAAAGCTCTTACCCTTCATTGAGTTTAAGTTACAGGATGTGGACTCTATTTCTTATGAATGTGAATTCATTGTCTCATCTGCTGATATTCCAAATCAAACTTATGCTCATGGGCTTATTCAATTTCAAAAATTTTAGAGCTCAAATGATCTTTTGAAATTATTAGATGAATCTCTACCCACCATTCCTCTAGTTCATAAAAAAGATTCTGCGAATGTTATTGAGCAGGTATCTCTCCTACTTCAAAACTTTAATGTTCCAGAAGAACGTTTTATTAATGATCTTAACGAATTACTTTTGACTGTCTGTATATGAATCAACTACAATAGTGATGCGTTTCAGGCAAGGGATGAAGTAACTTCTCTTAAGGGAAATCTAGAAGGCATGTGTGGCGCATTAGATAAGAGACAATTTAAAATAGAAATATTAGAAGAAAGTCGAGAACAGCTACGTGAAAATAATGAGATTTTGTTGAAACAAAGAAATATTTTTTGGAAACTGCAAAAAGATTGTATTCTCATATTACACGTATTTATCATTCTTCGGATATTGCCTTAGATCATCATAAAAAGCTCTAACCCTTCATTGAGTTTAAGTTACAGGATATGGACTCTATTTCTTATGAATGTGAATCCATTCTCTCATCTGCTGATATTCCAAATCAAACTTATGCTCATGGGCTTATTCAATTTCAAAAAATTTTAAGCTCAAATGATCTTTTGAAATTAATGGATGAATCTCTACCCACCATTCCTCTAGTTAATAAAACTGATTCTGCGAATGTTATTGTTAGTGAACCAACTTTGGATGAAACTAACTCTCAGAATGACTCATACGATTTTGATTATGATAATGAGGAAATAAACTGTATTGATTTATCTTAACATATATCATCTTCAGTCTGTTCTTCAACTAAAACAGAATCTGGTGCAACCGAACAGAGAAAAAAAATTCTTTAAACAATACTTAAAAATGCTATTCTGAAGTTACAAATGATTCTTCGGGTGATGAGTCGCAGCCTATTCATGTTCTTGATACTTCGGATGATTTTGCAAAATTTTCAAAAAATAAGTCCAAAATGCTTGTTGAACTTGCATGTATGTATCCTAAGATTGCAAACTTCAAAATATGGTTTTCATAAAACAAAGTGTTAAACTTGAGGAGAGTAGTGAGTTACTCTTAATAATGAAGAGAGACAATGAGTCTGTTACACCCGAAGGGTTCCTTTCAACTGATAAAATGCTCCAACATAACTTAGATGAAAATATGGAGGTCAAAATAAACATTCGAAAACAGAAAATGTATCAGTTAAAGAACTCTGTCCGATGCAATACTCATTTTTCAAATTTCAGAAGAGAATCTAGGGAAACATCATCTTTTGTGAAACATAAAAGATTTTATGACAATAGACGAATAAGGAACTATCAGTATTCTCAAAATAAACAAAAGGATTTTCGAAATCAACAAAAAGCTTCAACAGTTAAGAAAACTTCGAATACTAAGCAAAAATTTGTTTTCGAACCGAACAAATCAATCTGTTTAAATGAAAAGTTTGAAAAATCATCAAAGACAAATTTTCCAAAAGGAAGCAACTTAGTTGATACGTTTCATGTCTGGTTAGATAAAAATATGGATCTTTTCAAAAACAAAAATCTAACCATACAAGATTACAAGCTAGCATACAAAGAGTTTCTATGCGAATCTATTCAATGTAGCTCTTCGTTTGGAAACCTTTCCCTTTCAAAGAAAAAGTGGATTCCCATTAAGAAAACATCGTCACCAGATATCAAATCCAAAAAGGAAAATCCGAAGAAAATCATGAAACATGTTCCGAAAGCCATTCAAAAGAGTAAATCGCAACCTGTTACTATCTCTGAAATAGGGTCGAAATCAGGAACCAAAAAGGATGATTTGGTTGAGTCATGGATCCTAGATTCGAATACTTACCCTCAAGGACCCAAACCATGTTGGCTAACTAAACTTTCTCTCTAAATTGTAGGTCTTATGGGATGAGCAGTACGATAAAGAATGGTACATTGATAGTGGCTGCTCAAGACACATGACGGGGAGAATAGAATACCTAAGAGACTTTTGGAGCTTAGAAGATGGTGGTGAAGTAAAATTTGGAAATAATGACACATGTCCCATAAAATGCTATGGGAAAATCACAAATGGGAAGTTTACAATAAATCGAGTCGCATATGTTGAAGGACTTAAGCATAATCTGGTCAGTGTTTCCCAGTTATGTGTGGGAACGGGATACAAAGTCAAGTTTGATGAAGCTGGGAGTGTTATCAAGAAGAAAGGTTCAAAGGAAATTTTGCTAAAGTCGAAAAGGAAGGGCGAGATGTATCCGCTTGACATGAAGCCAATAATCAGGGTCCTTCAATCTGCCTTCTCTCAAAAGCTCCTTCAGATCTCAATTGGCTATGGCACCGAAGGTTATCTCACTTGAATTTCAAGATCATTAACAAGCTTATTGCTCTTGATCTTGTTCGTGGCACGCCAGTGCTAAAATTCGACAACGACACTCTATGTGCTAGCTGTGAATATGGAAAACAAAAACGCCAAGCTCATCCAATTACTATAGACTCTAAGATCACAGAACCTCTTGAACTACTTCACATCCATCAATGTGGACCTTCCAATGTGGACCCTCTTGGTGGCAAGAAGTATATTCTTGTAATTGTGGATGACATTTCTCGTTTCACATGGGTGATATTCCTAAGTCAAAAATCAGACACTCTAGCTGAGCTCATTGCATTCATCAAACAGATCGAACTTCATCTCATGAAGCCAGTTAGAGCGATCCGAAGTGACAATGGCACTGAATTTAAGAATCAAACGATTGAGTATTTCCTAAAAGAGAAGGACATCACTCATAATTCCTCTGCCCCATACACTCCACAGCAAATGGAGTTGTTGAATGAAGAAACAGGTCGCTATGTGAAGCAGCCAGAACCATGCTCGATTATGCAAATTTACCCATGTACTTCTGGGCCGAAGCTATTGCCACCGCTTGCTTCACACAAAATCGCTCCTTCATTCATCGTCCTTTCAACATCACGCCATACGAAGTCATCAACAAGCTGAAGCCAAATGTCAAATTCTTCCATGTCTTCGAATGTAGATGTTTCATCATGAAACTAAAAGACAGATCAACAAAGTTCGCATCCAAATTTAATGATGGCATTTTTCTTGGCTACTCTCACTCAGCTAAAGTATATCGTGTCCTCAACAAAACCACAACGAAGATAGAGCAAGCATTCAAATCTGACTTTCGACGATCATCACATCAAGAAATCAGAAACAACTTTTCCTTGTTCCTCTATTTTTCTAGACTCTCCAACAGAAATAATTCCGCTTGACTCATTTAACCTTGATTTTTCGTTTTTGTTTGACAGTCCCGAACGAGCAATTGATGCTGAATCCAATGCGAAGGACAACAACATATCAAAAATTCACAAGCTAAATGATGTTAATCCAACTGCTGAATCTTTTGAGGAAAGGACACCTTCGGTCGAGGGGGAGCTTCACGAATCGAACAACAATGCCTCTTCGGTTGAGGGGGAGTCAAATCAATCATCCTCCGCATCACCCCCTGCCACACCTTCCATCATTCCAAATTTTGAGGTGGAGCCAGCTCCAGTCGAGGGGGAGCAACCACATACATATACTTAAAACGAAGACACTTAGTCTGCTTCGGATTATCCTTCTGATACTAAAGGAGTTTTGAAACATTACCAGAATATGATCCTGCATATCCACCTTAAGAGAAATGGACCCGTGATCATCCAAAGGCACAGGTATTAGGTAATCCAAATGAAAAGGTTCTCACACGAGCACAATTAAGAGAAAAATAGCAAGAACTAAACAAATGCTCAGACTTTTGCATGTTCAATGTTTTCATTTCCAATGTTGAACCGAAAAATGTGAAAGATGCTTTTCAATATTCTGACGGGGTTGAGGCCATGCAGAGTGAGTTAGCTAAATTTGAAAGAAACAAAGTTTGGCGCTGAACTAAAGCTGCTAATTCCTCTATTGTTGGTCTCAAATGGGTTTTTCGAAATAAACTTGATACTGAATGTAACATTGTACGAAACAAAGTTAGACTTGTTGTTAAAGGATACTGTCAATACGAGGGAATCAATTATGATGAGACCTTCGCTCTTGTTGCCAGACTCGAGTCCGTCCGAATATTTTTGGCATTCGCTGCCCATAAAAACTTTGATGTCTTTCAAATGGATGTGAAATGTGCTTTTTTGAACGGAGAACACGAGGAGACGGTGTATGTGGAACAACCCCTACGTTTTGTAAATGAAAAGTTCCCAGATCACTGTTATATTCTTGACAAGGCATTCTACGGGTTAATGTAAGCACCACGAGCTTGATACGAAACTTTAACTCGGTTTTAAAACAATCCAAATTCAAACAAGGATCTGTAGACCCCAAACTGTTTCGAATGAAAGTTGGTTCTGATCTCATGCTAGTTTAAATCTACGTAGATGACATCGTCTTCGGTGCAACAGATCCCATGCTTTTAAAAGAATTCGAAACCCTAATGAAAAGCAAATTTCAAATCAGCATGATGGGGAAGATCAATTTCTTTCTCGGATTGCAAGTCAAACAAACTCAAGAAGGTGTTTTCATAAATCAAGAAAAATACAAAAGGAGCCTTCTTGAGAAATTTGGAATGGAACACTGCTCAAATGCGAATGTTCACATGGCTGCTGGTACAAGGCTTACTCCTTCTCTTGAGAAACCGGCAGCTGATCAGAAGGTCTACAGAAGCATGATCAGTTCATTACTCTATCTGACTGCTAGTCGTCCGGATATCATGTTTTCCGTCTGTAACTGTGCACGATATCAAGAGAATCCAAGAGAACCTCACATGGCTGCTGTTAAGACCATCTTTCCGTTATCTCCATCGCACATCTTCTCTTGGATTATGGTACCCTGCCAACTCAGGCTTCTTCCTTCAAGCCTATTCAAATGCAGATCTAGCAGATGTGCTCTTGATCGAAAAAGCACTTGGGCGGATGTCAATTTCTAGATGGCAAACTCATCAATTGGCAATCGGAAAAGCAAACATGTGTGTCAATCTCTATAGCCGAAGCTGAGTATATTGCTGCTACTGCTCGCACTTCTCATATGATCTGGATTCAGAGTCAACTTCGCGACTATGCCATTTACATGCGAAGGATACCCCTCTTCTGTGACTCACAAAGTGTCATCCAAATATGTCATAACCCTATTCAACATTTGAAGAGCAAACATATTACTCTTCGCTACCACTTTATAAAAAGTCATGTAGAAGAAGGAAATATTGAGGTTAATTTCGTCCATACAAATGATCCATTAGTTGACATCTTCAGAAAGACCCTAGACGAAAAAGCTTTCACAAGAATCATCCATGGGCTAGGCATGCTTGAGTCACCCGTAGTACCTCACTCCTAAACTGCTAAGTGTTTCTTTCCCTGTACACTGTGTCTATTTTGTTTTTCTTTCTCTTATTCATTAAAAAAAATTATCAGAAGGGAACTCATCACTGTTCCAAATCGAACATTTGGATTTCTTTGGTTTAAGTTTTTTTTAAAATGGACATAACACCTCTTCTTTCTTTTAACTCATCCAACACGCGTTAATGTTCACATCCGAACCTTCGATTCCCTTCTAATCATTAATCTTGTTTAACTTTAAATCCAAAATCCTTGTTGTGCATGCTTAGTCAATCTTCTTCTTTTTCATCCGAATAAATATTTTGCACAATCCATTAGTACTACACAAAGGACAAAACTTTGATTTTAGAATCTGTGAATACATATTCCATTGCACTAAGGGATATCTGGGATTCGACGTCCAACATTGGTAAAACTTCGGATGACCTGGTCGTGGTTAAAGACCCTCTTACATTCTCATTCTTCAGACATGATTGACAGTATATCTACTGTCCTATCTTACGTGGACTCGGTGGTTCTTCCCTTTGCTTCATTACCTTAATAATAAAAAAGACTTGTTCTTTTTAGGATAATAGATCTCAATTTTTTCTTTGGTTGATACATCTGATATTTTCTGAAACGCAGCTCATTGTCATTACACTCGGTTACACATTCAGCTATATGGCGTTACATAAATTTGCAAAGTGACATGCTGACATGCCAGTTCCCAGCCCGAAAAAGAGTGCAAAACATTTATCTTTGCAATATGCCTTAAAAGGAATCAATAATGCAAATTCAAATATCACTCGAGAACTGTGCTGATGAACACTGGTGCAAACACTATTTTCTCTTTTGGCTTAACTTCGGATGCCATCAATCTTATGCACCCTTGCTCTTCAAACACGAGAAAATTCAAGGCTTACCCCCTGTCTTCAATGCAACAATTTGGATCTCCTATAACATAGTTGAGAACCTGATTGGGGGTATAAACATCTTAGTAACCTGTCTTTGGTGACAAGGGTTGAGTAGTGCACGATTCCTAAAGGCTTGTCATCTGGGAAAAGTGTCCAAATAATCTACCTGGTGAAATGAGATATGTTTTTCAACTCTGTATCTCACACAAAACAAACCCAGACAATCCCAATGTTGAATCACTGAAGTGTAATGATCCATGTTCTTCGGATCGGGAAATGTCATCTAAGTTCTTACCAAGTAATCTGTTGAGATCATAAAATGCACATCAAACTTTTAGCATGCGAAGTAGGAATAATTACACAGGGTTCAGATATTGTATGATTGGTAGATCACCTATGTTATGTTTGGGTATCGAAGTGTAATGCGGACTTCCTAGAATCACCAGCTCTCTTCCCACAAATCCATCACAAAACAAGCTTTTTGCAAATATTAAATGGAATATTTTTGAACTTAGGATGCTGAACAAACTGTTGTCTTGCGAGCATACCTTCGGATGCTGAAACACTTTGTTGGCACAATCTTCAAAATACCAAAAACATTTTTTTTATTTGTTTTCTTAACTAAGTCAGTTGAAGTTAGCCGGATTTTTAAGGATTCTAATCGGTTTTATTTTTGAATTAGGATTTGACAGCAACCAATCAAAACAAAGGCAAACGGTTACTTACAGGAGACGTAGCTGTCACACGATCAAAAAGGGAACGTCCCTCATTTCTCGGATGACGTGGCCTCACCCCATTCGACCCTTAACCCTTGCATTTAATGCACTCTTTCTCTTTCCACTCATCACACCACTATATAAACCAACAGACCCGTTCATTCATCTCTTCAATTTCGATCCCATTCTACTCTAAACCTGCAACTCCTCTCACGAATCTCCAAATCCTCAACCATAACCTTCATCATGTCTGCAGATGCTATCTCTTTCCCTCCGACACAAGCTGATTCTATATCGGATATCAAACCAATGTCTACAAATCACATTGCCAATCTGGATGCTGAAGCTTATTCTTCTTCCATGGTTATGCTTATCTTCTGTCTGCGACACACCAGTCTGCATTTCGCCATGACTGCTAACCCTAGAGTTCCAAAACTCTGGGTTAATCGAGCACATCACACTGCCAAGATGAATGTCGATGGCCAATCTGTGTTGTTCAACATCATCACCGCTGACGATGCGAAAAAGACTGTTACAGTTGGCAAGTCTCAATTTGCAAGAGTCTTACGCTTGCCAACATCTAAAACCTTTCAGAAGGCCTCACAGTCTGAGATTCTCAATATGCTGAACGAGATGGGCCATACACCGGTTACAAGGTCGATGAGTCACTTCAAGAAGAAATGTCTACCTTCGATTTGGGCATACTTTTTCAGTGTCATCCTAAGGAGCCTCTCTGGAAAGACCTCTGGATTAGACTCAGCAGCACATACCTTTCTTTAACTTCATTATGGTATTTTCTACAACTGCCCCGTCGATTACGCTAACATTTTGTGGGCAGATTTCTTGACATACATCAATCATGCGTAGCGAGCAACAGACATAGCCTCTACTCGCTAACGGGCTCTCATCGTTCAAGCCGTATATGCTCATGAGAAGGTCCCTGTTTCTTCGGATCTACCATGCCATGATTTTGGAACCGTACAAGTCCCTTCTTCTTCTTCTTCGGATGTTTTGACATCGCAACGGTCGTCGTGCGGTCAAAAATAAGAGAAACCTAACACACACACTAGCACAGTGGTAGTCAGGGTCGATCCGCAGGAGCTACGTGGTCAGACCAGATGACAGATTACCAACTATAGTGTCACGCTATAGTCGGAGGACTTCAGTTTCCACACCCTTGCCACTAAAACTCAGAAAATGCTAAACTAAACAATCCCCAAACAAGCATAGACTAAGCTAAGCTTCAAACCAAACCTAGTTACTTTTTGAAATCAGAAGTGCATCTCTAATTCAGAAGTAAACAAAGGCATCCAACAATCCAAACATAAACCAGAACAAGGCATGGACTAAACCAAGAACTAAGGTCCAATGGGACAGTCAATGGCTAAAGTTCCAACCTAAAAGACTAACCTAATTGGCTACTGAAATCAGCAAAGGAAAACAGTCCAACAAGGTCAAATCAAACATCCAAACATAACACAAGCATGCAAAACCAATAACAATCATCAAAACACCGAAAAACAAAGATTACTTTTAACCAAATGCTTTTAATTAACCAAAAACGAATTCCAATGATCCAATACAGTCACCAATACTAAAAAACAGTAAACTAAAGTGCTCAAGGTCAGTGGTTGTCACTCCCAATGACCCTAGCCACTATTGCTAATTAAAACTAAAATGAAATTAAATTCTAAAACATAAAATACCAATTGAGAGGTTGCTGATGCTTAATCACGGAGTCAAAGAGCCTTCAGGTCGTTTTTCCACCAGGTCTTTGCTAGGGTTTTCGGCTGTAAATGGCTCTATTTATAGTTGCAATTTTCCCGCAGCCGCGCCGCGCAATTAAGTAAACCACGGCACGCGTACTTATCTTCTCCCGTTTTCTCGGCATTTGAATTTGTTCCACCGCCTCGAAGCCGTGTCGCGCCTTCGATTTCCGCGGTGCGCATACGTATTTTTCTGATTTTATCTTCTTCTCCAAACTTTCTCCAATTTGCATGCTTTTGGTCCTTGTTTTCATTATTTTCTTCCAAACAAGTACTGGCACGAAAAGTGAGAATACCACGATATATATGATATAATTTCACTAAGAATAGGGCTCAACAACGACTAAAATATGTAATATCACTAGGCGTTGTCAAACACCCCACACTTGTGCCTTGCTTGTCCCCAAGCAAGAGAGTTTTTTTTAATAAATTCTAACTAAGACTCAAACAATTTTTGACTGTGTTCAGTTTCAAAGCTTATTGCCTCAAGAGTTAAAGTGAAATAGTTCGCGAGAACCTAATCAGAATGTGCTTTGGAATTCATGGCTTTCTAGAGAACCCTTGATTACGAATTTTCTGTCCACAGTGAAGTGTACTTACTCATTCAGATTCTAAAGGCCATTAAGGAATTGTCCATGACTTTCGATGTTGTCCGTGTAACGAGCTTTCAGAAATACCATCCCAAACCAGACTAACTTAGGTGGTAAGGTGCATAAGTGCCTCTTTGAGGCCACCCTTTTCGGACCTACCGGCTCGAACAACAAAGGCCACGGATTGACATTTCCTTCCTAAATTCCAATCCTAAAACAATCCAATCGTCTAACTCCTAAAACTCAACTTGTTTGACTAACTAATAGCATGATCACAACTAAAGAGTATCTCTTGAAGAATACTAATGCTATCACAATCACAAACCATTCGTTTCAAAATTAAAATTTAGTAAAAATTTTGAAAAAGTTGCTAAAAAATTTTAAAATTGGTCTTTTCTGCAAAAATTTCAAAAAATTACTCTTTCGACCGTCCACACCCCACACTTAAAACCGTACAACGTCCCCGTTGTACATAAAAATATTTTAGAACAATGGAGAAAGAGTTACCCCTTTGGACGGTAGACTGCTTGGTTGGTATTCGGTATCACAGGTACAAATTCGAACAAAAAGTGTCATTGATTTTGCATCTGGAGTTGTGGCGCAACAGTGAACACGCCGGTGGTCAGGACAAGTGGAGGGGGCACGGTGACACCACACTTGTCTGAGACAACTCCTCCCCAATTTGGTATAACATGCATAACACAACAAAACATTAAACGCAAACAAAAAGATAATTACACAATAAGAAAAAGATAGAATGTGTCATAAATTCAGTACATATATCCCAAAAATATAATAGAAAAAGAAAAAATACATCAACTGCCAGCCGGTGGCCTGGAGGGTCCGGCCTCATGGTCGTGGGCTCAAGCTGGGAATGGGCGTGTCTGCTGGCCCTTTGCTGATGCAATCTATAGTAGCACCTCTCCAATCCACTCCAGCTGGTCCTCCATCCTGGCGACCCTAGTCTCTAATCGGTGGATGGCCGACGGGTCCTCCTGCTGCTGTGGCTGAGGCTGAGAAGCTGGCTCTGCAGGTGCTGCCTGCCTCTGTCATCTCCTGCCAGGCTGAGCGTACGCTGGCTGTGGAGCCTGGGGTGCCTCGGTCTCTGCCCTGACGAACTGTCCCGGGCACTGCTGTTGAATCAGCCCCATGCTTTCCAATGATCGTGTCGTAGTGCGAGATGGAGGTAAAGCGGTCAAGGTGGCGACAGTGCGGGCCGTGAGGATCCGGTATGATCGGGCCAGGCAGGTGATGAAGTATCCCCGGCCTAATGGACTGCTAGCGGAGGCACCCGTCGAGCGGGTGGATAAGGCAACAGCTAAGGCAAAGGGAAAGTGAAGGAACCTGGAGGGGTCGAGGAGGACCCAGAAAAACGTCATGTCCTCCCCGAACACCTTCTCGCCCCACTCCCGCTGCATGATGGAGGTGGAGATGACGCGGTGCATGAGGCGGTGGAGTGGGTCGCGGCGGTGGAGTGGGTCGCGGAGGTGGCTCTCCCGAGAAGTCCCTGCCTCGTAAAGTACATTGGACAGCGGTGTCCAAATCTCCATGTTGGCAGCCCTCACGGGCTGCCCCTGAATGCATGCCGTGAAGAACTGCGCAAAATGGCGGTGCTGAAGATCCGCCTCTGTGTAGATCCCTGTACGCCTCCCGAACTCCCGGAGGCTACACTCTCTGTGTACACCCCCAGCCTGAAACGAACGAGCCTGGAACGGGCCTCCTGAGACCCCGATGCAAAGCGCACAGTAGAAAGGAACTCCAGGAGGAGCTCAGTGTACACAACATCCTCATCAGTGGCCATGAGCCTGTCCCAGCCCCGGCAAGTAAAAGACGCATCCCCATGGGTCCAGGTGCGGTGTAGAAATGGCTCTATCTCGCCCCAGAGCCCGGCCTCCCCGAGGATGGCCCTGTCAATAATGGTCGCCTCTAGAACCCGGCGACCCATTAAAGCGTCCCTCCGTGATTGGTACTCAGCAGAGGCCGCTGGCCCCTCTGGAAACTGAAGGAAGTCGTGATCTAGTGTAACACCCCAAACTTTCACACAAATTTTTTTTTCCAAACTTATATTACAAATACTTTGTCTTACAAACCATTTAATTTTTACAAACGGGGCGTCACAAGTTCGCATCATAACCATAGTTTAAACCTGTTTATTGCACGCTTTATACACTGAAAGCTGTCGTCCCACACCACGCTCTTCTAACTCTTTTCTTGATTACCTGAGTACATAGCATTTAAAAAAATATACGTAAGACACAATGTCTCGTGAGCAATGTGGGTTTAGACCCAAAAAAAATTTCTTATATTTCAATCATTCTCAAATTCAAAATATTTAATTTCCTATGAGCGCACCCATAGGTACTCCTTTTCATTTGTGAGCACATTCCTACGAGCGCACCCGTAGGTTTTATACGAGACGCACCCGTACAACTCCTCCCTCGATAGCATGAAACGAATTCATCCATCAAGGTACCAATTAGACAACTACTTCGCGACGGGAGGTACCATCCCAGTATTGTCTTTTGACCACCCCTACCGCAGCAGGCCGTGATCTTTATCCGGATACTTCTCAACTCATCAACATGGCTCAATCACTTTATTAATTCTCTGTATTTCTCATTTATAATTTCTGTATACATTGTACTTACTATTTCATAGTATCATTTCCAGTTTCACAAAACCATTTCCAGTTCCATAGAACCATTTTCATTTTCATTAAACCATTTCAATTTCCATAAAACCCTTTTGACTCCCAAAACATTGTATATAAAATTCATCTCCTTGTATAAAACCCATTTTGCTATGTACTAAAAAATCCACACATTACTCACCTCGAGTCACCTAGGAATTATTTAGCTTCTTGAACTCCTTTTTCTTTCACTTGATTAACCGTGTTTGAACCACCACCTATATATACAAGATATACATTTATACTTGATTCATATATAATAACTAACTTTACAGCACAAGAGTGCCATATAACTAAGCTACAACCCTTATTAAACTAGCTTTCTTTAATTTGTAAACTTTCCCGAAATACACGTATTTTGCTACAGAACTCTCGGGAGGTCGTATTTCCATTTCGACAATTTTCCACAAAGTTTTGGACCATAAGGGACTTGTGTTTAAAATTTGAGGTCAAACGGACAAGTCTAACCCCAAATTCCAAAATCAAAGCTAACTTGGCAGAATGCTTACTGCATTTTCACCCTGGCGCAGGATCGCGTCACGACCTAGGGAGATCGGGTCGCGATCTCATAGTACAATGCCATTTTTGGCTTAAATAGTGGAGCACGACTCGTGCTCATGCTAGGCCAAAAAGAGCACGACTCGTGTCTGTGCTGCAGATACGAGTTTTTACCCAATTTTTGTGTTGTAGCCCACTGTTTTGGTCTATTAAGTCCTTATTACTTAACTTAATCAATATGTAATCATTCCATGACTAAAACCTTCAGTTTATATCAGGTTTTAACCCATGGAATCGGTGATTCCATACTTTTACCAAAAATTCCCGTTTGGCTCATTTTTCACTAGAAATGTAAATCTTTGAAAACAATCACTTAGGAATGTCTTAATACATCCTAGGTGATCCTTAGAACTTAACAAAACCATTAAAATCAAACTTGATCATACAAACCCGTTAATTAGGGTTCTTGAGCTAAAAATCATTATTTTCATAAATTCAACAACACTTCTCAATTGAAGTGTGCTTACTTAGTGTTTATAACATGATTAGATGGAGAGAATCATTGGAACCATTTTTATAAATCTCAGAATTCCAGGTTCCAACTCTGACCCGGGAAGATGATGAATAGTACAAGTTCAAGTTATGATTTCTTACCCCAATTTACATTGAAATCTTCACTTCCAACTCTTTTGCTTCAATTCACTCGTGACTTCCAGAACTCGTATCCTCTGGCTCTCTCTCAAACACTCCACAATCTTCTGGGAAGTTTGGGAGATTTTTCTTCCTATTTATACTTCCAATTTTTCATTTTTAACCCTCCAGTTTTACTTCTTGCACTTTGACACTAAAAAGCTAATTTTATTACATGAATTTTCATTCCTTACATTTTTACCCATAAACACAAAAATATTTTACATCAATGTCCAGAACATGGCAAAAATACTTAATTGCCCTTTTTCACAACTTTACTATTACACACGGTTATTTTACATTTTATTGAAAATTTTGCGGGTTCTTACATCTAGTCTGAACATGATCTGTTAAAATTCAATCCAAACACACCACAAGGTAGCCTAAGTGCCGACTAACTCATCTAGGGTATCTATTTGGCAAAACAAACACCCTATGAGTCAGCATTGGTGATTTCTAAGTTTTGAACTTTTTGAACAAATCACTCAAATTAACTATCTAATCACTAGTTTAAACGAGAAATAGCTAGTTAGAATGACATACCGTAGTAGTGGGAATGAAATGAGCAAGAAAAAACGCGAGAAATTTTGTTGATCAGAGCTCCGAGTCGTGGTGTGTGTGAATAGTGTCGCGGGTTACCTTAATATGGAGGAAAACTGACCGATCGATTCCCACGTCGCGCAAATTGCACAACCCGCGGCGCACGCGTCACCAAATCAACCCCTGCGCATCGGGTTGGTTTACGATCCTGCGTCGCGCATATGAACAAACCGCGGCGCGGTCATCAAATTTTCCAAATTTATCACACGACCCCACACTTGCCTTAGACCACTAGTACCTGCAATTAATGATAAAATTTTTCCTAATTATTTCTATGAAATACAGAACCTAACCTATGACACGATGGGTTGCCTCCCAACAAGCGCTAAGTTTAACGTCTTCAGCCAGACGTGGAGTCCTTCTACAGCTACGGTGGATTGTATGCCTTCTTTCCTTGCTGCTTTTCTGCTTCCACCGTCCTTTCGCTGACCCACTGCCCTTCAAACTTTCCTGGGTCGAATGGCTAGTCGGTTCTCCTGTTGCTGCCCGGTTGTTGCTTTCTAGTTAACTCCCGTGAATGCTTGGAGGTAGCTTTGAACCTCCAAGCTCGGTCCTTCCTTCTGTATCTCTTCAAAGTCAAAGGCTTGACATGAAGCGCGCCTAGTGCCGCTTCCAGTAGTTGTTTCACACCTCGTGTGCTAGTGTCTCGCATGCTATCTTCAGGTTGCAATTTTGGCTTGCAGTACCAATAAAAATTTTCCAATCGAATAGGATCGGAAGGCAACATGTCAGGATGCTTCCATATGTCCTCATCGATGGTATTGATCACATCTAATTTTCCATTCATGAATGGATCATGAGTGGCGATAAAATCATGTTTATTATTTTCAAAAATCAACTCACCAGCATCATCTTCTTGATCATCGTCCAACAGGTGGATCGGGACCAAGAGTGAGTGACTGGTTTGATCTGGTGGTGGTACAAAGTCACCCATCACCAGATCCTTACATTCAAAAGACTTAAAATTTTCAAAAATTCTAGGTTCGGGGGTAGTATTATCATCTACACCCCGTTCCCCAATAGTATCAACAATTTCGGGGATCGTTGGGGTGGGGTCTGTACTGTCACTTACAGCCTCCTCCACAACATCCTTATCAATCAAATCGTCTGGTGATGGTATCTCTACATTATCAACATTTTCAAAAACATCAAAAACATCAAAAGCTGTTGAGTCAGAGGTAGCATTGTCACCTACAACCTCTTCCTCAATAACATTTTCGACCCTCTCAGTGGTCTCTTGACTTTCCCGCGGTGTATGCCCTTCCATCACATATTCAGGTGATGCAAGTTCACACACATTATTATTGGTATAAAAGTCACTCGCCTCCGGTTCTGGCGAAGGTGGTGAACATTTCCAACTTTCCTCTAACCTATCTAAAGGAGCTTGCAATCTTACAAGAGCATCAGCCTGGTCCTTCTGCTCTTGGTGAGTGTTATACCAGAGTACCCAAAGTCGGGCCCAAGTTACAGAAATGTCAGGTTGAGATGACTCCTCGGTCCGCCATCATTGTCATTGAATGATCCATTGTAGCAATCATCCACGTAATAGGTGTCGGTCGGATTTTCATAATACTCATAATACTGATACGGGTACATGTAATCACCCATTACAAGGATGTACACATACCAAAAATCAGCAAACTAAAATCAAACATAAAAAAAATCAGAAGCTAAGTCCTACAAATCACCTAATCTAAGCTCACAGCTCCCCGGCAACGGCACCAAAATTTGACATCGCAGCGGTCGTCGTGCGGTCAAAAATAAGAGAAACCTAACATACACACTTGCACAGTGGTAGTCAGGGTCGATCCGCAGGAGCTACGTGGTCAGACCAGATGACAGATTACCAACTATAGTGTCACGCTATAGTCGGAGGACTTCAATTTCCACACCCTTGCCACTAAAACTCAGAAAATGCTAAACTAAACAATCCCCAAACAAGCATAGACTAAGCTAAGCTTCAAACCAAACCTAGTTACTTTCTGAAATCAGAAGTGCATCTCTAATTCAGAAGTAAACAAAGGCATCCAACAATCCAAACATAAACCAGAACAAGGCATGGACTAAACCAAGAACTAAGGTCCAATGGGACAGTCAACGGCTAAAGTTCAAACCTAAAAGACTAACCTAATTGGCTACTAAAATCAGCAAAGGAAAACAGTCCAACAAGGTCAAATCAAACATCCAAACATAACACAAGCATGCAAAACCAATAACAATCATCAAAACACCGAAAAACAAAGATTACTTGTAACCAAATGCTTCTCATTAACCAAAAACGAATTCCAATGATCCAATACAGTCACCAATACTGAAAAAACAGTAAACTAAAGTGCTCAAGGTCAGTGGTTGTCACTCCCAACGACCCTAGCCACTATTGCTAACTAAAACTAAAATGAAATTAAATTCTAAAACATAAAATACCAATTGACAGGTTGCTGATGCTTAATCACGGAGTCAAAGAGCCTTCAGGTCGTTTTTCCACCGGGTCTTTGCTAGGGTTTTCGGCTATAAATGGCTCTATTTATAGTTGCAATTTTCCCGCAGCCGCGCCGTGCAATTAAGTAAACCGCGGCGCGCGTACTTATCTTCTCCCGTTTTTTCGGCATTTGAATTTGTTCCACCGCCTCGAAGCCGCGTCCCGCCTTCTTGATTTCTGCGGCGCGCGTACGTATTTTTCTGATTTTATCTTCTTCTCCAAACTTTCTCCAATTTGCACGCTTTTAGTCCCTGTTTTCATTATTTTCTTCCAAACAAGTACCGGCACGAAAAGTGAGAATACCACGATATATATGATATAATTTCACTAAGAATAGGGCTCAACAACGACTAAAATATGTAATATCACTAGGCGTTGTCATGTTTCAAGTTTGTTGCTCAGATCCCTGAATCCATGCTTTGCCTAGTACCCGAAGACAACTTAACCCTCATCGCATACTGCCAAACGCTTACATTTCCTCATCCGATGCGTAACTTTAACCGCGTTACTGAATCTGAACTCCAAAAACCCAAGGGTAAACGTAAAGATGGTGCTGAACCGTCCGAACCACCCGCGAAGAAAACAAAGAGCAAACGTCAGGGTCAACCCAGCAATCTGAACAAATCAAGACCACGGTATCGCTTTTTGATCCCCTTTCAACTCTATTTGAAAATCCAGTGGTTTCTTAACATATGACCTCTGTCGAAACATCTAATGTCGAGACAAGTCATATTGAAACCCATGTGCACACATCTGATGTGGACACAAGTTTCACACGTGATGATCAAACGGCTGCTGATCCTCCTCCACCACCAAAGACTTCTGATACTCTCGACGACGTCCCACCCGAAGTTCCACTCAAATATGCCTTCTTCTCAGCCGATCTGGATGATTCGGAATCCGATCATGGATCCGAAGCAGAAGATATTCCTGAGGAGGACTACTTCGAAACCGCTCCTGTTCAGATACAAGATGGCAATGATGATGAACCATATACAAGCCTTGTCTCGATGAAGCAATTTCGACAATTGAATCGCAAGCTCACTCTTCTGCTTCAGCCTTAAACAACCTACTCTTCGGATACATCATCCGGTGTTACCAGCGAACTTAGCGAACTTCTTTCAGACTCCATTAAGTCTTTGGAGAAATCTATATTCAACACTGTTGCCTCACATGTTGATGGAACTGTAAAATTAATTCAAGATGAAGTGAAGACGATAACCCGAAACGTGTTAGAAAATGTTTATCTACGTTGCAAGACGATGGAAAGGATGTTCCAAGAGAAGACACAGATGCTTCACGATGGACACAATGCTAGGCTCATAAAAAGTTGTCACCACACTCAATACTGCCCACTCTGAAGCTCAAGCAAAGCATGCTTCTTTGACTACTTCTGTTGAAGCCATAACCAAACGTAGCGCCGAAGCTCAACCAAAGCTTTTTAATTTTTGTTTCGAGAGTCCGAAAAATAATTAGCAAACCGAATACACTAATTATTTCAGATATGATGATTTAAAGGTTTGGTCTGAAGGGTTTGAAAGAAGGGTATGATAGTTTTCATGTTTGGGTCGGATGGTTTTGAAAGTTAGGATCAAGGTTCTAAATGACGTGAGGCGTGACGTGGTGGCAATGTCAAGCCTCAAGTTTTACGAGCCTTGGCGAGCCATGACGTTTATCAAGTCGTGTTGTAATGTGACAATTTTATATGAATGTAAAATTATGTTATATATAAATATAAATTTATATCAAACATATTAGGTTTTTAGAAACGTTTTATCAATAATTAATAACAAAAGTTAATAAAAACTCAAATGTTTTATGTCCAATCAAGAAATGCAAGAAAAATAAGAAACAACGTGCCTCAAATAGCAAAAACTTGCCCCATAACGCGCCATGGCACGCCATGGCTCGCCTTGACATGCGTCACGCCTAGCAAAGACGCCTTAGACGTTTTCGGTACGGCTACCTCACACCTTAACTCCATGGCATGCCTTAGTGCCGCCATGACGCGTTATTTAGAACCCTGGTTAGGATCCGTAGGGGTGTTGGGTTCGGATAATTTTTCTTTTAAGCTGGTAAGTGCATCGCGTGTCCTTCAATTGCCGACAAGGATGAGGAGGTAAGTTAGTCTTCAATAAATGTTTCTCCTCTTAAAATCACACACGCAATGTACCTTCCCCGGAATTCCGTCCTTTAATTTCTCAATTTGATAAACAAATGAGATGCAATCACCATTCAAATTCACATACATCATATAATTCTTTTTGAATCCAAATTTAAGCCACGTCCTTGTACCAAAAGAAAAGAATTCAGGCTTTTTTACTTTACCATTGGACCACTGGGTTTCCATTTAACCCATCTTTACTTCTAAAACACACCAAATCATTTTAATACCTTCACCATTCAGGTCATCGTCTTCACCTTTTGCACCAACATCGATGCAGTTTCTTCTCCTTTAACACCTTCGTTGTAATCAAACCCATTGAAGGCAACCAACCCTCGTCCCTTCTGCAAGCCCTCGTCGTGGGTTCCGATCGAATCCAACACCGAAGGAAATCCATACACCTTGCCATCATCTCATTACCGTCAAAGGCTTCGGCATCAGAGTCATCTCCGATTGCTTAGCACTGAATTATGTGTAGGCTGATCACCCTTCGTCATCTACATCACCATCATCGGAATCTCCAATTCAGTTCACTTCGCCGCCTCTTTCCTTTTCATTGCCTTCGCAGCATCAAAGTAATTTCTGTTTCTTTGTAATCAGAACTTGAGATCATATTCCCAATTGACATTTTCAAACGTTCTGATATTAACCAACGAAGGCAACATTCACATCCCCATCATCAGTTCCGAAGCACAAACACGTTTTTCAAAAGACGTACGAAAATTTTGGATCAAATGGGTTTACGTCAAGAGTTTATTGTCCAAGGTAAGAAAATCGACGAAGAACATAGATTTTGAGTAATAAACCTTTGAATCGTAATTGTCCATCAGACACGATTTTTCTTATTAATTGTCCATTTCAATTCCGATAATTGACATTGGTGACTCTGAATCCCATCTACTTTCACAGTTTCGTTTCTGCAAGTCACAGATTGTGAGTAATAAACCTTTGAATCGTAAAATGGATTCGGAATCAATTGTCATTCCCGTCTAGAAAACAATCAGAGTATCATTGATGTTCATGAGTATATCATCAGTAAGTCAAAACATCGGTACCATCACACTTCATCTCCATATTTATTTAGTTTAGATTATGAATGGAACAAAATACTCATTTTGTTGGAAATGAAATAAGAACATACTGAATAATGAAAAATACTCAACGTTCATGAGGAACAACGAGATACTAATTTACGCAATCGAGGTATCAAGCATCAGATTTGAGACGCGAAGAATCAGATAAGATGTTAGGGCTAAAAACCGGATGGAAACAGATTAGACCAAGAGGAGCGGATCATGGGAAGAGTGCGGTGTTTGACGTCGTTGCACCACACCGCACCGCACCGCACCGCACCGCACCGCACGGGAACACCATCGCGGTTGGTGTGGTGAAGGAGAGGAGTTGGAAGATAAGGGGTTGGAACACCGCATGTCTCATCTCTTTTTCTCTTTCTTTTACATACACACACACGTGTGTGTATATATATATATATATATATATATATATATATATATATATATATATATATATATATATATATATATATATATATATATATATATATATATATAAAAGTGAGTGTTAGTGAGGAGATACAATTTCCTCAAATTTAAGGTGTGAGGAGTTAGTGAGGGGAATGTGAGGTGGCGTCTACGTGACACTCCAACCCTTAGGGTGAGTGGTCACAGCTCCTCTTGGTCTTAGGGTTCAAAGATTTTGGGATAACCGTAAATTCAAATGAACATGATAAAACAAATTGGGAGAATCACATGAACAATAAATTACGGCTCTGATACCAATTGTAAAGTCGGATTTGACATGTCCGGAACAATAATAACATGAAGATCGAATAAATATCCAAGGTGCCGAATGATTAATAATCAAATATGTGAGATGCACAAAAGATGAGCATAATCAAATATGTGAGATGTACAAAAGATAAGAACCGACTATATATAGGTAGGCCACCAAATTAAGGCAATGCCCAATAAACATAGTTTTACAGTGGGCCAACCAAGCTTGCAAACATCAATCCATATAGGGCCTTTGTACCCCAACAGACCCTGACCCCGAAGGTCCAGTTCCTTGGCCCATGGTGGAAGTGATGGTTGAATAAGTTGGACCCGAAGATGTGGATCCGATGACAATTCCCCTACGGACATTAGGTTTCGAATTGGAGGAGGTCTTGGAGGAATTGTGGTTAGGGTGGCAAAGGTGGTTACCTGCGTGAGTATTGGTGTTTTTGTTATTGAAGTTTTTGTTGTTGCTGTCATCGCTGCGTTTAAAGTATTGGTCCCTGAGCTGGCAGTTTCTCCCCCTTGTGAAGGATGAACCGAAGGCCACCTTGAGCACTTGGTCTGGTCCAGTTGGGAAGCTTGAGCTCTATGCATATGATCAGAGACTTGAATAAGTGGTTGAAGGGCACTCTTCATGTTGGCTACAACATTTGCTATGATAGTAGCATTGGTTGCCTTTAATCTCATTGGCAAATTCAACAACAAAAGAAGCCAATTGAGAAGCAGTCAGATCGACAATTTTTACATTTGCAACTTGCAATTCTCCCAAGAAATGATCTTTGTACCGATTGTTGAAATATTGATTCTCGATGCGAAGGTCTTCAATGGACTTTTTCATCGGCACCCGAAGACTCAAGCTTAGCAACAGCTTCTACAATCTTATTGTTTGTCATCTCCTGAAGAGATTGATATCTAGCTTCAATTTCACTCACAGCTGAAGCCAACTTCTGCTCAAGAAAATTTTGGAGAATAGCAGTTTTAATGTTGGCTTCAGTTTTAATATTGGCTTCTATTTCCGAATTTGATTATTCTATTCGAGCAGCAACATCAAGCATGGAAGGTGTATCAGAAGGAGCATATTGATTATAATCCGTTTGACTTTGTAGTAGGATGTCCAGCTTGGTGTTGAGAGTTTTGTATTTCCTGATTAACACAAAGTCATCAACATTTAGAGCTTCATCACCCGTGTCATCAATGGATATTGGTTCCATGTGAAAGGCTTCGGTTGCCTCTTCTGAAGTTGGTGGTGGTTGACGAGGAGAGAATACAGGAATACCAAAACCATCTTGAATTTCAAATTCTGGTAATAGTTTCGAAAGTAAGGGGTTCGGATGTAGAAATGGTAGATGTAATGGGTGTTGTGATTACTGTGGACGAAATGATGGGTGTATCCGAAGAGTTTGAGACTAGAGGGATATCTGAAAAGGTGGTTTGTATTGAAGTTATGATAGTTTTGATAATGTAGGGGGTCGGATGTGGGACGTGTTTCAATTGTTGAGGTGAGTGGTGCTGTTATAGGTGGAGGTGGTGAAGGTACTATAGTTTCATGAACAGGGGATTGGTGTGAAGTATCTTCAGCTTCTTCATCAGATACAATATTTTTAGAGTCCGAAGGCTCATCTAATACTGCAGTTCGTTTTGGAGATGTCTTACCCCGTTTTGAATTGGTACGCTTTAGGGGTTGTTGTGTTGCCTTTCTTTTCTTGATGACCTTCTCGTTTTCTTGACCACTTGAGCTACCAGCTCCTTTCTTCTTACCCTTCGGTTTAGAGACACCTCCAGTTTGTCTCTCAGCCGCAAGATCGCCTACAGGATAAGGTAAAGTAAGAGTTGTTCTATATTTTCCAATGATGGTATTCGAAAGTGGGACCTTGGAGATCATGGATGGAGGAATCGGACCATCAACATATCGTATTGTAGACCTTCGATAAGTATCATCAACTACAATAGCCCAGAAACGAGCATTTGCAATCTCAGTTCCTCTTTTGTTATGATTGACATGTGCCCGAAAATCAGCCCAAAGAATTGACGCGTCATCCACGGCTGCATCATAGTAGATACAGTACCACAAATTCATGAAGCTTTGGCTAGCTGAACCAAGCCTGAAGTTCTCCCAGATAAGCACCGGAGAAAAATACCAAAGAACAGTTTCCACAGTCTTGGAAGGTTGTTCTTCTTGAAGCCCCCCATAGTCTTGATTTTAGGCAGATACCCTATATCATTGAACATTCCTAGAATTTCTTCAAGGGAAGGAACAACTAGAGTTTCAGTAGTTGGCAACTGAAGGGCCCTAGAAAATCGAAGTTTGTTGAGAATGAGTCTCCTGGTGGTGTTATCGGCTTGGACAACTTCATAAGTAATTTCTGGTACATTTTCAACACTTTGGGCGAGGATTGTTGTGTAGTGGGCTTTGTAAACCAGACTTGTCGGAACAGTCGGGCAAGTGGTTAGGGGAAAGGAAAGTACTGAATGTTTCAAGCATTCAACCATAGCATCGAATGGTTCTGGGTAAAGTGCGGTATCTGTTCGTAGAAAGTAGTTCGAGTTTTGAGGCTTCAAGGTTGGAATTGACATTCCCTCGTTGGGACTGTGAGAAGCAGCATCGTGATGAACAGCCATTGTTGAGTTTGTAAAGAATAAGAAGATGAACAGTGAGGGAATTTTGCAGAGAGAATAGAGAGAGTTGTTCGCGTAAAGATTGTAACCGTTTGAATTTGGGTATTTATATGGATTGTGGTCCCAAGGGCATTAAATGCGCATGAGATTTGGTCCACTAAAATTACTCCACGTTAGCTACACAACATCCCACTAACTCTGCAAAAAATTAGGCAGTGTTTGATTTACCTCTTACTAGGTCTAGTAAGAGGTAATGTCTGACTCGGTCCGAATCAGACTGTTTGAAAACCCAAATAATTAACATCTTACTCGGTCTATTAGGTCTTACTCGGTAAGATTGAAAAAATCGCTTACTAGAAAAAAAACACGCATCCTTCCGAACTTGCCCTACCCAGTCTCCTCCTCCAACAACGATTGAACCATGAATACGCTCTGCATCCATCGACGTTATCCCACCTCCGACCAGCGTCCGCCATCGATGCTTCATCCAGCACCGTCGCCGACTATCAGAGCCAGAAAAAAGTCACGTGTAGTCTACAGCCCTAACTCGTCGCCATTCAACAACCCTCACTCGTGGCCATTGTCTATTAGGTTTGTTCTTTTCGAATCTGATGTTCATTCAAAACATATGATGTTCCATGTTCATTCAGAAAATTGATTTCATAAATTGTTCATTCAGAAAATTGATTTCAGTGATTCATCTTTTCGCATACTAGAAATTGATTTGAGAAATTGTTCGTCCACAGTGATCCCATTGAAGATTTGGTGGTTATATGATAATATGAATCGATGGCATATTGATTATTTATACTACGTTCTTGGTGGAATTAGTGTGGGGGTATTTGTGATGTATATACATTTAGCCAAATCTTATGTCTATAATCGAGGAAGAGGTTTGTAACGTTACTGAAATAAGTACATTGTGTGAAGATTTGGTTTGAATTGTTGTTATGGTTGCATTTATCTTTTTATTAATATGAAAAACATACGAAAACCAATGAAATCCTTTTGATACCCAAGTCTCTTGGTTAGTTGGTTTTATCAAAATATTCGATTGTTACAAACTGTGACTAACTTTTTTTTGGATTTAACGACCGAGGGACTATATTGGTAACAAAATAAGTAAAAGGGTAACATGGTCATTTTCATCATTCAACAAATTCAATCAGATGTATAATCAAACAGTATGGTTTCAGTCAGAGGCTGACTCAATCCGAGCTTCTGACTCAGTCAGGCCTCTAACTCAGTTAGATCTAACTCAGTTAGATCTAACTCGGTCAGTAATTGCCAAACACAACCTTAAGCGTTATTGTGTCACTCAATGATTGTTTTGAATTTCAAAATCAAACCGCCCTATTTGTTAGAATATTTTCATTAGGATTGAACGATATTTAGGGTAACATAATTGCGAATTTAATGACCAATGATTTAATTTTATTTGTGTCATAAATGTCAAAAGTCATTTAACATTAAATGTTTTCGGATCATAAAAGACATTCAATGTTATTTGAGACAAATTCATGAAGATACACAAGTAAAATGCAATCCTTCGGGTAAGAAGAGTGAATTTCCTTCAGATATGTATAAAGAAATAGTTTTGAAATGTACAAAGGCAATCATTTTGTCACAGCCATGATAATCAACACAAGGCGCAAAAATAAGATTTTTCTTTGAAGATGCATTGTAAATCTTTGACTTGGTTCTCTGAAATTTGTATAAAAACAATATTTATCATATTTGAATTTAGAGGCATCCAGATCATGTTGGAAGTTCATTTTTCAATCCGAAGAATTTTTCATTGAACATCAGTCAAAATTTGGCTAAGTCTAACCACCCAATGTTATATCCAAGTTCGCATTTTTTATTATTTTCGAATTTTGATCTTCAATTGATTGTTTCAAAATTTTCTTGGTAAAATGAGGTTAACAATCACTACATTAAAATTTAACAATGATTTTTCTTTCATGAATTGAACATTAGAAGAATGTTGGAAATTTTGACATAAACTTCGAAGAACTTTTGAGAAATTTATCCCATTTCATTAGATGAAGTATTTGGACACATTTCCCTGATGACAAGCCTTTGGGATTTGTGCACTACTCCAACTTTGTCACTGAAGACCGATTACTTGAGATGTTCATACTCTTTAAAAGGTACTTGACTATGTTATAGGAGCTCCTTGTATTTTCATTTAAGAAAGAGTAGTATGCCTTGAAGTATAGATTTTGTACTTAACTTTTGTTTCTTTGATTGCACATTTTGCAATTGATTTTTGTCGTTTGGCTTTTGGAATTGTATTTTCTTTGAATTTGTTTTTGTTGGATATGTCATCCGAAGGGCAAGCTTTTGAAAATTCACCAAATGATTCATTTGTTGGGGATTTGAATATTTCTCATAAAATTTTCCTTTACTCCATATAGCTCAATTGTGTAACAAAAGTGAAAAACATTCTCAAATTTGTTATTAGACATTACAAGTTTCCTTTATGAAGAAAGCTTCGAGAATGATTAACAGAATCTAAAATCAAACTTTTATCCTTTTATCATGATTTTCCAAAGAAATGAAGTCATTTTTGATCACATGCATATCTTGAAAACAGATTTTAGGATTATCTTGCTCATGTGAGGATTTGAATCACGTATTTGACTTATTTGGATTGCAACAAAAAGAAGTATCAACATTAAACTGTCTAAGGTTGCAAAATTATCTTCTGTTGATGAGAAAACATTTGGTACTTAAAATGAAAGTTGACAATTAGACCATTATTAATGAGATTTTACTGATCCAAGGGCATCCGAAGGTTCGGATGTCTTCAGACATGAAAAATTGCTTTATTTGCTAAGAAAAAGAAAAAGAAAGAATGTGCAAATCTAATGTCAGGTGAGAGTATCTCCATCAATCATTCCCAGTCTATGAACTATTCAGGTGAATGCCCTCTCATCGAATACCTTGGTGAAAATATCAGCTAATTGTTCTTGAGTATGCATAAAATGAACTTCAATGTTTTTTCTTCAACATGACTTTTGATAAAGTGACAGTGAAGGACTATATGCTTTGTCATGGAATATTGAACATGATTATGACAAATTCGTATTGCACTTTGTGAATCACAAAACAATGGTACCCTTCGCATGTTAATTACATAATCTTTAAGTTGACTTTGAATCCAGATTATATATGAAGTACAGGCTGTAACTGCTACATATTCAGCTTGAGCAGTTGATATGTATACGCATGTTTGTTTCTTTGATTACCCGCTGATGAGTTTTCCATCCAGAAATTGACAACCTCTGGATGTGCTCTTGGGATTAATAGAACAACCCTAGATCCGAATCTAAATATGCTTGAATGTAGAAGCCTAAATTTGTAGGGTACCAAAGGCCATATGCAGGTGTATGATGTAGATATCTAAAGATTGTCTTTACAGTTACAAGGTGAGGTTCTCATGGATCTAATTGATATCGAGCATAATTACACACTGAAAACATAATACCTGGCCTGCTAGATGTAAGATAAAGCAGTGATCCAATCATACTCATGTAGTTTTGAAGATTGACCTTCGGTTTGTCCAACGAAGGGTTCAACCTTGTACCTACAGCCATTGGAACTTTGGCATTTGAACAGTTAGCATTCAAAAGCGCTCAAGGAGCCTTCGGGTGTAATTCCGTTGATTGACAAAAATGCCCTCTTTAGATTGTTTGACTTGAAATCCAAGGAAAAAGTTAATTTTCCCCATCATGCTCATCTAAAATTTGCTTTTCATTAGATTTAAATTTTTTTTTAAGGAATGATTAGTGGATTCGAAGATGATGTCATCGACGTAAATTTGGACCAACATAAGATGTTGTCCAACTTTCTTTCTAAAAAGCGTTGGATCCACTGAACCTTGCTTAAAGCTTGATTGTTTTAAATTTTTTGTCAAGGTCTCATACCAAGCAAGAGGAGCTTGTTTTAAACCATAAACAGCTCCGTCCAAAATATAACAGTGATATGTATGTTCTTTAATTATAAAGCCAGGTGGTTGTTCAACAAAGACCGTTTCCTTAAGATCCCCATTCAAAAAGGCACATTTGACATCCATTTGATCGACATCAAAGTTTTTTTGTGCAGCATAAGCTAAAAATATCTGAAAGGACTCAAATCTGGCAACATGTGTGAAGGTATCTTCATAGTCAATGCCTTCCTGTTGACAATAGCCTTTGAAAACCAACCTTGCCTTATTTCGGATCACATTACCTTCGGTGTCAAGCTTATTATGATATACCCATTTCAGACCTACAATCGAAGGATTTGCTGGTTTTGGAATGAGTCTCCATACTTTGTTTCTTTCAAACTCATATACACATGCAAGATGGACTAATCTTTTTGAACCATCTTCGGAATAATCTTCATAAGCAACACATTCATCCGGAATTTGAATCTTTGATTTTACAATTCCTTTGCTTCCATTTGACTTTAAAATTCAGTTTGATCACAGTCAGAAATGTTTTTTTGCCTTTGTCATTCGAAGGTAATTGAAATAAGCCTTCAGATGGTGATTCAGATAGCAAGGAAGACATTATCATTGTTAAAGACGAACAATCAATTTTCTCCTTTCCGAATTAGAATCCGTTTCAATATTGCATTCAGGAATATCTTTAATTAAAGGAATTGATTTTTTGAGGATTGGCACATATTTGGTAATAGTTTCAACAAATCATTGGCAGTTAAGATTTTTTCTACTTAAACTAAACCATGATCATACAAACTATTTGGCATTTCATACTTTGATACTATCGATTCACATTCATACGAAATCTTATCAACTTCCTTAAGATCAAACTCAATGAAGGGTAGTAATTTCCTTTGTTGAACAGTGCACACATCAGATGAATGATAAATTCTAAAGAAAGGGCTAAAACACCAAAATATTGCAGTAGAAGGGAATAATCCCTTACTCATAATTTGATGAGCATCATTGTCTTTGAAGGAGTAGACCACCTCCTCAGGATTGTTGAGAAGTCCTTGGTTTATGAAATCCGCGATGATGGGAGTCTTTGAACGACGGGCTTTCTTGCTGATGGTCGCAAATAGAAACCAAAAGAAAGAAGGAAGAAGTACGTACTTAGAAGACCTGCAGGAAACGAATCAAGCAACGCGTGAATAATCTTCGGTAATCAACATCTCGAATGACCAATGAAATTATGTAACAATCTCCCCCTTTTTATGATCAACGAGATCATAAAACCATCAAATGGTCATGAGAACACGCTCGATCCAAAAAGTCAATCTAAAACTCCCTCTCGAAAAATGAGTAATAATCGTCAATCCTTTTCAAAATTAATAAAGCGACTTTGATCTTCAATAGTGGTGGCCCAAAAGTTTATTCCGATCATAAATCACCGTTCCAGCCCAATTCAGAATGTTGAGGTTGTAATATGTCAGCCCAAATTCGATAAAAGTCCAAATCGAAGAATAGCGCATGAAACATAATCGGAACTAATTTTGATGTGAACGGAAAGCCCAACAAAAGTGAATCAAAATTAGTTGCTGATAATTTTACATGATCACAATTAAGCCACGTAATTCATTTTTGACTTCCCATATTAAATGCCCAAGTTTGTTGTAATTTTAATCCAAGAAAAAAATAAGATCAATATTAATTGGAGTAAATTACAATTTTAGTCCATGTGGTTTGCATGAAATTTCACTTTTGGTCATCGTTTCGTTTTTTCACGCTGATGGTCCCTGAACTACACTTTTCCTTACAGTATTGGTCCCTTGGCCTAGTAAAAAGACCAATATACCCTTTTTAATTTCTTTTTCTTTTTTCTTTTAGTGTATTATTTATTAAATGAATTAAAGAAGAAGAAAAAAAACCAAACCCAACCCCGTCCCCCACTTTCCGTCTATCTCTCTCACCGTTGGGGTCTGTCTTCATCGTTGTCAAATTCACAGTCATGGCATCCATCGTTAAACAAGGTTGTGCGATTGGCTGAAATGCTTGTACCCAGACTCCATCGATCCGGCCCTCGTGTAATTCGACATTTGATTTTTGAACTCTTTTGCCACAAGATCGTAAAGGAGATTATTCATGACCGTGAAGTATGTGCCGGAATCAATGATGGTTCCGCCGTTGCCGTCAGTTCCGGGCACCAGAAACCCATACGGAATCTTCACTGTTCTACCACCGACGATGATTTTCCGGAGGTTTACATAGTAGTAATCCTGAAAAGCCGAGCTGGAATTCCCTGGGTTTTTCTCAAACATGGTATAACTGATTCCTGTACTTCCGGTGGTGGAATCTGAAGAATTTCGAACGAGAACAGGCTCGCTGCTCACCAGCGCGTCGTCAAACCAGTTAGAGATTAAACAATATGAAAACGTTTTTAAACCCAACTGATCGGGTAAAGAAGAAGGCCCACGTCGTGTTTTCTTATACTTTTCACTCCTTATCAACATGGGTTTTCTGTTTCTGATATCGATTCCCCGGCACCTCTGATGTAGACGACTGCTTAAACATCCATTTTTCTGGCGAGATTGATTTTATTGAGTCCCTTTGCAGATATTAATGTGAGCTCTAATGATCTGTCCGCTTTAAGAAAAGACCTCGACTCCTCCTTAGATCCTTATCCCTCACCTACTCGACTACTCCAGGCATGGTTTTTATTCTGTATGCTTGCATCTGTCGATTTCTTGCCCTTATTTCATTTTCAAATACAAATCGTGATGACGAATTTAGTTTCTCTCTCAATCAATTTTTATACGTAGCTAACAACCATGGAATCAAAATCCTCACAAGATGAAGAAACCCAGAAGAAGACGGTGGTGAGAGAGAGGGGGGTGGGGGTGGGGGTGGAGGGTTTAGGGTATTTTTCTTTTTTTTTTAATTCCCAAAATAAAAAAGTTTTAAAAGAAAAAAGAAAAAGAAATTAAAAAGGGTATATTGGTCTTTTTACCTGGCCAAGGGACCAATAGTGTAAGCAAAAGTTGTAACACCCCTTTCTCAAAACCATAATTTAATATAGTTTATATTACAAAACATTTTACAAAACGTGACCATGAAAAGTCACCAAAATTTTTTTATAAACTTTATTCTGAAAGGGTATTACAGACTCAATACAGAAAACCATAATTTAAACTTACTGTATACACACTGGTCCCACTCCAGCTCCTGCTCATCTCACCTAAGTACATAGCATTTAAAAATAATACGTGAGACATAAAGTCTCGTGAGTAATATGGGTTTTAGACCCAAAACTTTTCTGCTTTAAAACTTGAAATATAACAAGTAAACTACTAGAACTTATTTCATAATAAATCTCAAATCTCTTTTCTTTTCTATCTTCAAAACTCAAAAATACTTTCTTTCTCAAAATTTCTTTCTTTTATCAAAACTGTATTCTTTCTCAAAACCACTTTCTTTTATCAAAACTGTATTCTTTCTCAAAACTACTTTCTTTTATCAAAACTGTATTCTTTCTCAAAACTACTTTCTTTTATCAAAACTGTATTCTTTCTCGTTTTCTAGTGACCAACTGAAACTTATGAATTAATTTAGTTTAATTCATTCTACTAGCTCACCTCGCGGGACAGAACAGATCCGCCCGCTAGGTTATGCTCAATCTGTCTCCCCTTTGTGACTTGGAACGGATTCAAGCACAAGGGTATACTAAGCTAGACAACTACTTCGCGACGGGAGGTACCATCCCAGTAGTGTCTTCTGATCCCCCGATTATGTGGGTGATCCTAGTCCGGACAACTGGCTCATACTTCTTTCTTTCTTTAATTCTTACTTCATTTCATCTCAAATTGGTCAAAATGGGACACAATTTGTAAACAACTCTTACTCAAACATTTTATAACTCTTTACTGAAAATACTTTTAAAAAAAACTGATTTTGACAACTTAGTTCCCATAAGGAACTTCTTTCAAAATACTTTGCAAACCATACTTTAAAAATCTGTTTTAAACACTAAGCCCTTGTATAGAGCTTCATTCAAAACTATTTTCCAAACTTTAGTATTTATAAACATTTGTAAATCTTACTTTTATGAAAATAACATATTGCTATGTACTATAGAAATCCTCATAAAACTCACCTTGGTTTTACTACGGTTCACTAGGCTTCACGTACGCCTTTTCCTTTCCCGTGCTCAATAACGTTTGAAGCACCACCTATACAAGTAGTATATATAAATACCCAATATAATTAACTCTATAATGCTAAAGTCTCATATAACATAACTCTAGGTTATAATAAATGTATAGCCATTAATAAACTCGTTTAATGGTTTTCTCCGAAATACGCGTATATTGCTATAGTACCCCCGAGGGGTTGTATTTCAGTTCCGACTCTTTTCCATGAAATCTTAGGCCATATTAGACTTGTGTTTCAAATTTGGAGTTCATTGGACAAGTCTAGCTCAAATTCTAAAAATCAAGTTTTGACGTGAATAGTGATTTTAGCCACTGCCGCTACAGTGACTTTTCCGCAAGGTCGGATTACGGATTTGACCATTCCCGACATGTTCTTATACCATTTTAGGGTTATGGCTAAAATTTCAGATCAATCGGACATGTCTAGCTATGGTTTCTAGCGTTTGGATTTCTAACATTTTTAACATTTTTGGTCCCTGTCTGAAGGGCACTGTAGCACGCAGTGCACTGTAGCACGCAGTTTTCACCCATTAAGTCCTTAATCTATGTCTTAATCATATGGGGTTTGTTCATTGACTAAAACCCTCCATTAGTACAAGGTTTTAAGCTATTAAAATCGTTTGAATCAATCAAATGCAAGAATTGAAGTTCTTGACCAAACTTGAAATTTCTCAAGAATAGCAATCTACTTCTATGTTTTAGAGTTAAATTCTTAACTAATGACTTATTGGAAGCATTAGCTACTTAACCCACATGATTCTTAACTGAAATTGCAGTTTCAATTCCATTCAAGAACCAATTCAAGCATACGTATTATAACATTTCTAAACTTCTTTCATTAAGCCATTTAGACTTCTATCCTGTTATTTAACACTTCTAATTACTCATAAAACATCCATATATGCTAAGAATGGTTTTCTTTCAATTCTTTGATCGTTATATTAACATATACATTCATATTCCTAAGTGGGACAGAATCTGCCGAAACAGGATACCATGTACGAAAAACGGCATAACTCACTCTAGAAGAATCGAAACGACTCACCGCTTTTTGATTTAGAAACTAGACATCTGTAGGTTTCTTTTCATGTATGAAACATAATTTTTGGCCTTGTAGATTTGTACAGTTTTACAGTTTAAGTTGGCGTAAAAATTCTGTCAGAATACTTTCTTACTTTCATTCTTATTATTATATAACTTATGAAATTACAATTTCATTTACTTCTTATTCTTTTTCATACATATGCTTAAAAGGTCATTATTTAACCTATTAAGCACTTAATTCATTAGTCCTTTCCAAAGGAATCATTCCAATTCCTTATCTAACCATTTCTAATGAAACTTCAACCATGGAATCATCAATTCCATTCCATTCGGCAAAATTCCAGTTTTTATTCAAACTTCCATTTTATTAATTGAAACTTTTAGGAAACCACTTCTAATGGTTTCTTCATACTTAAACATCATTTATGACTCATTCTAACCAACTCTTTATGTCAAATTAACATTTTGATCTTAAACTCAAATTTCTAGGGTTTAATTGCATATGAAATCACCAAACTTGATTTTAAGTTATCCATATGTTGGATAATGATCAAGATGTGATTAGAAACATAACCCAACTACTTTTACTTGTTTTTATACCATGA
Source organism: Cichorium intybus (assembly GCA_023525715.1). NCBI lineage: Eukaryota > Viridiplantae > Streptophyta > Magnoliopsida > Asterales > Asteraceae > Cichorium > Cichorium intybus. The sequence continues at coordinate 53,712,505 of CM042017.1, forward strand.
AATCATAGATTCCAAGTTTCTTCCAAAAATTTCCATTTTTGACATTTTTACCCAAAATATGAAATTACTTGAATTTAACAACTAGGACTGATTTATTACTTCTATTAAGACATATTAAACTCATTAAGAACCATTGAAACCAACTTGTTCTTACAAACCCGTTAGTTAGGGTTCTTGAGCTCAAATTCTTATTTCTTGATTTTTTTAACACATTCAATGGTTACACTAGGTTTATATGATGACTAAGACACAAATTAAGGCTAGGAATCATAGGATAATCCTCCTCTAGCCACTGAAATTTCGAAGCTACAGTAACCCGCATACGGGAAATGAGTTAAACAACCCTAAAAACATGTTTACTAACCTTAGAAGGCTTGGAATTCTTCAATTCCAAGTGAATTGCATTCACTTCCTCCAACTCTTCAAGGATCGGTCTCTCTTGGCACTCTCTAGAACTCTCCCGTAGCTGAAATGAGTTCACAGTGAGGAGAGTGCAGATTTTTCTTCCTATTTATACTTCATCACTTTGCTCTATTGACAATCTAGCCCCTCTAGTTCCACTTTTCCCAAAATGGCACAATAACTCATTTTATAACATTATAAGTTTTATTTTCTTTCATTCTTGCCCCAAAATTATATTTTCATTACATAGAAGTCATTTGTATGCCAAATGACCATTTTGCCCTTTTTACCAATTTCTACCATTACGGCATCGTTCAAACCCAAATTTTACATATTTTTATTTTATAGGTTTTACCATTATTTTCGGGTTCTTACAATCTCCCCTCCTTAAGGGGATTCCGTCCCCGGAATCTTTTCGTACTATACATGGTATGTATATATTTTCTATAGGTATACCTTTTTTTTAGGGGATTGATCTTTCATTTCCCTCAACTTTCAATCTTTTAATTACATTTCTAAAAGTTTATACTCTTAGAGGTTATCCCTCTTCTAGACTTCTTCCTTATAAGAGATATACAAGTATCTCTTTAAAACCTTACATTTGTTTAAATAACTGAAATACATTTTTCGTCATTTTACTCTACTTTCTTTATAATATTTCAAAATACTTATAACATATTTAATACTTTTTTTTAAATGACCAAAATACTCTTTCAGTCATTTTTTATCCGTTTCCTCAACTTTTGGTTGCTCGCTCATACTTCACACTCTATGTTCTAATTATATTCCTTTTACCTCATTTCATTCATATACAAATCTCTTAGTAAAACTTATTTTACAAAATGGTTTCATACTTCCATGCATTTATCAAAAATAGCAACATACTTTGCACTCATTCTCATATCTTTATTAAAAACCCGTGAGACTATACTCATTATATTCTTTATTTATAAACTTTTCCAAATACAATTAAACATAATTTGGATTCGTACAAAATTCAGAAAATACACTAAATCTTTCTTTACAAAATTCTGTCCCCTAACGGGTAGTTTACTTAAACTAGATTTTTTTTTTATTTCCACATTCTTTTCATTCTTCCCTTATAATTTTATTCATTTGTTTTCAATCTTCTTTTTTTTTCTCATTCCTTTACCCCTACATTGTTACGTAGATAATTTACTGGTATTCCTTCCTTATAGAAGTTTTACAACTTCTTATCTTTTATATATTTGATTCTTTAATTCTTTTAAACTACAAATTTATTCTTTATCACTCTCAACGACTTCCGGTTCATTTCGATTTTTAAGGAATAAATTCTCTTCCTTTCTTTATACTTTACATTCTCATATTCTTTCTTATTTACTAAGAAGAAATATAGCTAACATCTTTTAACTGTCATTTACTTCTAAAAAAAAAAATTAAATTACTACTTCTATAGACAGCTTAAGTTTTACCTTTTACCATTCATTACTCTTTACTTGTTATGGCTAATGCCAAAAATAGCTTTTACCTTTCTTATTACCCCAACTGCATCATAATAACGCGTCAATAAAGACTTGCATTTCTGACTCAACAATTACTTGTTTTATCTCATCATACTTATTAAGCATACACTGGTTTCATAATCATATAGATTACCACCATTTTTTTTCATAGACATTCAATCTTTACGTCTCATACATTTTACTTATAACTTTCTAGGCTTTAAGCCTAAATTTCTTTCATCATATCTTTACCATTTCTTTCTATGTGTCATGAGGCTACATGCCTAACACATTACATTATTTATTTATTTATACTTCATTTCTTCACACCCTTTACTTTTACGTATTTTAAGGCGATATACACTATACATTTTGGTACATCATTATATATTTCATATTTCATATAAGACTTACTTCTTATGTATCTTTAGGTGATACACAACTGCCATTTATTTTCTCATTATCTTTCATTCTTTCGTATTTCGAGGCGCTATGCCAAGTACATTATCTGACTCTTTTGCTTCACACTTTATAGTATTCTAATTAGAATACCTATTTTATAACCACCTTTATACTTTTATACATGATATAAGTCCCAAAACTTACCCATTATTTTATACTTATAAGCATGTATACACATACACATACTTCCTTATGTTTCATCATTACTAACCATGTACTGACCAATTCTCACCATCTTTGAATACTTTTTTTTATATTCATTTAGAAGTAGTAACTTCCTGTCTCTTTATTTTAGTTCTTATCTCATCTTTGACTCTTTGTCTAATACTTATCTAGTTATTCGCTTTTATTCTTTATCTCATATTATTTATAACTCTCAGTCATTTTTCTCACATTCTTTCGGTTATCCTTTTATCATTCACAGTTCTTCTTATATGTAGTTTATATGGTCACCAAATCTGATTCCAATGACCATTTCTTTGATAACTGTCTTTATATTCTTCTCATTATCATCATTGTCTGTCTTATCTTTAACTTCTCGCCTAACACTTGATTAGGCATTCAATCTCCATTTCTCAATTCATTTTCTTACATTATAACAATGCAACTTACTCATGGTCTTTAACGATTTTTTTTATTACTTTCTCATTCAGGTAACTTACTTTGTTATGTTACTCATTATAGTACACTTCAGACTTAGTTATTTGCTCCAACTATTAGATGTCTTTACTTGTCATATTACTTTCGACTTTGGAAGTCACGACTTCCCATTTCTTACACTTTCATTTCTGTCCTTGATTCCTTATCTAATACTTGATTAAGTATTTTGCTTTCGTTTTATATTAACATATTTAATCATAACTTTTTATATACATACCTTAATCTCTTGGTTGTCCATGGACAACACATCATACTACTTCTCAATATTTATTCTGTACTCTTTTTATACCTCTTTTGGGTTTGTCTACAATTACAAACCCAGTTCATTTCTTTTTTTTTCTTTTCCCGATTAAATGTTTTCAATATATTTATACCTTCTGGCCATGTCTCTTTTACTGGTTCCTCTCATACTGTCTGATGTTCCATTACATATACTTTACATTATTTCTCACATTATACGGTGGTTATCACAACCACATATTTGAACTTTTCTCCGTCATTACCTTTTTATACTTGTCATCTTATTTTCAATACTCTTCACTCATACTTTCTTATGCTTTATTACACATATACTTTATACTAATTCGTATAGGATATGTGGTTTTCCCCACTACATACTTCATATTTGTTACTTCATCTTTAACTCTTTCCTTTTATACTTTAGTATTTTCAGGCATACTTGATTTTATTATATAGGTATATCAAACCTATGCCCCTCAAACCTTCTACACCCATCACTTACAGATTCACACGATTCCTGTGTGGTTCCACCAAACTCAAATATATATCCTGTGATTATGATAGTACGGGCCCATATTATTATAACCACCTATACATATTTACTTCCAGCTTTACCACCAGGACTCATGTTCCACTGTTTCGGGTTTACCTCCACTTCTACTTACTTTCAACTTCATATTTAAGTATGTATCCTACTTAACTCCTGCACAGTTTAAGTCTAGGTTCAAGTACTGACACCTAGTTCGCTTAAACTATGGCTCTGATACCAAAACTGTAACACCCCTTTCTCAAAACCATAATTTAATATAGTTTATATTACAAAACATTTTACAAAACGTGACCATGAAAAGTCACCAAAATTTTTTTATAAACTTTATTCTGAAAGGGTATTACAGACTCAATACAGAAAACCATAATTTAAACTTACTGTATACACACTGGTCCCACTCCAGCTCCTGCTCATCTCACCTAAGTACATAGCATTTAAAAATAATACGTGAGACATAAAGTCTCGTGAGTAATATGGGTTTTAGACCCAAAACTTTTCTGCTTTAAAACTTGAAATATAACAAGTAAACTACTAGAACTTATTTCATAATAAATCTCAAATCTCTTTTCTTTTCTATCTTCAAAACTCAAAAATACTTTCTTTCTCAAAATTTCTTTCTTTTATCAAAACTGTATTCTTTCTCAAAACCACTTTCTTTTATCAAAACTGTATTCTTTCTCAAAACTACTTTCTTTTATCAAAACTGTATTCTTTCTCGTTTTCTAGTGACCAACTGAAACTTATGAATTAATTTAGTTTAATTCATTCTACTAGCTCACCTCGCGGGACAGAACAGATCCACCCGCTAGGTTATGCTCAATCTGTCTCCCCTTTGTGACTTGGAACGGATTCAAGCACAAGGGTATACTAAGCTAGACAACTACTTCGCGACGGGAGGTACCATCCCAGTAGTGTCTTCTGATCCCCCGATTATGTGGGTGATCCTAGTCCGGACAACTGGCTCATACTTCTTTCTTTCTTTAATTCTTACTTCATTTCATCTGAAATTGGTCAAAATGGGACACAATTTGTAAACAACTCTTACTCAAACATTTTATAACTCTTTACTGAAAATACTTTTAAAAAAAACTGATTTTGACAACTTAGTTCCCATAAGGAACTTCTTTCAAAATACTTTGCAAACCATACTTTAAAAATCTGTTTTAAACACTAAGCCCTTGTATAGAGCTTCATTCAAAACTATTTTCCAAACTTTAGTATTTATAAACATTTGGAAATCTTACTTTTATGAAAATAACATATTGCTATGTACTATAGAAATCCTCATAAAACTCACCTTGGTTTTACTACGGTTCACTAGGCTTCACGTACGCCTTTTCCTTTCCCGTGCTCAATAACGTTTGAAGCACCACCTATACAAGTAGTATATATAAATACCCAATATAATTAACTCTATAATGCTAAAGTCTCATATAACATAACTCTAGGTTATAATAAATGTATAGCCATTAATAAACTCGTTTAATGGTTTTCTCCGAAATACGCGTATATTGCTATAGTACCCCCGAGGGGTTGTATTTCAGTTCCGACTCTTTTCCATGAAATCTTAGGCCATATTAGACTTGTGTTTCAAATTTGGAGTTCATTGGACAAGTCTAGCTCAAATTCTAAAAATCAAGTTTTGACGTGAATAGTGATTTTAGCCACTGCCGCTACAGTGACTTTTCCGCAAGGTCGGATTACGGATTTGACCATTCCCGACATGTTCTTATACCATTTTAGGGTTATGGCTAAAATTTCAGATCAATCGGACATGTCTAGCTATGGTTTCTAGCGTTTGGATTTCTAACATTTTTAACATTTTTGGTCCCTGTCTGAAGGGCACTGTAGCACGCAGTGCACTGTAGCACGCAGTTTTCACCCATTAAGTCCTTAATCTATGTCTTAATCATATGGGGTTTGTTCATTGACTAAAACCCTCCATTAGTACAAGGTTTTAAGCTATTAAAATCGTTTGAATCAATCAAATGCAAGAATTGAAGTTCTTGACCAAACTTGAAATTTCTCAAGAATAGCAATCTACTTCTATGTTTTAGAGTTAAATTCTTAACTAATGACTTATTGGAAGCATTAGCTACTTAACCCACATGATTCTTAACTGAAATTGCAGTTTCAATTCCATTCAAGAACCAATTCAAGCATACGTATTATAACATTTCTAAACTTCTTTCATTAAGCCATTTAGACTTCTATCCTGTTATTTAACACTTCTAATTACTCATAAAACATCCATATATGCTAAGAATGGTTTTCTTTCAATTCTTTGATCGTTATATTAACATATAAATTCATATTCCTAAGTGGGACAGAATCTGCCGAAACAGGATACCATGTACGAAAAACGGCATAACTCACTCTAGAAGAATCGAAACGACTCACCGCTTTTTGATTTAGAAACTAGACATCTGTAGGTTTCTTTTCATGTATGAAACATAATTTTTGGCCTTGTAGATTTGTACAGTTTTACAGTTTAAGTTGGCGTAAAAATTCTGTCAGAATACTTTCTTACTTTCATTCTTATTATTATATAACTTATGAAATTACAATTTCATTTACTTCTTATTCTTTTTCATACATATGCTTAAAAGGTCATTATTTAACCTATTAAGCACTTAATTCATTAGTCCTTTCCAAAGGAATCATTCCAATTCCTTATCTAACCATTTCTAATGAAACTTCAACCATGGAATCATCAATTCCATTCCATTCGGCAAAATTCCAGTTTTTATTCAAACTTCTATTTTATTAATTGAAACTTTTAGGAAACCACTTCTAATGGTTTCTTCATACTTAAACATCATTTATGACTCATTCTAACCAACTCTTTATGTCAAATTAACATTTTGATCTTAAACTCAAATTTCTAGGGTTTAATTGCATATGAAATCACCAAACTTGATTTTAAGTTATCCATATGTTGGATAATGATCAAGATGTGATTAGAAACATAACCCAACTACTTTTACTTGTTTTTATACCATGAAATCATAGATTCCAAGTTTCTTCCAAAAATTTCCATTTTTGACATTTTTACCCAAAATATGAAATTACTTGAATTTAACAACTAGGACTGATTTATTACTTCTATTAAGACATATTAAACTCATTAAGAACCATTGAAACCAACTTGTTCTTACAAACCCGTTAGTTAGGGTTCTTGAGCTCAAATTCTTATTTCTTGATTTTTTTAACACATTCAATGGTTACACTAGGTTTATATGATGACTAAGACACAAATTAAGGCTAGGAATCATAGGATAATCCTCCTCTAGCCACTGAAATTTCGAAGCTACAGTAACCCACATACGGGAAATGGGTTAAACAACCCTAAAAACATGTTTACTAACCTTAGAAGGCTTGGAATTCTTCAATTCCAAGTGAATTGCATTCACTTCCTCCAACTCTTCAAGGATCGGTCTCTCTTGGCACTCTCTAGAACTCTCCCGTAGCTGAAATGAGTTCACAGTGAGGAGAGTGCAGATTTTTCTTCCTATTTATACTTCATCACTTTGCTCTATTGACAATCTAGCCCCTCTAGTTCCACTTTTCCCAAAATGGCACAATAACTCATTTTATAACATTATAAGTTTTATTTTCTTTCATTCTTGCCCCAAAATTATATTTTCATTACATAGAAGTCATTTGTATGCCAAATGACCATTTTGCCCTTTTTACCAATTTCTACCATTACGGCATCGTTCAAACCCAAATTTTACATATTTTTATTTTATAGGTTTTACCATTATTTTCGGGTTCTTACAATCTCCCCTCCTTAAGGGGATTCCGTCCCCGGAATCTTTTCGTACTATACATGGTATGTATATATTTTCTATAGGTATACCTTTTTTTTAGGGGATTGATCTTTCATTTCCCTCAACTTTCAATCTTTTAATTACATTTCTAAAAGTTTATACTCTTAGAGGTTATCCCTCTTCTAGACTTCTTCCTTATAAGAGATATACAAGTGTCTCTTTAAAACCTTACATTTGTTTAAATAACTGAAATACATTTTTCGTCATTTTACTCTACTTTCTTTATAATATTTCAAAATACTTATAACATATTTAATACTTTTTTTTAAATGACCAAAATACTCTTTCAGTCATTTTTTTATCCGTTTCCTCAACTTTTGGTTGCTCGCTCATACTTCACACTCTATGTTCTAATTATATTCCTTTTACCTCATTTCATTCATATACAAATCTCTTAGTAAAACTTATTTTACAAAATGGTTTCATACTTCCATGCATTTATCAAAAATAGCAACATACTTTGCACTCATTCTCATATCTTTATTAAAAACCCGTGAGACTATACTCATTATATTTTTTATTTATAAACTTTTCCAAATACAATTAAACATAATTTGGATTCGTACAAAATTCAGAAAATACACTAAATCTTTCTTTACAAAATTCTGTCCCCTAACGGGTAGTTTACTTAAACTAGATTTTTTTTTTATTTCCACATTCTTTTCATTCTTCCCTTATAATTTTATTCATTTGTTTTCAATCTTCTTTTTTTTTCTCATTCCTTTACCCCTACATTGTTACGTAGATAATTTACTGGTATTCCTTCCTTATAGAAGTTTTACAACTTCTTATCTTTTATATATTTGATTCTTTAATTCTTTTAAACTACAAATTTATTCTTTATCACTGTCAACGACTTCCGGTTCATTTCGATTTTTAAGGAATAAATTCTCTTCCTTTCTTTATACTTTACATTCTCATATTCTTTCTTATTTACTAAGAAGAAATATAGCTAACATCTTTTAACTGTCATTTACTTCTAAAAAAAAAATTAAATTACTACTTCTATAGACAGCTTAAGTTTTACCTTTTACCATTCATTACTCTTTACTTGTTATGGCTAATGCCAAAAATAGCTTTTACCTTTCTTATTACCCCAACTGCATCATAATAACGCGTCAATAAAGACTTGCATTTCTGACTCAACAATTACTTGTTTTATCTCATCATACTTATTAAGCATACACTGGTTTCATAATCATATAGATTACCACCATTTTTTTTCATAGACATTCAATCTTTACGTCTCATACATTTTACTTATAACTTTCTAGGCTTTAAGCCTAAATTTCTTTCATCATATCTTTACCATTTCTTTCTATGTGTCATGAGGCTACATGCCTAACACATTACATTATTTATTTATTTATACTTCATTTCTTCACACCCTTTACTTTTACGTATTTTAAGGCGATATACACTATACATTTTGGTACATCATTATATATTTCATATTTCATATAAGACTTACTTCTTATGTATCTTTAGGTGATACACAACTGCCATTTATTTTCTCATTATCTTTCATTCTTTCGTATTTCGAGGCGCTATGCCAAGTACATTATCTGACTCTTTTGCTTCACACTTTATAGTATTCTAATTAGAATACCTATTTTATAACCACCTTTATACTTTTATACATGATATAAGTCCCAAAACTTACCCATTATTTTATACTTATAAGCATGTATACACATACACATACTTCCTTATGTTTCATCATTACTAACCATGTACTGACCAATTCTCACCATCTTTGAATACTTTTTTTTATATTCATTTAGAAGTAGTAACTTCCTGTCTCTTTATTTTAGTTCTTATCTCATCTTTGACTCTTTGTCTAATACTTATCTAGTTATTCGCTTTTATTCTTTATCTCATATTATTTATAACTCTCAGTCATTTTTCTCACATTCTTTCGGTTATCCTTTTATCATTCACAGTTCTTCTTATATGTAGTTTATATGGTCACCAAATCTGATTCCAATGACCATTTCTTTGATAACTGTCTTTATATTCTTCTCATTATCATCATTGTCTGTCTTATCTTTAACTTCTCGCCTAACACTTGATTAGGCATTCAATCTCCATTTCTCAATTCATTTTCTTACATTATAACAATGCAACTTACTCATGGTCTTTAACGATTTTTTTTATTACTTTCTCATTCAGGTAACTTACTTTGTTATGTTACTCATTATAGTACACTTCAGACTTAGTTATTTGCTCCAACTATTAGATGTCTTTACTTGTCATATTACTTTCGACTTTGGAAGTCACGACTTCCCATTTCTTACACTTTCATTTCTGTCCTTGATTCCTTATCTAATACTTGATTAAGTATTTTGCTTTCGTTTTATATTAACATATTTAATCATAACTTTTTATATACATACCTTAATCTCTTGGTTGTCCATGGACAACACATCATACTACTTCTCAATATTTATTCTGTACTCTTTTTATACCTCTTTTGGGTTTGTCTACAATTACAAACCCAGTTCATTTCTTTTTTTTTCTTTTCCCGATTAAATGTTTTCAATATATTTATACCTTCTGGCCATGTCTCTTTTACTGGTTCCTCTCATACTGTCTGATGTTCCATTACATATACTTTACATTATTTCTCACATTATACGGTGGTTATCACAACCACATATTTGAACTTTTCTCCGTCATTACCTTTTTATACTTGTCATCTTATTTTCAATACTCTTCACTCATACTTTCTTATGCTTTATTACACATATACTTTATACTAATTCGTATAGGATATGTGGTTTTCCCCACTACATACTTCATATTTGTTACTTCATCTTTAACTCTTTCCTTTTATACTTTAGTATTTTCAGGCATACTTGATTTTATTATATAGGTATATCAAACCTATGCCCCTCAAACCTTCTACACCCATCACTTACAGATTCACACGATTCCTGTGTGGTTCCACCAAACTCAAATATATATCCTGTGATTATGATAGTACGGGCCCATATTATTATAACCACCTATACATATTTACTTCCAGCTTTACCACCAGGACTCATGTTCCACTGTTTCGGGTTTACCTCCACTTCTACTTACTTTCAACTTCATATTTAAGTATGTATCCTACTTAACTCCTGCACAGTTTAAGTCTAGGTTCAAGTACTGACACCTAGTTCGCTTAAACTATGGCTCTGATACCAAAACTGTAACACCCCTTTCTCAAAACCATAATTTAATATAGTTTATATTACAAAACATTTTACAAAACGTGACCATGAAAAGTCACCAAAATTTTTTTATAAACTTTATTCTGAAAGGGTATTACAGACTCAATACAGAAAACCATAATTTAAACTTACTGTATACACACTGGTCCCACTCCAGCTCCTGCTCATCTCACCTAAGTACATAGCATTTAAAAATAATACGTGAGACATAAAGTCTCGTGAGTAATATGGGTTTTAGACCCAAAACTTTTCTGCTTTAAAACTTGAAATATAACAAGTAAACTACTAGAACTTATTTCATAATAAATCTCAAATCTCTTTTCTTTTCTATCTTCAAAACTCAAAAATACTTTCTTTCTCAAAATTTCTTTCTTTTATCAAAACTGTATTCTTTCTCAAAACCACTTTCTTTTATCAAAACTGTATTCTTTCTCAAAACTACTTTCTTTTATCAAAACTGTATTCTTTCTCAAAACTACTTTCTTTTATCAAAACTGTATTCTTTCTCGTTTTCTAGTGACCAACTGAAACTTATGAATTAATTTAGTTTAATTCATTCTACTAGCTCACCTCGCGGGACAGAACAGATCCGCCCGCTAGGTTATGCTCAATCTGTCTCCCCTTTGTGACTTGGAACGGATTCAAGCACAAGGGTATACTAAGCTAGACAACTACTTCGCGACGGGAGGTACCATCCCAGTAGTGTCTTCTGATCCCCCGATTATGTGGGTGATCCTAGTCCGGACAACTGGCTCATACTTCTTTCTTTCTTTAATTCTTACTTCATTTCATCTCAAATTGGTCAAAATGGGACACAATTTGTAAACAACTCTTACTCAAACATTTTTAGCGTTTGGATTTCTAACATTTTTAACATTTTTGGTCCCTGTCTGAAGGGCACTGTAGCACGCAGTGCACTGTAGCACGCAGTTTTCACCCATTAAGTCCTTAATCTATGTCTTAATCATATGGGGTTTGTTCATTGACTAAAACCCTCCATTAGTACAAGGTTTTAAGCTATTAAAATCGTTTGAATCAATCAAATGCAAGAATTGAAGTTCTTGACCAAACTTGAAATTTCTCAAGAATAGCAATCTACTTCTATGTTTTAGAGTTAAATTCTTAACTAATGACTTATTGGAAGCATTAGCTACTTAACCCACATGATTCTTAACTGAAATTGCAGTTTCAATTCCATTCAAGAACCAATTCAAGCATACGTATTATAACATTTCTAAACTTCTTTCATTAAGCCATTTAGACTTCTATCCTGTTATTTAACACTTCTAATTACTCATAAAACATCCATATATGCTAAGAATGGTTTTCTTTCAATTCTTTGATCGTTATATTAACATATACATTCATATTCCTAAGTGGGACAGAATCTGCCGAAACAGGATACCATGTACGAAAAACGGCATAACTCACTCTAGAAGAATCGAAACGACTCACCGCTTTTTGATTTAGAAACTAGACATCTGTAGGTTTCTTTTCATGTATGAAACATAATTTTTGGCCTTGTAGATTTGTACAGTTTTACAGTTTAAGTTGGCGTAAAAATTCTGTCAGAATACTTTCTTACTTTCATTCTTATTATTATATAACTTATGAAATTACAATTTCATTTACTTCTTATTCTTTTTCATACATATGCTTAAAAGGTCATTATTTAACCTATTAAGCACTTAATTCATTAGTCCTTTCCAAAGGAATCATTCCAATTCCTTATCTAACCATTTCTAATGAAACTTCAACCATGGAATCATCAATTCCATTCCATTCGGCAAAATTCCAGTTTTTATTCAAACTTCCATTTTATTAATTGAAACTTTTAGGAAACCACTTCTAATGGTTTCTTCATACTTAAACATCATTTATGACTCATTCTAACCAACTCTTTATGTCAAATTAACATTTTGATCTTAAACTCAAATTTCTAGGGTTTAATTGCATATGAAATCACCAAACTTGATTTTAAGTTATCCATATGTTGGATAATGATCAAGATGTGATTAGAAACATAACCCAACTACTTTTACTTGTTTTTATACCATGAAATCATAGATTCCAAGTTTCTTCCAAAAATTTCCATTTTTGACATTTTTACCCAAAATATGAAATTACTTGAATTTAACAACTAGGACTGATTTATTACTTCTATTAAGACATATTAAACTCATTAAGAACCATTGAAACCAACTTGTTCTTACAAACCCGTTAGTTAGGGTTCTTGAGCTCAAATTCTTATTTCTTGATTTTTTTTAACACATTCAATGGTTACACTAGGTTTATATGATGACTAAGACACAAATTAAGGCTAGGAATCATAGGATAATCCTCCTCTAGCCACTGAAATTTCGAAGCTACAGTAACCCACATACGGGAAATGGGTTAAACAACCCTAAAAACATGTTTACTAACCTTAGAAGGCTTGGAATTCTTCAATTCCAAGTGAATTGCATTCACTTCCTCCAACTCTTCAAGGATCGGTCTCTCTTGGCACTCTCTAGAACTCTCCCGTAGCTGAAATGAGTTCACAGTGAGGAGAGTGCAGATTTTTCTTCCTATTTATACTTCATCACTTTGCTCTATTGACAATCTAGCCCCTCTAGTTCCACTTTTCCCAAAATGGCACAATAACTCATTTTATAACATTATAAGTTTTATTTTCTTTCATTCTTGCCCCAAAATTATATTTTCATTACATAGAAGTCATTTGTATGTCAAATGACCATTTTGCCCTTTTTACCAATTTCTACCATTACGGCATCGTTCAAACCCAAATTTTACATATTTTTATTTTATAGGGTTTACCATTATTTTCGGGTTCTTACAAAAGTGTAGTTCAAGGACCATCAGCGTGAAAAAACGAAACGATGACCAAAAGTGAAATTTCATGCAAACCACAGGGACCAAAATTTTAATTTACTCTATTAATTGTCTATGACAAGCGAGCCTCCAAAGTTGCAGTATCTTGACAAATTTCGTGTCTCCATTTAATGTACAGGAACATGCCATTATATTTCCCCATGTATCAAAACCGGTTCCCTCATACATGCTCAGTGAAACCTAGCCTAGCTAAGTGGATGCACCCGGGTTATATACCCATGTGGTGGAAGGTCTGGAGTTCAAATCCGACTAACCCCATGTGGGGGATTTTCCCTGGAGGCGAGGCATGGTTGAGGGAAAAGGCCATGCGCCTTAGGTAATCGCCAACCACCCTGGGTGGCGGGGTCGGGTACCATCTGGTGACACCATTAAATTGCCGGTTCCAAAAAACATTGAAGAGAACTAGTGACGTACAAAAGAAGATGTAGAGTCAACAGCATTTGAAGCTACAGCTGGACCTTGCTTTTGACGTGTCACCATATAAGAGAGAGATGGACTATTCTTTGTATGCGTAAGAGATAGGGACTCAATAAAAGGGTTTAAATAAATCGATTCCCTTTAAAATCGGACAACACAATCCCTTTTTCATTTCACTTCTACGTTTGATGTGGCCACTGCTTTTGACTATTGCAGCAACAGTAAAATAAAGATTACGTGACAGATACCATATTGAAGTCGCATGCGTGAACAGTAAGGTGGATGCAGTCAAGTGTTGAGAGATAAGGAGAGAGGGACTCAATATCTTGCATTTAATGCCATGTTTGCTTTTTCATTTTCCTTGCAATTTTGTAACCGGATAAAAGAAGATGTTATAGCTAGCAGCGCACCATTTCTCTTTTTCTATTAACCGTGACAGTGGAGAGAGGATGACTTGTCATTTCAACCGTACAATGAGAGGGAAAGAAACCGTGTTGCAGTCTTTTGTAAGAAAGAAAGATAATGACTTTCTTTTGCAAGCATATATCCTTTTTCATACGTGTTTGAATTGTAACAGATACAAGGAGAGAAACCAAAGGCTAGTTCACAATATTCAGACCATGTTGCTTTGAGACTTTGCCCTTTATTTTTCTTTTAGAGTGACTGGTAAAACATTTTTAGTGTTCATATGCATGAGTGAAGAAAGAGACATAAAAGTTGATCATCTTTTACACACCAACAAAGATTGTTAGTGATTAGGTTACCTTAATACCCATTAGGGTTTAGGTTAGCCCATTAGGGTTTATGTTAGGCCAAGAACCCATTTTGTATCCCTATTTATGTAGGGTTAAACCCTCAATATTATTATCAAACAACCTTATATTGTAAGATGGTATCAGAGCTCTAGGTTAAATTCCTACTGCTGACCACAACCCGCCGCCGCCGACCTCCACCTCCGCCGACCTAGTCGTCGGAGGTGCCTTCAATATTTTCCCTTTCCTCTTTCTTCTTATAAATAATAATACAGCTGCCGACATCAAATTAGAGATTCGTCATCAGCTTCTTCTACTGCTTCGTCTGCTACGGCCCCTCTTCTTTGATGGCCTCTTCTCCTCTGGACATTCTTCGTCCGAAGATAACAGCAACCCCTTCACCACCATCGACTAAGTCACACAAGATAACCATGATTTTTCTGAAAACAAATTCTTCTTCTTATATTCAAGATAACAATTGTTTTTCTTTTCTTGTTCAGGAGAAGATGAAGCTATGACAAATGAAGATCCGAAGGGTATGATGTCATATTCTGAAGGGTATGATGTCATATGAAGGTAAGAGCTTGAGATGCAGAAACCGAAGGGTATGATGTCATATTCCGAAGGGTATGATGTCATATTCTGAATGCTGATGTCATAATCCGAAGTCTTTAACAAAATATCTGATTTTTTTGAATTTTTGGGAACCCAAATCCTTTTTAAACATTTTGAAGCAAATTTCTCAATAGACTCGTTCAAAAGTGATGATGAACAAGCTTTTGATCTTCGAGTTCCTTTTGTTGGAACAAGAAAATCTTCAAATAACACATTATGCCATCCCGAATTTCTTAAAATATCTCTTCTTTGAATATAGCCTTCTGAAAATTTTCTTTTAACCACAAAAGAATTTCCAACATATTTCTCATCTGATTTTGGAATAAGAACATCTGAACATGTCTTTTTGGGAACCTACATTAACTTTGTTTTTGGCTTTTTCTTCTTCTTTTTCTTCTTTTTAAACTTATGAACACAAGAACTAAAATATGAGCTTTCTTCATCATTGTGAAATTTATCAGAAACCTTCGGATTATGAACCCTTCGGATCTGATAATTTCGATTTTCAACTAAAGTGAGTTTTTATAAGGTTTCATACCTTCAAACATGACATTTGAAATTGAAGAACTAATGGATTCGGATTTCGTTCTCTTTGAAGATTTTGCAACAAATAGCACTTTCACCAAACACTCTTTTTTTATATTCAACTCCCCCTTAAGCTTTGCATCTTTCTTTTCAGGTTGAGGAATAAGTACAGATCCGAAGTGTTCTTCAAAATTTCCACAAACATGAAGATGAAGAACATCATCTTCAAAGTCTTGAGGAACAAGAAGGTCATGTTCATCTTCAACAAGAGAAACATACATTTTTACTGTTTTTCGATTTTCTGATCGATGTCGGTCGATTTCTCTCAATACTTTTAACATTTCAGTGAACAAATGCTTGTTTGATTCATGTTTCAAAGGATTAAAAACCAATCTTCCATATATATCCTTCAAACCATCAGAAATGAGTGTGTCATTTGTGATTTTCTGATTTCTCAACACAAGACCCAAAAATTGTTGAAATGTTACTCTATATTTGAGATTATCAACAAAAACAGTCCATATTCTCGAATTTGTTGCTTCCATTTTCATTTTGAACAACAAATAATCACAGATCTATAATAAAACTAGAGAGAGAAAGTGGATCTGAAGTGGGTTTTTTTAGAAAGAAAGTAGATCTGGAACGATTTCTAGTGAGAGAATCAGTTCTGAACAAATTTTCAATGATAAAAACGATATCTAAACCAATATTGATGAACATAAACAGATCAAAGATGAAGAACAGATCAAAATATTGATCCATATATAGAAAAAACTCACTAAAATGAAGATCCAGATCTGAAAATTTGTATTCTGATTGATGATGTGGTGGGTTGTCAAATCAAGAACCGATCCTTGAAATAATCTGTTAAATCTTCAAGGTTAGGCTCTGATACCAATGTTGAAACACGATTTGACAATAAATGCAGAATGATAACGAACACCAATCAATAATCCAATGTGTTGAATGATTTAATTGATCAAGGTTTTTACAATATGGGTTTTACAATATGATTCTCCCTCTACAATGATGCTCTCTATCTCTCTAGGATCATTAGCTACAAATAATAAAATCACTATTTATAGCTAACCAACTAATGAGCCCAATGAACAAGCCCACAAGCCCATACGCCTAAGCGGGCCTTCCTCATGCCACCAAGTCATAATCATGAAGAACTTTGCACCCAACAAAACCTGAAGAAGAAGACCCAATTTGAAGATGACACTCTTATTTATACTATGCCAAAAGCTTAGGGTTTTCGGGATCATAAATAGCCAAAAAGACATTGTATAAACGAAGTAGAATAAGACATGCATCTTATCAACCCCTCGATATCTCAAAAATTCAAATTTTAAATTCAATATTTAATTTTTTAAACCTAACACCACGACCCTAACTAATTTGGTCTTGCGTATTTCTTACCAAAAATTTATAAACAATAAATTTTCTCGGTTACTGAGAATGTTGTTAAGAATATATATTTGGTGCCACAAACTTTGAATTTTGCGTTGCGTGTCAACTTGAACTTTTTTGGTCGCAACATATATTCGTGTTTGGAGCCAAAGAAAAATTTATTTAACTTCTTCTCACCTACACATTAACAAATCAAACCCTCACTTTCTCATCAATTGCTACATACATTCAATTTTCAATATTTTACCCTTATATAATAATTGTTGCACCAACATCTAAATTTTTTATTGTTTAGTTAAATAATCTCTTATTAAAGAAAATTATAAAAAAAACAAACCAATTCAGTGTGAACAAACACCAAAACAAATTAAATCTTTTTGTTTTTTTTTCACTATTTTATTTTTGAAAGTTGCCATTTTTAAATGGAAAAAAATCAAATCTTCCTATTATTTTCCACTAATTTGTATTTGATATTTTCCATTTAAAAACGGGCAAGATTATCTCCTTGTCCATTAAAACCATATCAAAATTGTACAAGATCGATAACATCATATACACATATTGCTTCCATAAACGAAGAAGAACATTGATTATGATGTTTCATTTGGATCAAAACCCAGAAATTACCAACCTTTAATCTAAATTTATGAAAAAAATGAATAAGTTTCGTTAAAAATATTAGGATACTCATAGTGAGTATTATTTATTAGTAACTATAACAACACCAAGATACCATATTTACACACAAAAACACTAGTTATAATGCAGCTTGAAGATCAAAAATTTTCATTACACATACAAAGCTAAACCGTAATTGTATCCAAGTAAAGAGTGTCACCCAATTACACACTACATCAAGAAACGAAGCCCCACGGAAGCGATGATTCTAAAATTAGGCATTATGCATGGCATACATGTAAGACCATATTTCCGAAATGATCAAGTTTAGATTGAAAAGAAGTTGGAATTAGGCTGGCCTGGAGATAGCGACGCTATCTATAGAGATACCACCGCTATCTTGGATCAACAAGATCTTCGTCCTCTGGACCATTGTAAGTGTAAAGCTTCCAACATTTTAGTGTTCTAAGCTTGATATTGTGATTATAATGGTATAAAATGGGTGTTTGGTCCTTTGTTGCTTGGTCTTTGGATTTTGATGTAAAAATATCAGATTTTTATGTCCTAGAACCATCTCTGGAGCTTTGAGTCTGATTTGAGAATGATCCTAACTCTCTTGAGCGATTTGAAAGGTGGTTTTAGTTAATTTCAAGCCTCTCGACCTAGGTTTTAAGATTTGGATACGCATTGGACATACATGACCATAAAGGTGGAAACTTTATGGGTCTATGACAGTGCTGGGTAAGTTTTGGAAGGGCTTAACCCCTAGCTGAAAGGATCAGGTGCTTAATGAGGATTTAAAGAAATTTGTAGTTAGCGCCGTTATCTAGGAGATAGCAATGCTAACTATCACCACTGCCTCGTTTGGTCTGTGGTGATGGCTACACTATCGGGAGCAGATCACGGCGATATCTGGACTGTTGACCGTTGACATTGATTTTGACATTTGACCATTGACATTTGGTCTAATGTGTGTTTCAGTCGGGCGTGCCATATGTTACAAAATTTAATGGTTGATGTTAGGGACCCGCTGGGTGAAACTGTATGCTAGGTCTTTTATGTTGCTAGGTGTTAGTCGCTGGATTCCTTCTTGCGACCGGAGAATGATGGCGGATCGGGGCGAGCCCGAGAGTCGGGCAGATTGCTATGCGCCCGAGAGTCCAATGATGTAAAGGTGGGGGACGAAACGGGGTGAACCCACGAGTCCAAAGTTGTGGAAGATAGGGTGAGCTCAAGAGTCAGGTTATTCGGGTTGAACATGGAGCTTTGTGAAACTCACTAAGCTTTGAACTTACTATTTTGGGAAACTCACTAAGCTTTGTGCTTACTCTTTCTTCCTAAATGCTTTTCAGGAGCTTTGGAGCGCGATGCGACTATATCGAGTCTGATATTTGGTGTTCAAGTCTTCCGCTGGTTAATGTTTTGTATTTTGTAACATCCGTATTTTCGACTACTATTATTCAAGTATATTTTACGACGTTAGTTATCGATTATAAAATTTTGATAGTGTAACTTTCGTATTTTCGACTATTATTGATCAAGTATATTTTACGACGTTAATTATAAAGTTATCGATTATTAAACTTTTGATAGATCGTAAAATAGTATATATAGTTTGATGATACTTTCTTTTGATATGTAATTTATTTATATGTTATATCTTATATTAACGTAAGACATTTTACATATAATTAATCAAATAATTGTGCGGCATATTTATCAGATTAATAAAAAAAATAATAAGTAAACGTATATGTATTTATAGGTTTGCTTTATGTAATTGATCATATTATCAAGTATACATTAAACCGTTTAATACATATGTGATAATGATTAAAATTAAAGATATTTAAACAAGAAATGTATAGATCAATATACTATGCGTATCATATGGATGGTGGACATTTATCATTCACATTAAAAGTTGACAATGTTATAACGTTTAAAATAAATACTTAAAATAATTAATTAGTTTCAAATTATCAAAATAGATTAACATTTGGATATGTACAAGTATGTGGATGGATAAGGATTAAACTATTCATGCATGAGAATTTTGGACTTGGAGCCTAAGGAATTGTAATAAGATACGTGTGACACCAAATGGAGGATGAAAGTACAACTGAATCAATTCAACTATAAAAGGAGGTGGTGATACCCACTTTTAAAATATAAGAAGAAACTATAAATTTTAGACTATTTTAGAAGAGGAAAATTATGATAACAAGAGGTATTGCTTTACAAAGTTTTTTTTGAATTAGTTGTTTTAATTATTGTTATAATTATGAATTCAAAGACGTTAAACCAATTTTGTAATCGTGTTAATGTTATATTTTTATTATATCGTTTTAAACCGTTTAAACTTATTTTGATATATGTTAATATAGAACAAAAATATTATTAGTTATATTTTAATTTACGTTTATTTGGTCAATAACTACTTTTATATCGGACCAATGAAATATATGAAATTTCTGTTAGTACGTTATTATATAACAGAAATATTATTAGTTATGGTTATTTTAGTTAGTAATGTTAGATATAATTTTTAACCGTTTAGATCAATGAGTTACCGTGGAGACTATTAAAGAAGTGAAACATATACCTACCGGTTCAAGTGAGTCATGTTGAATTTTTCCAAAACTGGGTGCACGTAAAAATTATACAATTTTTGATGGTTATACATCTTTAAATTACTAATCTTGGATTTTTATTCAATAATATGCATACTTGGAAAGTTTAAAACAAATACTTTTATAAAACATTTTATTTATAAAACAAACGCTTATTCCATTGTATGCTATTATTGATTAAAATGAATGAAATTATGACTTAAATGTTACAAGGAGATACATTCGGCAACACATGATTACTCTACTGAAAGATTCGGTCGACTCGAAATATCTACATGGGTAGCGCCCATTTGATGTCACGAATGACATCATAGTTGTAGTTGCAAGCTATGACTCAGGTGATAGGCATAGAGTCCGGAGGTACCACCGACTCCAGGACCTCACTCCCACTGATCTGGAGGGATGCTGAAATCAGCCCAACGGTCAATGGAATTGCTTTGTGCTTTTTCATTCATACCGGAAAACCCGCCAAAGGTTATGGATGTTCTAACGGAAGCCGCAGAGGGTTACAGATTCAACGACAACAAGTTTGTGATTATTAGCAATATAATAGGAACATGGAAACTATTGATACATAAATGAGTTTTCTTAAACTATAAGAAACACCATATATTTTGATATTACCAAAATTTACATTTGATCAAGGATTTTTGAATATTTTTATATTTCATAAACTCATGAGCTCACCAGGCGTAAAGCCTGACCCTTTTTATAAATCGACGTGTATCCAGGTTCATGAGCTATTATGGGGACTAGCAAGTGTAAGGATAAGATACCATAAGCCAGATGTAGGATTTCTGAAAGAAGAGTGCTTTTGGAAGATTGTTTTTGAGGAAATTAAGTAACGCCGGTGTTTATAGAGGACCAAGCTACAACAATAGAAGGATTGGGGAACCTCGATTTCAGAATTCATATGATCAAATTCCTTTTTACCATTAGAGTAGAGGACCAAGCTACAACAATAGCTAAAATGATACAGTATATGGAAGGTTCCACGCATATACAAATGTGAAAATGATTGCAAGAATCAATCGTTAAGGTCGATGATGATGTTATCAATAATGCGCTAAGTCAATATACAAGTAAGTACTTTCTACTTAACATCTTTCTTAAGAGTAAACTACAGAGGTTTCATGTTGATAGTAATCGTAAAGTCTATAAAGATTGGTTTGCTGAAATTAAGTAAATCTTAGGATCAAGTGGAAGTAGAGACGACCAAAAAGTCTTATATGCCACTCAAATGATGAAATGTAAGATCTTTAATTGGTGTAGCACTACACATCAAGTATTAGGTTCAACTCTCGTAACTTATGTGACTTGGAACATAATTAAAGGTAAGATAAAGGAGGAACATTATTCCAAAAGAAACTTTGAAAATAGGGGAAAGACCGTTTTGAGATATTAGAATAAAAGATTAAACGACGAGTGAATAATCTATAATATTTACGATGCATCTTGTTTCAATTAAATAAATAAAATTATACCTTAGGGGAGACTATAGAAATGAGGAAGTTAATATAAAGGTCATAAATTTACAAGAAGCAATCATGGGATTGCAGTGGCTGGAAGATGGCTTTCATCCAAGAAAGATTTGAAATAATGGTTAATAGGAGTGTCTCGTAGAAGAAAGGCTAGACTTAGAAAAGAATGCCATTCACAAGGAGGAATGTGAAGAAAGAAAAATGAGTGATATTCATCTACTTGTAGAAAGAATAAACGTAAGGATGAATGTTCATATAAAAGTCAGAAAGACTTATGAACTCTCAAGGATATCTCCAGGTATAAACTTAGTTAAGTATTTGATATTTTAGTATGAAATGCAAAATGGATTGTATATTATGTTTATGGTTACAGAGACATAATAATCTAAGATGTATTATGGAAAAGAGACTAGGATTGAAAAGAAAGGATATACTGAGGTTTAACAAATAAGTGCTCCCATTAATTTGAAATATGAATTTAATATGTAATATTTCAAGGGTATAAGGATCAAGGAAACGACAGATGTGATAGTTTACCTTAGACTCGATTGTTAAATTTCTAAGGCTAGAAACTACATAAGGAAATATAGTCCATACATGAAAAGCTTAGGTATTGGACTATATATATGTCAAGAATGATGTGAACATGTTTGTGTGATTTAGGCCGATTGACTTGATCATTGTATCTAATATGAAATGGCATGATAGGACTTTAGGAACGAATTTAAAGAATTGATATTCTATGTTTTAAAAAGACTATTAGTGTTGTAATGGTAAGTAGTGATGCAATATTGATTGCAATAATAAGTACAAGAGTTATTATAGTGAACAATCCCTAGGAAATAGATGAATGGTTTCCTCCTATTCCATATGTGTTAGGAGTTTGGAATTAAAATATGAGGAAATGATAGTAGTCCATTATGGAAGCATGAACCAACCAATAGGATGATCAGAAAGAGTGAATGTCAAAAGATATATTAGAAAACGTTCTTTTATAAGCAGAAATAGAATTGGTATAAGGATATAGCCTGATTATAGGAATATATATTGATCGGATTAATGAGAATAGAAATGTCAATGTTTAGGGTTTGAATCATTGAGCACTAAGTAGGTATATGATGTTTAAGAAAATGATTATTATGATGAGGTTAAGTGTGGATAAGTAATGTTAACGATTTAGGAATATATGACGACATATGGATTAAGGAAAAATAAAATATTTAGAATTCTAAGGTTATATATGAATCATAAATTTAGCCTTAGTGAGAAGTCATGGATTATGTAAGCCTTAAACAAGAAAAGTATAAGTTGTAATGTCACTACATATGATGATAACTTTAGGTATGATACATGATATAAGTGGAGACATGGCAGAATTATGTTTAGATATGATTAAGATTTCAAATGTTGAGTATCAATTAGAGAAAGCTAACATTGTTGGTGATCCAATAAGCATTACAATATCACTCGGGCTCGATCTTCTAGAATTGAGTTCATTTTTAACCTTATAGGAAGATTTAGAGAAGTCTAAGCTAAATATTTCAAAGAATAGAAATTAAGAAGTAAGAAAATAGGTAAGGCTTAAAATTATTTCAAGGATACAATTAGGTGCCCAATCATGGATACATCTATAAGATGCTATTAGAAGACTCACAAAAGTAATGGTCTTCCGTTCATCCATGAAGCACTAAGATATACAATATTTGATGCCATAGTATTGGTACCATATTATAAAATGGATATGGTTAGGTATATAGAGATGTGTGTGACATGTCGATATGTGAAAGCTTAGAACCAGCGACTATATAGGAGTCTATGATGATTGGACAACCCTATTGGAAATGGGGTCATTTCGTAATGGATCTTTATGATCTCTTTACAACCACTAAAAGGCTATGATTTAATATGAGTAGTGGTTGATATGTTAACAAAAAGTGTATAATTCCTAAGAAACTTGGTCGACTAACATTTTAGCCAAGTTATATATTGATGAAATTGTATCAAGGCATAGATTGTCATTGTCTATTTATCAAAAAGAGATACTTGATTCATCTCGAAGTTTTGGGAAGGATTATAAAGATAGATGGGGACAAGAATCAACTTAAGTATAATTTGTTATCCCCGGACTCTTGGAGATAGACAGTGTGAGAGGACAATCCAGACTCTTGGAGATATGCTTCAATCATGTTATCGATTTTAGTAGAATATGGGATACATGCTTATCATTGGTAGAATTCTCCTACAATGATAGTAATCATTTTAGCATTTGCATGACGCCATTTGAAGCACTTCATGGCAGGGAGTGTAGAACTCCAGGTTGTTGGGAAAATCAATTCATAGGACCTGATATAACACAAGAGGTGAATCTAAAGTCAAAATGCACTTGAGAACAGCTCAAGACCAACACAAAAGAATAGATGCATAATCAAGTTTCAACTAGAAGTCAAGTATATGCTTAAAGTATCACATCAGAATGGAGTGGTCAGATTTGGAAAAACTAGGAATCATAGTCCTAGTTTTCTTAGACCCTTTAAAGTATTAGAAAGGATTGGGTCACAAGCATATCGATTAGATCTACTAGCTGAGTTACAAGGTATTCATAATACCTTTCACGTATGTTATCTACGAAAATGTTTAGCAGAAGAAAAGAACGTTATACCTCTATCGGACATTCAAGATGATGACGAGGTTCGGTATTTGGAAGAACATATAGTCATATTAGATAGAAAGACCAAAAAGTTACGCCAAAAAGAAGTAAGGCTAGTCAAAATTCAATGGAAGCATCATGGAGGTGCTAATATGACGTAGGACCCGACAATGAAATGAAACGAAGTTACCCTTATTTATTTACTTAGCTTGATTTCGAGGACGAAATCTATTCTAATGATGAGGGAGTTGTAACATCCATATTTTCGACTACTATTATTCAGGTATATTTTACGACGTTAGTTATCGATTATAAAATTTTGATAGTGTAACTTTCGTATTTTCGACTATTATTGATCAAGTATATTTTACGACGTTAATTATAAAGTCATCGATTATTAAACTTTTGATAGATCGTAAAATAGTATATATAGTTTGATGATACTTTCTTTTGATATGTAATTTATTTATATGTTATATCTTATATTAATGTAAGACATTTTACATATAATTAACCAAATAATTGTGCGGCATATTTATCAGATTAATAAAAAAAATAATAAGTAAACGTATATGTATTTATAGGTTTGCTTTATGTAATTGATCATATTATCAAGTATACATTAAACCGTTTAATACATATGTGATAATGATTAAAATTAAAGATATTTAAACAAGAAGTGTATAGATCAATATACTATACGTATCATATGGATGGTGGACATTTAACATTCACATTAAAAGTTGACAATGTTATAACGTTTACAATAAATACTTAAAATAATTAATTAGTTTCATATTATCAAAATAGATTAAGATTTGGATATGTACAAGTATGTGGATGGATAAGGATTAAACTATTCATGCATGAGAATTTTGGAGCCGTGTCAAGCAAAGGAAGAATGTTAGTACAAGTTCCATGTGATATCAATCTTGGAGCCTAAGGAATTGTAATAAGATACGTGTCAATCAAATGGAGGATGAAAATAAAACATTTATGAATCAATTCAACTATAAAAGGAGGTGGTGATAACCACTTTTAAAATATAGGAAGAAACTATAAATTTTAGACTATTTTGGAAGAGGAAAATTCTAATAACAAGAGGTATTGCTTTACAAAGTTTTTTTTAATTAGTTGTTTTAATTATTGTTATAATTATGAATTCAAAGACGTTAAACCAATTTTGTAATCGTGTTAATGTTATATTTTTATTATATTGTTTTAATCCGTTTAAACTTATTTTGATATATGTTAATATAGAACAAAAATATTATTAGTTATATTTTAATTTACGTTTATTTGGTCAATAACTACTTTTATATCGGACCAATGAAATATATGAAATTTCTGTTAGTACGTTATTATATAACAGAAATATTATTAGTTATGGTTATTTTAGTTATTAACGTTAGATATAATTTTTAACCGTTTAGATCAATGAGTTACCGTGGGGACTATTAAAGAAGTGAAACATATATCTACCGGTTCAAGTGAGTCATGTTGAATTTTCCCAAAACTGGGTGCATGTCAAAATTATACAATTTTTGATGGTTATACATCTTTAAATTGTTTGGTATCAATGACATTTTTGACATATCATGATTTAAAGAATAATATTTGCAACAAATTACTAATCTTGGATTTTTATTCAATAATATGCATACTTGGAAAGTTTAAAACAAATACTTTATAAAACATTTTATTTATAAAACAAACGCTTATTCGATTGTGTGCTATTATTGATTAAAATGAATGAAATTATGACTTAAATGTTACAAGGAGATACGTTCGGCAACACATGATTACTTTACTGAAAGATTCGGTCGACTCGAAATATCTACATGGGTAGCGCCCATTTGATGTCACGAATGACATCAGAGTTGCAGTTGCGGGCTATGACTCGGGTGATAGGCATAGAGTCCGGAGGTACCACCGACTCCAGGATTGCACTCCCACTGATCTGGGGGGATGCTGAAATCAGCCCAACGGTCAATGGAATTGCTTTGTGCTTTTTCATTGATACCGAAAAACCCGCCAAGGGTTATGGATGTTCTAACGGAAGCCGCAGAGGGTTACAGATTCAACGACAACAAGTTTGTGATTATTGGCAATATAAAAGGAACATGGAAACTATTGATACATAAATGAGTTTTCTTAAACTATAAGAAACACCATATATTTTGATATTACCAAAATTTACATTTGATCAAGGATTTTTGAATATTTTTATATTTCATAAACTCATGAGCTCACCAGGCATAAAGCCTGACCCTTTTTATAAATCGACGTGTATCCAGGTTCATGAGCTGTTATGGGGACTAGCAAGGGTAATGATAAGATACCATAAACCAGATGTAGGATTTCTGAAAGGAGAGTGCTTTTGGAAGATGGTTTTTGAGGAAATTAAGTAACGCCGGTGTTTGTAGGCTAGTTTAGCCAGATGTATTTTGCTTCCAACTTAGCTTACTCTGAAAATGAAATAAAATGTTTAAAATTTTTAGAATTTCTGTCTTCCAAGAAATGAGGGCGTTATACATTTAGTTTAATATTTATGGTTTTAAATGTTTTAAATACTGTACTTCGATGCTTGTATTGTTAGGAAGCTATGTGAATGCTTCAGAATTGTACGTAGTAGTGTAAGATAGCCTTGGAACTCTTGATTCAGCTTTACTGGCTATTCCTTGTTTGATTGTGACTTTAGGGTGTGGTCACTTATTCGACTGTCTATCTCTTATTTAGTATGTACGATTACGCGTCCACGAGGAGACCTGACGACATGAGTGGAAGTTCTTTCGCTACGAGTGAGGTGTAGAATCCTAGGTAGCGTAGGAATAGTTTTAGGCACTTTGGTGCAGGGTCGTATGAATGAGATACGAATGCCCATTAGAAGGGAGTGAGGCCGCTTAGGAAATTGGGAAGACTTTCGGTACAAGTACAAATAGGTGTGAAACGTAGTACACGGGCTCCTACTATTGGAAGCACAAGAATCATACCCGGAACAGAAGAAGATTTGAGGATCATATGGACACGGTAGACTAGGGAACTGTGTGGGTGATGTGTCAAGTGGGTTTTGTAACTTGTTTCTTTTCCTGGTTTCATAATGTGGAAGGGTGATCTGACGAGAGATGATTAGGGGCTTTGTTCGAGCTTGTGTTGTAGGGTTGGTTTTGAGATGAGTGATAAAGATGTTCAGGATTTGCTCGCTGCGGAGGTGACTAGGGGCTGTGTTTGAGATGCCCCCTCCTGTGATTGATTCAATTTAGACAGAGCTACTAGCATTGTTCGATGGACAGTATGCCATGAAGGAGGAAGCAATGATGACTCGGTGCCACCGGATGATGAGGAAGGAATCAACGGGTTCGTGACTGCTGCTAGACATCAAACATTTGCTGAGATGGAGTCTGACGCCGCATCAAGGGAGACACTATTCGAGGCCCAATGGGGGCAGGAAACACAGACCTAGGTGAAGGTGTAGCCATCAATGAAGAGGTTTTGAGCTGTAGATTCGGGTAGGATAGAGGACCCTCATCGCAAGGATGGTACTTCAAATGGATTTGAGGATTTGCGTTCTATGCAATCAGATTAGCCATGTTAGGGCCAGTTGCCCAACATTTTCAGACGAAGTTGGTGGGAATTCGAGATCTGTTACTCTTAAGAGTATGGGAGTGCGTCATGTGAAGATGGAGTATCCGGAAGATGAAAACGGGGCTTAGCAGCTTATGGCAAAGAAGTGGAACCACGTCAGATGTTGCCGGTATGTATTCATGGTTATGTTCATGTCGCTCTTTCATGTTGTCTCTCTTTTGTCTGCATTGGAAACGGGTAGTTAGCATGGGATCTACCTGCTAAAGGTAAGTGACGATCGTTTCCGTGGATGTGTTTCGTGTTAGGCCAAGGACTGTGTTGTCCGATGGAGCGGAGGTGGGTACATGGACAGCAACTAACGGTTCGAACTTTAAGTGAGGTATAATTGCTAGGTTAGGGACGGGAAGTTTGATGCTGTGTGATTTTCATTGGGCTGTAAGAACGTATGATGATCTCCTGCACTAAGGACCGACATGGCTAGGCTTCGTTGTCTGTTCTGGAATGAAGACGGGCCGCTAGTGCGAGGAAGTGGTAATAGTTAAGGATGCTCGTTGAGCATTTTCGAGTTGTCAATGTTTTCATTGAGGAGTGGGTGGGAGTTCGTTCGGGTTGGGCGTGGTACGGATTCCTTTGGTTGGGGTGCCTTGTCGTCATGTACTGCTTGAAGGGTGCATGCTTTGCTGTTTTTGATTTCAAGGGAGGTTGAGAAGTCAAATACTGGTGTAGCTGTGAGAGCGATATTGGCTCCAGTGTCGTCTATCGCCCTGAGGATTATCAGTGGACATGAGTTGTAGGATGGGGCCCCGAGCGCCAGGCATGTGGTTTGGAGGTTGCTGTGTAAAGTCAGTATCTGCATCATATGTTGATCCGACCAGGCATTGTTATGCCCCTGTTATTTCTTAATGTCTATTTGACGGATTGTGTTTGGGTTCGTACGATGATGTCTTGTTGACTTGTCCTTTTCACTCTCAAGGATAATAGCTTTAGTGGGGTCTTAGTGCGTTGAATCATCTGTTCGATTGTGCTTGTTTTGGATTTCATGGTATCGCTTGGGGATACGGTTGGATTTTTCAATTTTGTGGTGTCGCTTGAGGGACGAATGCCTTAGTGCCACCTTAAGGATGATGGATCATTTGATAAGAAGTAAGGTTCCTAGGTTATGCCGGTTTGAATGTTAGGGCTCTATTCCAAGATCAGATGGAGAGCGAGATGTGATTCTCGGCGGGTTTCTTTGTAAGACCCGTTCCGCCGAGGCGCGGCCCGGACGGATTCTGGATTCGCGTATGATTTGTACGCACGGCGCGGCTTGGGAGAATCCGCGGCGCGGTGCGCCGCAGTTATGAAAAACCCTAATTCGGATTTAAACGCATATATAAAGGGACCCAGCCCTAGGGTTCGTGTTTTTGGAGGTTTTCTGGAGTAGAGGTGACTAGTTTCGGCAGAGGCTTCTTGACTTCAAGGCTTTGAAGGTTTTGGGAGATTAGAAGAAGGAGATGCGACGTGAGGAAAGGTTTGCATCGGGTTGTGTGCATCCCTCCGTGTTCAGAAGCAAGGTAAGAGGATCTACCTTTTCTGATTTACCATTTCATCTCGTCATGTAGTGTTAGTCTTTGGATAGTGATATTAGATGGCTTGTAATACTTAGGGTTTCGGGCCATGGACATGCATGGACTTGCATGTCCATAAGAAAGTGACCTTAGTGTAGTTTCTGATCCCAGGAAGGGTGTAGAGTGGAACCCTAACCGATGTCTGTTCTGGTGAAGGGTTAATAGGGGTTTCGCACTATTACAGTCCACGGCGCGGACTGCTTATGTTAGCGACGCGGATTCCTGTACACCCCGTATGTGCGACGATAGTCCGCGACGCGTGAAGGGAGAAGTCGCGCCGCGGCGATTGACTGTTTGACCAAGAACTTATTTTCGACCCCTGTTTGGTGGCAAATGTTGGGTCTAACCTTTAGGCCAGTCTATAGGAGTTCGGTCAGTGATTAATATGTTGTGTATGTGGGATTTAGGTGATCGGACGAGCCTAGTTTGGGATACTAGCGATTATCCGGACGGTTATGATTCAGGTGAGTATCCTCACCTTACTATATGATGTTGCATGATTAGGCATCTTGGATGTTATTTACAGTTATATGAATTGCTCTATATCTGTGGTTATTTGTTGTTAGGCTCAGTACTGATGCGTATCCTCTCGTAGCTGTTGTATGGCGAGTTGGACTATTGCCTTGTCCCATAGCTGTTGTATGATGGGCTGGGCCATAACCGGGAACCCATAGCTGTTGTATGATGGGTAGAACCTTCCCGTGTCTATAGCTGTTGTATGATGGACGCCCGTAGCTGTTGTATGGCGGGTAGGGTCGGGTCGTTCTCGAGGACGGGTTGTTTAATGTGTGGGCATGTATGGTAATTTGTGGACTCACTAAGCTTTAAGCTTACCCGTTGATTTTAAAACATTTCAGGTACTTCAGTTGATAAATGGGTGAGCTCGGCGTGACGGCGATGCATCGCACATTAATGAATTGCAGTTGTATTATTAAATGAGATTTTTATAATTATGGGACGTATACACTCTGGTAATAGTATTGATGAACACCTTTTAAGCATGTTAATAAGATTATCTATGTTTTTATTTAAATTTTTTAAAAGAAAATTTTTGATTGGAAATTGGGGCGTTACATTCTTCTTAAGCTTGTTGTGTGATCCGTATAAGGAAACATTGTGGTTAACTGTTCAAATTCGAGGTGGGCAACGACGATGACACGTGTGGTAGGTACAAACCAGGAAGGTTGGGGCAAGGGAATGGAATACATCATGCTCTTTCGTTCGCAGCAAGAGTACCATGATTTTTAATTAAGGGGATGCTAAGCTTAGCTCTTTAAGTTATCTCTCGGGAGGATTGACTGGTAGAGTCAGAATCATTCAGGATTTGTAGGGTTTCTGGGCAGTGTGATAAAAATCCTTAATGTACGAAAGGGAGCCTTCTTAGGGAAGAAAGGTTATGCATTTAGGTCGGCTTGGCTTAAGGCAGACATCTAGCAAGAAATTAGTTTGTCATATTGGGGAATTACAGGCCGTTATGACGATACGTTATTCAGGTGGAGCTGGTATGAGAGTCGGCATGTTGACTGATTAGTTAGTCGAGCGTTGACATGGTTGCTATTCAAGTGTGACTTTGGTTCATCTTCTCTTTTAGGAGCGAGTAGACCGTGTAGTTCGGGTAGGACATAGCGTTTTAGGTATAGTAAGGCGTGTAAGGCCTCGAAACTGGCCGTTAGTTGGGTGGTAGTTCTGTGACTGTTTGGTTGGGAAACCCGGTTTTAGTAGGCAGTCTCTGAGACCCAGTAATGGGTTACATTATGCCTGGATTGACAGAATTAGGGTTTGACGAAACCTACGACGTTGGGCTGAAGTGACGCCACAATGCGGGCGTGTGTGGCTGACCATGTGTAATGGCCTTGTGTTAGAAGGTGGAACGAGAATTTCTTCATGTGATTGTTGCCGATGTGGGAATAGTTGACTCTAGGAATGGAAGTTACGAATTGGGGTTAGGAAGGTTATGTGTAGCCTTGTGGGCGGATTGTTATGTGACAGGTGATGTTCTTAGTTGCTTGATCAGTTCCCGCTACTGGGGGACAGAAGGAATCAGGAAAGGACTGCGAGTCCAACGGTAAGCTACCGTCGGGCGGAATAGAGAACCTAGGAGGGTGAATCGGAGACGGACTGCGAGTTCAGCGGCAAGGTGGATGAAGTAGATAACTCCTAGGAGTTTGTTGGTGGACGGATGAGGGAACTTGAATGTCCGGCCGGTGATCCGGACATGTCGGGGAAGAGCCTGAGAGTCCTTAGGTGCTAGTAGGGTGGGAATAGCTCGATGGTTTGTATATGCATCGTGCGTGATGTGTTGGACCCCAATTGTATAAATACTCTTTGGTTATGGTGTATGTAGGCTGGAAGACCTACAGTTAGAGCTATGTGAATAGCTCATTTGGATTTATACTTTCATGTCACTGTCAAGGTGATACATCTCAGACATGGCAGCCATGAGGTTTATATAGATTTCAGACTGTGGGTGTCTAGAGCTTGTAGGACGGCATTTGATAGGCTTGGGTGGTCAGTGATTTGCTCGATCGTCAAGGTGTGAGGATTGGGTTGGTGATTCATAGTCTTGATTTTAGTGATCTTTCTATTCAAGGTTCTGAAGCAAGTTCATTTTGATATCGGATTTTTGGGCATGTAATGAGTTGTCAGTGGCCATGGAAATCGTATGAGGATTAGGCATGCTGTTTGGGCGATTAAGGGAAAGGATTTCGAGGACAAAATCCTGATAAGCGGGGGAGAGTTGTATGACCTTGTTCCCCGGAATAATCAAGTTTGGATTTAAAGAAGTTGGAATAAGGCTGGCCTAGAGATAGCAACGCTATATATAGAGATAGTGAAACAGGGGTAATCACTCTCTCCCCAACTCATTTTCTTAGAACTTAATAAAATACATGGTATTTGTAAATTAATTTCTTGGATTTTGATGACAATTTGAAGCAATTTTTTAAATTTGGACTACATTAAGGGTGCAATGACAGATTTTTTAATAATTTTTCATCTTTCAAAAAATGCACTTGTCAGAAAAACATACATTGGTTGCATCGATGCATGATGCGCAACAAAGGATGGCTTGCAAACAATCCTCAAAATACCAATTGAAAAATATATTAATGACATTTCACAGATTTTTTATAAAATAGTTGAGAAGAAGTCACACCTTTAACCTGAAACACATAACTTAACAACCACAATCATCTCTTCCTTCCATCATACCTCATCATCCAATTTTACGCTTGGCAATATTTCAGCATCTGTAAAAAATAAGAGGGATGTAATGGGGGGAGAAGCGACTGCTGACCGTGGCTAGGGTTTCTTCGAGAGAGAGCAATGGCTTTCTTGAAAACCTGGTAACATTTAATAACCAATAAGCCGTTATACATCAGGCACAAAACAGATTTCCCTAAATTTGACACATATATACACACAAGTTCCACAATAATATAAAAGATACGAAGGTAAGATTTAATAACCAAAGAGCCATTCAATGATATAAATCATACCTTCATATAAATCATACCTTCCTGATGTATCTTTACACACTTTGAACCAAACAAAGTCCTCAAATCTGCATATTCTTGAAGTTCTTTCTTTTTTATGAATAAAAAGGGTTTAAAGGGAATTAATTTTAGGAGGCATACCAAACGAAGGTTGGTTGAACGCTTTTCAATAGATTTTTTCCTTCTTTCCTTGTTTCGCATTATAACGCGTGTAAAAGCTCAAACATAAAAACAATTTTTTATACATGCCACTCAATGAAACCAGGTTAGCAGTCCAAACTCATAAGAAAAAAGTATAAATAGACTTCAAATATTACAGTTTGCAACCCAGAAACTCACCAGAAGAGAAGAGAAGGAGTTCACAGCACGATTTTACGATGGTTGCGAAGATGAAAGGAGGCAAGAATCTACCTTACCTTTCTTCAACAGAGAGAGAGAGAGAGAGAGATACATTTCATGAGAGAGAGACAGATAGAGATATAGAGAAACATATAGGGATTGAGTCATTGAGATAGAGATACATAATGGTAGTCGTGGTGTAGAGTTTGAGAGGCAACCTAATATCAATACGTAGTTCATTTCTCTTTTGCTTAGGTTTTTTAAGTGTCTGGTAAAGCAAAAATATATATAAATGACCCATAACATCTCCACATTTCAACTCTGCTATTGATATAAATTATAATTATAAAAGAGAAGATTGGAGAAGGATCTTTAATAAAAATTAAGATCAAACCTTTTATTAATTTTACAAAGTATGTTATTTAGAAACAAACGTGAGCAATACCTGGATTGACAGGTCGTACGACTTCAATGGCTAGCAAGTAATAGAAAATTGAAGTATCCAAGTCAATATCTTTGAATCTGTGTCCACGAACCACATGAAACCAAACGAAGTGTGTATATGTTAATAAAAAAGAAAATAAGACGCTATATACATGAAACCAAACGAAATGTATATATGTTAATAAAAAAGAAAATATGACGCTATATTTAGAAAAACAATGAAAGTACATTTCTATTTCTTACATGAAAGTAGGATGCCATAAAACACATATCAATGAAAGTGAAATGCTATTTCTTAGCAGAGTAGATCATGTGGTAGTTTGTTTTTGAGGGCTGCTGTCGATTATTCTTTCGGTGAACTTCTTACGCCATGAAGGATCATTATTCGACTTTGGTGCAATAACATGGGAGAAATCATACTCAATCTGCTCAACATAAAAACATGATAAATGAAAGAAAATCATATAACATGTATGTTGCATATATGAACATAGATGAAGCAGCGAGAGCGCTTTTCTTGTGGCCAATCCCAAGACGTAATGCTAGAACCTGCTCAACTAAGGGATAAGATGTAACAACGCCAGATGAAGGATGGCTCAATCGTTATTATACCGAAAAAAGGCTCACTTTTCGATGATTTATCATTGGATTTTACGAAAATCAGCTTTTCGCCCTAAAATTTTGTAAATCGTCGGTATGGAAAATGACCAATCAACAAATTTCCGAAATTCAAGGTTATTGTGTAACCCAATATGTAAAAGAAAAAGAATTAATGAAATGGAATGTGGAAAATGAAACCATAAGCATGTTGCAGACTTTAAAAATAATAGCTTTTCAGAATCTGAAATTACTAAAAACATATAACCAAAGGAAAGCTAAATAGTATCTGATTAGATAAAAGAGATCCAACCAGAGGTAGAAACGGCTGGCTTCTGACCGAGCAACAATCCAGAACGTACAAAGAGACAGAGAGATGAAGATGATGAGTTGTGTCGACGTTGAGCGATGGCGGCAGAGGTGTAAACATGGTAGTGGACGGTGGAGAGCGGCAGATGCTTAGTAGTAGTGGTGGTTGTTGGTTATTGTATTTAGCTGTGGCGGTGGTTGAGATGATGGTGCAGTGGTGCATCGTGATGGTGGTAGAACACGTGATGGCCCGTGGCGGCATGATGGGAGTAGACGGTAGTTATTGTGGACGTTGTAAAGTTAGGGTATGTATGTGAGATCGAAAATATGATTCTGATAATGTTCTTCAATCTATCATTTAAAAACACTTGAGCGGAGAGATACAAGGCAAGATAATCAGGAAGTTTGGTGTTGAATTTAGGAAGTTTGGAATTGATTTGATGGGTCAACGTATTGAGGAATTGAATTTTTATAAGCTTTAAAACTTGTATACCATGCTCAATCAATTAGACCTCTTAATTTTAAGAGTTTTTAAATAAGGAAACCATTTTTCCTTTTATATATACTAGTTGTGTACCTGCGCAATGCGGCGGGACACAAATTGTCGTTGTAAATCAAAAATAAGATCGGTGCATTGGATCAAACTTAGAATATTACACCGTCAGTGGTAATTAGGTACATCCATGATTCATCTAACTACAAACAACCAATATACGATAGAGAAATTAGAAAATTACATACATTCAAAACATATACGTCAAATTAAAAAGTTGAGCAATAATACATATTTCAAAGTTCATAGTTGAATTAAAATATAATATACATTTCAAAGTTCATAGTTGTTTCAACAATATATAAAGCAGATTCATCTAGAATCACAAACTTTGTTCATTTAGAACAATAATAAATAAAAGTCGATCCACCAATATATAGTTATCTACTGCATGAAATATCAAATGATTATATTAGCTACATATAGGAGCAGTCATAAAATAATAAATTTGTTTATTGTACCTTATTCATCATGATCGAACATTTTGGTATGCTTTACTAATACCTTTGTATTGACACATGATATTCCTCTGGATAACGCCACTTAAAGTTGGCCATGTGAAAATACCAAATTCTGGTAGATGTACACCAATGTTTAGAATTGTTTTTTTAGCTTTATTGATCATCATAGAGAAACTAAGTCGAATTGGAAATTGCCTTCTCTTCGGTTTGAATGGGAACATCTAATCGTTTAACGAACATAGAGGAATTCTTGGCAAAAACACTCTTTTACCGACATGCTGACCAACGACTATTTATGCATCAATGACATTTTGTTGGAAAGCTCTACATATCAATCTGGTTCCATTACACAATACATTTGAGGGATCGATATTCCGTAATAGTATCACCGGGCACCTGATTTTTAACCGAAGGTGATGAGCAGGCATACCACTAACAGTTAGCGAGTTCAAGAATTCTGTCGGGTATAAGTTATTCTTATCGTCTTCTGTTTCATCAAATTGTAGTAAACTTTTTGCTATCCATAATAGTATCACTGTACTCACGCGATGCGGCGACGACGGATAATTCGTTTCGATGAATAGTTTTTAGATGATGATTTTTATTTCTTTATGATGAGTAATTACTGTTAATGAAAAATTTCCTGTACGTAAGTAGTTTTCTTTGGCCAAATAATTTTTTTGGTGTGGTTAGGTTTATGTTGGCAATTTGCTTCACTTTAGAAGTAAAGATTCGTTAATGTTTTAGTTTAAAATGTCTCAATAGTTTGGTCTTTAAGAACCAACAAACTCAGTCTGTATATTTAATGGAAAAAGTATGTTACTCTATCAAGTCATTAACTGAGTCACGTATGCTGCTACATCAACAACAGCTTACTACAACCGGTCATAATTATACTTTTTTAACAGACTTAACAAGTTAAATGATTAAATGTGAACGAAAAAAACATAATTGCCTAAATATGAATACGTGGAAAAATATGTTAACCTTTTAAATCATTAACCCAAAATAATAATAACCAAATCCTTAGTTGTAACAGATTACAATATATTTATATTTGGATGTTAATAATTGATAATCGATTTTTATTCTTCGTAATTTTTATTATTTAGAATATATTAATTGATAAGATAACTGATAATCAAATAATTTTTTATTACTATTAAATTGTTAAACTTAAAATACAAAAAGTTTTTTTATTAATAATAAAAATACTTTTTTGATATCTATCCATTAATATTTTATTAGACTAATTGAGTTGTATCTGATCCCACGTGTAGTGTGTGTGCTAGTGACAAGTTTAGCATTCCTTAGCAACTAAAGAAACATAATACAAGTTTATTGATACATGTATGGATACATCATTCCACTTCAAGAAAATCACACTGCTTACCCACCAAATTGACTTCAGATCACAGAATCGTGCTAGTAAGAATATATAAATGATCCCATTGATATATATGGGTAAATCAAAACATAAATATACATAAATTAATCCTACAAGCTCCGATTAACCTATGTAAGGTAGCCTGCACCACAAATCCCTACAAAAGATTAATCCTTCATTTGTTTCTTGTTTCCTATTTGAGTAAATTACAAAAATGGTCCCTGAGGTTGGCAGAAACTAACAACAATGGTCCTACTGTTGAAAAAAACACTTTAATGGTCATTAAACTTACGGTTTAGTTACAACAATGGTCCAAAGGCCAAGTAAAAAGACCATTTTACCCTTTTTAATTTCTTTTTCATTTTCTTTTAATGTTTTATTTATTAAAATAATTAAAAAAAAACTTACCCCCACCCCCACCCCCACCTACCTCTCTCTCTCTCTCTCTCTCTCTCTCTCTCTCTCTCTCTCTCTCTCTCTCTCTCTCTCTCTCTCTCTCTCTCTCTCTCTCTCTCTCTCTCGGAGCATCACCGTAAGTGTTCACCTACACATATCATCGCCATCATCTTTCCAGAAAAACTCCTTCCTCCACTCCATCGTGCTGGCAGTTTTAATTTAATTTAGAGTAAATTACAGTTTTAGAATAATAAGGTTTAGTAGCGTGAGAGAGCATCACCGTTAAGGACTTCCGCCACTGCCCTGAACCTTGAACGACACACGTTTAACTTTTCTCTCCCTCCTCTTCTTTGCGACCAACATATGTTTCACTTCCGATCAACAAAGTTCGCCGCTAACGACCATGACTTCCGACTTCCACTCCTTCGTCGATGCATCCCCTCCTCCGGTGTCGTAACTCGTGACTGTTCGACAAAGAAAACCCAGATGAGTATTTATGGGTATCTCCGTTCAATAGAGCAGAGTTTGATCTGTCAACGTCATTCAACTTCACAAGTCCAACTATTGACTATATATCTGCCAAAGCTATAAATTAAACATATCAATTGTTGAATGTTCTCCAAATGGGTTTTGAGTTGATCGAAAAAGGAGGCAAGGAGTTCATAAGTTTCAGTTTGCTCTGATCCTGCTCTGATCCAAATCACAGGTCTGATATCAATAGCAGAAGGGAAACAAAAGCCAAAAAGACTGTATCGGGACCTGGAGAGGAAGCAATGTAAGTTACTCGTACATAGTGCTGCTTGTTGCAGCCATTCTTACTTGTTTGGTAAGCAAAATCTAATTATTATTTCAAATTATTCTCATTGTTTTTAGATTTTCTATAAAACATCCTACATCTTTTATGTTGCTTGACAGGATGTTCAGTGGTGGTGTTGTGCTGGTGGAGAGAAAGAGAGGTGTGGAGGTGGGTTTTTTAGTGTAAACCTAAGAGAGAGAGAGAGAGAAAGAGAGAGAGAGAGAGAGAGAGAGAGAGGGAAGGAGGGAGGGGGGTGGGGGTAAGTTTTTTTAATTATTTTAATAAATGAAACATTAAAAGAAAATGAAAAAGAAATTAAAAAGGGTAAAATGGTCTTTTTACTTGGCCTTTGGACCATTGTTGTAACTAAACCGTAAGTTTAATGACCATTATAGTGTTTTTTTTCAACAGTAGGGCCATTGTTGTTAGTTTCTGCCAACCTCAGGGACCATTTTGTCATTTACTCTTCCTATTTTCATATAAAATCAAGATGAAAACAA
This sequence comes from Cichorium intybus, assembly GCA_023525715.1. NCBI lineage: Eukaryota > Viridiplantae > Streptophyta > Magnoliopsida > Asterales > Asteraceae > Cichorium > Cichorium intybus. The sequence continues at coordinate 53,751,812 of CM042017.1, forward strand.
AACATAAACGGTAATTCCAAACATAAAAAATGATTCCTTTAGTATCATTATACAATTACAAATAATATTACAAGTAACGGAAGTGAAACATATCTTTCTTACGTTCATTTAATACATCTTTGTGGAACTTAAAAATAGCTCTGACCCACTACACCTTGCACATGAAATGTTAATGATAAATAGAGTTAACAGTAATTAAAGCAAGTGAATAACTCATACTTTTTGTATAAGTCAGTCATTCTCCTCCATCTGTTTTCGTTCCCTACATCGTACCAATATCGTTACAACCCCAAAATAAGACCCCGCATTAATTTTGTTTCAAAATTATGCTAAAAGATCCAATATTTTGCAAAATGGTAAAAGTAGATTGTAGTTCTGACCTTTTCTTGAAAAGGATTAATCTCGTTCATAATTACATCTCCCTGGAGAAAATAAAAGTTGGAATGTAAGACCCAATGTAAAACTACTAAAAATAACATACTTTTGACAATTTCCTAATTTGAGAAACAAATAAAACATTTAAACAATTTTACAAGCATATAGACTTGGTAAGAAGGAACCTCTTTTGTAAAGACATGACTGAATCCAATTTTCAACACTTCAAAGCTAAAAACTCACCCCTCAACCACCTGCCCTTCACGGAAGATCATGTTAGAATCAAGAAACACTTAAAGCAACCAAAGTATTAGAAAGACTTGAGCATGAGAATATACCTTAATTGATGAGTTCTCTCGGAAACTTCTAAGACTATTTAAACCAGGAATTAGTAAGTAAATCAAAAAAAGTTGCATGAGTGTTTTGACTTAGTTTTAACTAAGTTCTGTTTTCTCCCATTTTATTCTAGCTTTAGATACATCGATTGAATTTAGATTTTGTACCAAAAATATATACTTTGTAAAGGCTGAATTTAGATTCTAGTAAAGGCTGCTTACCAAGTTGATGTGAACAGGTGTTATCATGCTATTGTATTCCTTATGCCTAACCAATGTGGTAGCTCCCACCAAGTACCAATTCGAAATAATATTGATAAATTTAAGTGTTGGTGACTAATAACAAAATAATAAGCTAAATAAAATAGAGAGGTTTGGTAACCTAAAAAGGAATTAATATTATAAAGCTATAATGTGTAAACTTTTGAAAGTACAATGCATTGATGATATAAAACATACATGTACCCTAATAAATGAAATTGTTGGTTCTCTTCAGGCATGGTTTGGTTTTTCAAGTATCTGTCATCAGTTAGACTACACTAATTGCTAAATAAAGAGTTTACAAGAAGAGTAAAGACAAAAAAAATTGCTAGACTATGCTAATTGCTAACATTCAACCAATAAAACACCAAATTATGGCAACCAACTATGCACAACACCATAAGGAATAGCAATATATTAAGGCAACTCCACTGTCAAAACAACATTGATTGCCAAGGGTAAGTGGTCCCACCTGCTTACCAAGCTCAACTTCCAGAAAAGATAGCATGGAAGTGATGTATCTGTATGCAATGTGACACCTTGAATAGATATGTGATTTACTATAGACAGCAACAAATCTTGAAGCAAGGCTGAAGGCAAAACACACACAACACATATAAAAAAGGACACTTGTAAGGAAAAAATGAAAAAAAATATTCAAACATGAAAATGAAAATACAAAATGCCAAACCTGGGAAATATAAGATCTTACCGGCTAAACATACCTTAAACCTAAAAATCATAATAGAAAATGTCATAACTGGGAAAGACACATACTTACAAGCTAAAAAACGTTAAGAACACAATCAGAGAGAATGCTATTTTGATCACTGATTATACATACAACAACTTGAATCAAAGAAATAAGTACACAAAAATCGATTCAAAGGAAATCAAAAATCCAAAACAAAAAAAACGGTCGATTCAAGAAAATCAAATTTTGAAAAGAAAAAAAAACGACTGGAAGATTCATACCTATTTAAAAATTTCAATTTCCTCTACTGTGATGGTTGTTAGTGCTTGTGAAGATCAATGTCCAGGAAGATTCATACCTATTTAAAAATTTCAATTTCCTCTACTGTGATGGCTGTTAGTGCTTGTGAAGATCAATGTCCAGGAAAGGGGTGGCCCGATTGTGGCGGTGGCACGATTCTGGTGGTGCATTCAGCAAGAACCCTACTTTGAAGAAGAAGAGTCAAGATAGAAGGACAACAATATATGAATCAACAATATGGAACAACAAACCTGTATATTAGGGTGATAAACTGAGAAAATGGGAGCAACAAACCAGTAAATCGTGACATTTAGATCTGGGTGTTTGTGTCTGTCTCTTATTTAGCTTCATATTTCTCGTTCCTGAGATATCAATGCCTACTTAGGTCTGGAGTTCAAGGTATTTAGCGTTTCTGTATGGAAGATGTGATGGAGTTCAGGTGGTCAGTGCCTGCGTGGTGATGATTGATTAGGTTTAGAGAAAAGGGGAAAAGAAGATTGGTGGTGGTGACGCTGGATGGTAGAGATGGTGACAGAAGCGGAGGAAGCGGTGTGGTGGTCGTAGTAGGCGAGGATGGTGGTGTTGACGGCGGATGTAAGCAGTAGCCCTTAATTGCTTGAAGCATTTTGCGAGGATGGCGGTGGCAAGCGAAGCGAGGGTGAGGTCGTGCTGGTCATGTTGAACGGTGGGGAGTAGAATAAATCAGGGTTAGTAGATAGGAGAAGTACGCTTTTTCAAAAATCAAATTTTCGATTTCAACGAGATTGAAGCCTAAAATTGGGGAAAACTGGTATTCACAACTGGTATTACGGCTTTCAATATTGTCAATGGTTTTAGAACTTGTAATGTATGCATAATAAATAGGATCTCTTAATTTTAAGAGTTTCCATTTTTAGAAACCATTTTTCCTTTTTAACGTAGTATAGATATATATATATATATATATATATATATATATATATATATATATATATATATATATATATATATATATATGTATATATATATATATATATATATATATATATATATATATATATATATATATATATATATAGGGGTGGGTTCAATGCAGAACCATGTTCATCAATGAACATAAATCCCAAAAAACCCAAAACCAAAGACCGTAAAAGATTTTACCTTGTAATCGGCATTCTCCAATTCGACCAACATCTTCTCTGCTAGGGTTTAGTTGAGGTATGAACTGTTTTTTTTAGTTTATTCGTGCGTAATATTGGTTTTGTTATGCATATGTAATCAAAGATCGTAAAAGATTTTACCCTGTAATCGTATGTTCATTAATGAACATATGTTGAACATATGCTTTTCTATTAGATGTTTACAATGATATATCAACAGTGTTTTGACAGAAGCAACATCTTCGACAAGTGAAAATTCGATTTTTTGGAATTGATCGATCTTCTTAGAGCAACTTCTTTGACAGGTGCAAATTCGATGTAATCGTATGTTGATTAATGAACATATGTTCATTAATGAACATATGTTCATTAATCAACATATGTCCATGTATTACGAGTTATCATTCAGAGATGTCAATTATACATTTACTTATGATTAAAGAATGTGCATAATCATAATGTCATTTCAACTTCAACAATAGTTATTTGATCAGATGGAATCATGAAAAGTCATACTTCCTTGATCATTGGAGACATAGTTCTACACATAGATAATGCCTAATTTATGTCCAGTTTCTGTACATAAATAAAATTATAAACTACATATCCACACATGAGAAACATTGGACAACTTTCACTGTCATCATAATATACCTTCCATTACCCTCAAAAAAGTCTCATCCTAAAGACTAAATTTTCTCAATGTACAAATTAAATGACTAAAAACTACCAATAACCCCTAAATGGGCTGATTAATTACAGATAAGTGGCTTTCTGCAGCCATGTTGAAGAAAAGCTAAGGCATTTGAAACATGCAGCAAAGAGTATTCGACTAATAAATAACAATTATTTTAAAAGATAGAAACTACAATATTCAATATATAAGAGATAACCATCCCTCAACCGCCAAATTAACCTCCAAGCAATTAAAATATGCAGAAATCAGATTGTAACGAGAAGAAACTAAATCCTAATGGCATGACCTGTGATGTCTTAAAATGAATGGCTTTCTACAGCCAAAGAAAAATACCTAATCAAAATCGTCTCTCTCCAAGATCAGCAACTAGCTGCACCACCCGCTTGAGTGCGAAGTGCAACGAATTTGACAAAACAAAGCAGGTAAGCGCCTCATACACGGGATCAAAAGTCGGATCCGACGACCAAGGAGCGACTGCGTCGATCGGCAACATTTGAGCACATATTTCGAGTGGTTCTTGTTGATCGGATGATGAAATTGCCAAGCTGTGTCGACGAATGAGGAAAGTAGCAAACCCTACGCCATGATTGTGCCTTTTGTTGTCGATTGTGGTTACAGTATTGTAAATTAGCGAAACTTTCATCATTTTTCAAGTGAGTGTGAAATTTTTTAGGGTTTGATGTATCACAATTGATCGATCGATGGATCAATTGTTGATTGGGTTGACGGTTAGGGTAGTGAATCTAAATTGGGGAAATTTATTCATTCAAGTGGATGAAGTACGAGTCCCACTTTGTTCGAACAAGATTAGCACGATGAAATTGTTGATTGAGGTGTTGGTTTTGGGGTTTTTGGGATTTATGTTCATTGATGAATATGGTTCTGCAGTTAGGTGATTTAATTTGATTCTGCATTGAACCCGTCTATATATATATATATATATATATATATATATATATATATATATATATATATATATATATATATATATATATATATATATATATATATATATATAGAGTTAGTATTAAATACATTTGGTAATTATTGTATGATTGTAGGACCAAATATGGAGTGTCCGATCGAAATGATCAACGGTGTTAGATTCAAGGGCCTAATTGTAAAATTATAATAATTAATTAATCAGAATTTTTAATTAAACCCTTATATAGGGTATTTTAGTCTAGTAATAAATATTTAAAAAAGGAAATATCCCATTTATCTCCTAATTTTGTGGGATTACGTGAATAAAAACTGTAAATTAAAAACTGAAAATTACAGTACCTTCGAATTCCTTCGAATTCTCAAAGAATAGTTTGTGGGTTTTTAAATTAACTTCGGTATCTTCTAATTCCTTGAGAATACTTCAAATTTTTTGAACCATTCTCAGAGAATGGACTTAGTTATGACAAAAAAACGTAATATTCTCCTAAAATGGGCATACCAAAACACAAACCAATAAAAAACTAACACTCATTCTCAGATAATGCAATTACCAAAACACAAAACCAATAAAAACTAACACTCATCCTCAGAGAATGGACTTACCAAAACACAAACCAATGAAAACTAACACCCATTCTGAAAGAATATTCACATAAACCACACTATCTGATATTGCCTCATTTATACATATATTTCGGGCAATATCAAGTGCTTAAAAATGTGTTTTTGGTTTAATTTCACGATAAAAGGTACTTAATCATTTTAATAACCAAAAACACAGGAAAAATTGCTTGATTGAGAAGAAGGAGCTAAATTCAAGCCTTGGAATAAAGAAAATGGAGTAAAAGATCTATCGGGAAAGGAGGAACCAAAAAAGAGCGTATTCTGGACGAAAAAGCGAAGAAATTAGTCAATCAGACGATAGATCGCGACCCTATCTCCATAGGGATCGCGACCCTATCTCCTGACGAAAGCGTGACAGTTGATGACCAAAGGATCGCGACTAGAAGCCTGAAATCGCGACCTTACAGAGATCGCGACCCGATCTCCTCGAGGATCGCGACCCGACCTACCAACTACACTCCACTCAGTCGGGATCGTGGCCGACGTAGGTACGCACTACATTGAAGATCGCGACCCGATCCCATAGAGGATCGCGACGCGATGGTCCCTGTCCAGCACTATAAATAGAGGCTTTCTCTTGTTGTTTTAGACACACAATTCAGATCACAAACTCTCTACCTGGAGAAACACCCTCTATTCCCCTGTTCTCGACCTCCCTTCATCAAGGATTGAAGTTCTGCATGCGGTAGTCACGACAAACGATCAAGAACACCATTGCTCGGATATTCGGTTTGCTTACTATGTTTAGCTTTCTTATATATTCAGTGTGCTGTTTGTCTTTGATTATGGAGTAATTCCATTGTGCTTTTACTTAGAATAGATGAAACTTATAATTATGTTTTGATTGATATGAAATTGGATATTGCAAGTTTAATAATTTACTTTGCATGTTTATTTAACCGACTAATGTATATTAAGAATTTATCTTTGAAACTTATAACTGAATTATATTTAGTATAGATGACCATTCTTGCTAAATTAATTTGTATCATAATATATATATTTTATGTATATATTTATGACTAGTGATTGACCAAATCCTAGGTTAAGTTACAAAGAAAGAATCTTATATGCATTTGTTTTAATTGTATTAGTGGACCAAACTATACATCTTATTTTGATTTTCATGATCATTGATATCAAAAAAACAAATAAATCATGCAGAGTATGAATAAATAGAATGATTAATTGGAGTAATTAATTTGCAGGACCAATGAGATTAATAACTTTTTTTAATCATAAGATTGGATTGTTGGACCAAGACATCTAATCAACTTAGAAATCGGTATTTAACTTGTTAATATCCATTGCACATTATTATCAATCAGAATATTGTTATAAGGAGTAATCACCTCTAAGTAAAAAGCATATTTGTTCAAACTATCCTTTCGGCTTAACTTCAAACATTGTTACCATTTATTTACTTATAATTCTTTATTTATTTGATGATACGATCTCTTCACAATTACACAAAACCCCCCTTTTATCTCTTTTGTTATTATTATAAATTATTAATTGATAATTGAGTTTCTTCAATTTTAACCAATTCCCTTGGGTTCGACCCGGACTTACCATTGCTATATTTCAACCGATTAGGTACACTTGCCTAGTTGTGTTGTTTTCATTCATGGTATCTCCCCGTTATAAATTTAAAACTTATGAAAAGACATAAAAAATAATAATATTGATCCTCAGAATTCCAAAAATAAGTGATATCATTTTGGGTATTTAAAATATGTATGTCTGAAAACACATCAAGTTTTTGGCGCCGTTGCCGGGGAATACGGTTTAAAGTAAAAGAATTCATTTATTAATTTAATTTATTTATAATTTATTCTAGATCTCACCCTTTTGTTCCTGAGATAGTTTATGACCAGGAGTTTAAATTCTCCTTTGACTCCACAGTTTCAAGAACCAGAACAAGAATTTCGAAGGCGAAGAAGACACGCAAGGCTAATGGCAGACATTGCAAATCTTTCTTTAGAAGAATATGCAAGTCGCACACAAGAAGAAACTGGCCAAGGACTAGTTCGTCCCACGATTCCAGATGGGACGCATTTTGAAATAAAAGGCCAATTTGTACATCTTCTAAGGGAAACCTTGTTCACAGGAAAAGATGCTGAAGATGCCAACCAGCATGTTGAATCTGTCCTGGAAATAGCCGATTACTTTCATATTCCTGGAGTTACTAAAGATGCTGTCATGTTACGAGTATTTCCAATAACACTCCAGGGAGCAGCAAAGAGATGGTTAAAGGCTGAACCCCCAAGAACAATAAAAACTTGGGAAGAACTAAAAACGAAATTTATTAAACAGTTTAGCCCACCTTCTAAAATTGCTAAAATGAAAGCAAAAATCCAAAATTTTCAACAGATGGATGATGAAACACTTTATGATGCATGGGACCGTTATAAAGAAATGCTCCAAAATTGTCCACAACATGATCTTAATCCACATCAAGTTGTGCAAACCTTTTATAACGGAATTAATGTAACAACTCGTCAAATGGTTGATTCGCAGGGGCCAATTCCAAAGAAAACTCCAGCAGACGGGTATGCATTAATCGAAGAATTAGCCCAACACTCGCATCAGTGGCATTCTTCAAGAGACTCTTCCCTGAGAAAAAAGCCATCAGATGATCAAGCCGATGGATTAGCAGCCCTAAATGCCAAATTAGACGCTTTGGGGCGAGACATGAAAAAGGTAAATCAAACAATCCATGCCATACAGGTCGGCTGTGATAACTATAGTGGACCACATCTTGCAAAAGATTGTCCACTAGATGAAGATGGGAAAAGGAAGGAAAGTGTTTGCTATTCATTTGGAGATAGATTTGACGAAAGAAGGCCGCGAAACAGCAACTGGAAGCCTTATGAAGAGTATAAAAAAGATCAAGCCGAGAAATATAAGCAAAGTGGGCAAGGATATTACCAAAGAGAACCATCCTTTGATCCACAAGGTCAACCAGAGAAGAAGCCGAGTTTTGAAGAAATGATGGCCAGATTTGCAGAAGCCTCAGATAAAAGACATAGATCGACTGAAGAAATAGTATAGAAGATGGGAGTAACTACGGAATCTGCACTCCGAAATCAACAAGCTTCAATATTAAATATTGAAACTCAAGTTGGTCAGATTTCATGAGTTTTGCACGAAAGATTCCCTGGTACATTGCCAAGCAACACAGAACAAAATCCGAATGCACATGTCAAGGAAATATCAACCAGAAGCGGTAAGATTGTAGAACCATCAATTCCCATAAACACTGACTCTTCATCTAAAACGCAGGAATCTGAGAAACTACCGGAGAAGAATGAAGAAGAAGCTGAAGAAAGACCACCGCCAACACCCGTAAAAAGTTATAAACCGCCAGTTCCATACCCACAGCGTCTAAAAAAGGAAAAACAAGAAGAAGAGTATAAGAAATTTTTAGAACACATTAAATCATTGCATATTAATATACCTTTTGTTGAGGCAGTCGCACAAATGCCTAAATATGCAAAGTTTTTAAAGGATCTTCTTACAAATCGAAAGAAACTTGAAGAAGCATCCAATGTGATTCTAAATGAACAATGCTCAGCAGCAATGTTAAATAAACTACCTAAAAAGATGACTGACCCAGGAAGTTTAACATTACCATGTCAGTTTGGTAATCTAACTTTTAGTCATGCTTTAGCAGATTCAGGTGCAAGCATCAACCTAATGCCATATTCATTTTACTCTAAGCTTGACTTACCTGAACCTAAACCAACAAGAATGGCAATCCACTTAGCAAACAAATCGATAACATATCCGAGAGGTATAGTGGAAGACTTGTTGGTAAAGGTAGATAAATTTGTTTTTCCTGCAGACTTTATTGTTCTAGACATGGAAGAGGATGAACAGGTGCCGATAATTCTGGGAAGACCATTTTTAAGCACAGCAAGAGCATTGGTAGACATCCGTGAATCGAAGCTCACACTCAGAGTTGGAACTGACGCCATAACATTCGGAATTGATCAATCCATGAAACATTCAAAGACATGTGATGATGCGGTGTATTTTGTTGACACCTTTGACACCATTTTGGAAGATGAATTGCAGGAACTGGAGAAAGGAAATCTAGAAAGCATGATGCCTATAGAGGAAGAAGAATTTAACGCCAACGAGGAGATTGAGAAACTAGAAAAATTACTAGAAGAAGAAAAAGTGCCTAGTAATTCATCTACAACCAATGAGAATCAAGACTCAGAGCCAAAGACTCCTAATCTAAATACTTTACCTCCTCATCTTGAATATGCTTATCTAGATGAAAGCATGCAATTACCTGTAATAATAAATGCTTCTTTGTCTTCTGCAGAAAAAACGAAACTGGTAGCTGTCCTCAAGAAAAGAAAGAGTGCCATAGCCTGGAAAATCTCAGATATTAAGGGGATAAGCCCTTCATACTGTTCCCATAAAATTCTCATGGAAGATGAAACCAAGCCGAAAATACAACCCCAGAGACGTTTAAATCCGAAAATGCAAGAAGTTGTAAGAAAAGAAGTTGTGAAATTGCTAGATTCAGGGATCATATACCCCATCTCAAACAGTCCATGGGTCAGTCCCATTCATGTAGTGCCAAAGAAGGGAGGAATCACCGTCTTAAAAAATGAAAAAGACGAATTAATTCCCACAAGAACAGTAACCGGATGGAGAGTATGCATAGACTACCGTAAATTAAATGATGCTACTCGTAAAGACCACTTTCCATTACCGTTTATTGATCAAATGCTTGAAAGACTTGCTGGAAAAACTTACTATTGCTTTTTAGATGGTTTTTCAGGATATTTTCAGATCCCAATCGATCCGCTGGATCAAGAGAAAACCACCTTTACATGTCCCTATGGAACTTTCGCATACCGAAGGATGCCATTTGGACTCTGCAATGCACCAGCAATGTTTCAGAGATGCATGACTGCCATATTTCACGAAATGGTAGGGGATTTCATGGAGGTATTTATGGATGACTTTTCTGTATTTGGAGATACTTTTGATGAATGTTTAACCAGTCTTGATAAAATGCTTGAAAGATGCGAGAAAACTAACTTGGTGTTGAATTGGGAAAAGTGCAATTTCATGGTTCAAGAAGGAATAGTTCTTGGGCATAAGGTATCAAAGCAAGGAATAGAAGTAGACAAGGCCAAGGTGGAAACTATCTCAAAATTGCCGCCTCCTACAAACGTGAAGGGAGTGAGAAGTTTCCTCGGACATGCAGGATTCTACCGTCGATTCATAAAGGAATTTTCAAAAATAGCAAGACCGTTAACTCAATTACTGTTAAAAGAAGCAAAATTTGAATTTTCAACAGATTGTTTAAATGCTTTTAACACTTTAAAAGAAAAATTGGTCTCGTCTCCAATTCTGATTGCACCAAATTGGAATTTACCTTTTGAATTGATGTGTGATGCAAGCGACTATGCAGTTGGAGCAGTTCTCAGACAAAGGCTGGAAAAACATTTCCAACCTATCTTTTATGCTAGTAAAACCCTCAATCCAGCTCAAGAAAATTATACAACAACAGAAAAGGAATTACTAGCAGTGGTCTATGCATTTGATAAATTCAGACCATACCTAATTTTGTCTAAAACAACTGTCTTTACATATCATTCTGCTTTAAAATATTTGTTTTCAAAACAGGATGCAAAACCAAGACTCATGCGTTGGATCCTCCTGTTACAAGAATTTGATCTGGAGATAAAAGACAAACCAGGAATGGAAAATGTAGCAGCAGACCACTTGTCCAGACTGGAAAACCCAAAGATGGAACAGCTTAAAGAAACAGACATCAACGATAATTTTCCTGATGAATACCTATTGAATGTAGACACAGAACTTCCTTGGTACGCTGACATAGTTAATTATTTGGCTGCAGGAGTACTTCTGAAGGGAATGACACATCAACAGAAAAAGAAATTCTTCACAGATGTAAAACATTACTTCTGGGACGATCCATATCTGTTTCGAGTCAATGCAGACAACATAATTAGAAGATGTGTTCATGGAAAAGAAATTCAGAATATCCTGGAACATTGTCATCAAGGACCAGTTGGAGGACACCATAGTGCAAATTACACAGCGAGGAAGATATTCGAAGCCGGATTTTATTGGCCAACAATTTTCAAGGACACCAAGAGGTATGTGAAAGAATGTGATTCATGCCAGCAATCAGGAAACATCTCATCCATGAACGAAATGCCACAGGTAAGTATACAGGTATGTGAAATTTTTGACATTTGGTGAATCGATTTTATGGGACCATTCCCAAATTCATGTGGAAACAAATACATTTTAGTTGCTGTCGACTATGTGTCAAAATGGGTTGAAGCCCAGGCTTTACCCACTAATGACGCACGAGTTGTAGTGAAATTTCTAAAAAAATTGTTTTCACGATTTGGTGTACCAAAAGCTCTAATCAGTGACCGGGGGACTCATTTTGCAAATGCGCAACTTGAAAAAACTCTTAAAAAATATGGAGTTCAACACAGATTTGCAACCCCTTATCACCCACAAACCAGTGGGCAAACTGAAGTCACGAATAGACCAATAAAAAGAATTCTAGAAAAATCAATTGGTACCAATAAGAAAGAATGGTCTAATAAACTCGATGATGCTTTATGGGCTTTCAGAACAGCTTATAAAACACCTATTGGTACGACACCATATAGGTTGATATACGGTAAAGCATGTCATTTACCTGTGGAGATAGAACATAAAGCATACTGGGCGTTGAAAAACTGTGATCTTGATGAAACAAATATCCGTTCTAACCGTTTAATGCAGATAAACGAATTAGAAGAGTTAAGGAATGAAGCATATGAGAACTCCCTAATTTACAAAAATCGCACTAAGAAATGGCATGACGCACGATTGCAAAAGAAAACGGAGATTGCACCAGGAGATCAGGTACTTCTATACAACTCGAGATTAAAATTGTTTCCAGGGAAATTGAAGTCAAGATGGTATGGGCCGTACAAGGTGAAAACCGTATTTCCATACGGTACTGTTGAATTAATAGACAAGAACGACGTAAGCTTCAAGGTTAACGGACACCGGGTGAAGCACTACGAACAAGGAGTCCGTTGTGAGGAAGGAGAGGATGTACCCCTCTCAAATAATTAAAAAAAATTCAAAAGCAGGGGTACGGGTCTGAGCTTTCGACCCAGGTAAGGAAAGCCGTGTGAAGAAAAGACATTGATTTTTATTCGATTGGGTTGTAATAATTTTAAGACAATTTAATTTTATGTTGTGTGTTAAATAAATAATTAATAATAAAAATAAAACACAAAAAATAACGATCATCAACGGAAAAACTAGAAAAGAAAAACGCCACAGGCCAAGATCGCGACCCGATCCAGTAGCCCATAGGGGCGCGATGTCTATCGGACAGCAAGGGCCCAAGCCCGTAAATTCAAAGATCGCGACCCGACCCTATGGTGGATCACGACCCGACGACGCGCAGATGGTTAAAAACAGATCCGGTCACTTGGTCTCATTTTTTACCCCACAATCGCATCCCGATCCTCACGGTAAATCGAGACCGAGTATTTTTTCCAGTTTTTCTAGATCCGTAATCATCAAGCAAGGTATGTAACCCCTCAATTCCTTCTCGTTCTACATTACGAATTGATAGACATTTGTGATATATTGAAATAAAATTAGGTTTTAAAATTTATTCTCGGTTTTGAACGATTTGCCAATTTAGATGTTAGATCCAACCGAGAATCAAGTAAACTAGTTAAAACCCTCTTAGATAGTGAAGATTTAGCTTGAAAAACGTTGAAAATCGCGAGTTTAGGGTCGGACATTCAAGGATCGCGACCCGATCCTTGATGATATTCATAGGTCGCGACCCGACGGTTGAAGCCAAATGCAAAAATTCACCGATCGCAACCCGATCTTTGAACACTTTCACGTATCGCGACCCGACGTTTGAATGTCCCTGAATCTGTTCGTCGATCGCGACCCGATCGATGAAAGGGTTCGTTGATCGCGACCCTACGTATAAATATCACCGGACCTTTGATCTCGTCCCTATCGCGATCCAAAACCCGACCCATCCAAGGATCGCGACCCGATCCGTATGGCCATCGCGACCCGACCTCGACCAGACCCGGATTATCTGTCCCGATCCATTTCTCCGGTCGCGACCCGACCCTTACTCCCATCGCGACCCGACATCAGACCAGGAGCAAAATTTGATTTTTAAATAATTTTTATTAAAAGCTAATTCTTTTCTATTTATTTTTTATTTCTTATTTCACAGGTAAATGGCAAGAAGGGGAGAACAAAACCCACAAGCTGAGCAGTTGCCCTCGCATGCATTGCTTCAATTTCCAACAACAATCAACAATGCGAGGAGACAACGATATTTGGGAGAACTAGCCAAGATTCACAAAAAAGACATTCATGTGCCTCCTTGTCTGGATTGGGAATACGCGGCCACGATCGGGCTGCAACACCGTTTGGCACCATTCACAACAAAAATCCACGCTGAAACTGGATTTACATGCCACGCCTGGGATAGACTATTCTACTTCGAGGAGCCAATATTCAGAGAGATCACTGTACAGTTCGAGCAGTACAGGGATTTATCAGATAGGACGGCTCTTTTTTTCAGACTGGGAGGAGTAAGCCGTGAGTGCAGCGTGATGGAGCTAGGGATACGCCTAGGGCTATATACACAGGAGGAGACCGCCTTGCCCATCTTTTCCACTTTCTTCGAGGCATGCCTTAGGATCCCGCCAGAAGAGTTCCGCGTGGCAGATGTTTGGGGCGCGCTGGCCAATGAGGCTTTCGACTCACACACCGCGGTGGAGAGCATGCTACGCTCCCCTGTCCACCGTGTGCTTCACAGACTTATCGCCTCTACGGTTAATCACCGTAAAGGAGGCGATAAGGTACCAGTAGACGATGTTTTCTATCTATGGTGCCTGACATCTGAGGATGTGTGCCTCAACCTCCCGTATACACTGGCTGTCTTCCTTTCCAGGAAGGCAAAAGGGGCGAAGAAGAATAGCCCTATCTCTGGAGGGCATCTTATATCCAGACTGGCAGCGTCATACGACGTTTTCTCATCTCCACACGCACGGGGGCTCACCGTGTCAGATCCTCGTCTTATGAACAGAAGTTACCTTTATTAGATGAGAGTGATCGATCAGGACGATCACATTCGTGAGGAGGACCCGGTTGAGCAGGAAGAAGACATGGACGCTCAGCCTGAGCCACAGCCCGAGCCAGAGCCACAGCCACAGCCGATTCCGCAGCCAGCCCCCGGTGCTCACCGTCGACGCCGGCAGAGATCTCCGATACAGCAGGATATACAAGAGCAGGAGATCGATCTACGCTTCCTAGCCCAGCAGATCAGTAGGATGGAGCTGAGTAGACAGCGTGATACATAGAGGATGGAGCGAGACATACTGCGGAGGCAGGTTCATGATCAGTGGGTGTCGCATACCATGCAGGGGTTCTACGAGAGTCAGGGTTACCAGCCCCCCATTCCATACCCGACTTATGTTCCACCTGTGCCCACATGGTTTGAGCCACCGGATTTTCTGCACGACTACGGTGATGGCGGTGGCACCTTAGGTTCAGTTTTTGATGATACTAATGATTGACTTTATTTTTTGTATTTAATTACATTTGGATTTTTGTTTTTATTTTATTTTAGTATGGTATGTTTGTTTTCAATTATTGGTGTGTTTTGTTTTTGTGGTGTGGTTAATATTTTCTCTGAGCATTGATACAGAATATAGGTTCAAACAGACGCTGGCATTCAGTTCAACAAACTTTTTCTGTGGAATCTGTCCTTAAAATAGAACGACCCATTACCCAAGGGGAGTCCATTCCAATTAAACTCCTATTTGAATTAAAAAGATATATACAATAAGATTATTGTATAAAATAAGTGTAGGGTAAAAAGGTCAAACTGAAATTATTAACTAAGCCAAGTCAAAATTTTATCTTAAACATCTTTTCCAAAAAAATTGAACACTAAAAAGGTAACTGTTAAGAAAAATGTTTTGTAAATAAATTGGTAGGTTAAACTTAATTTTATGCTCTTATTTTCTAGTTTTTCATTATTTCATATAAAATTTAATTCCGTAAATGACAAGTAGTTAGAATGATAATTACAAAATGTTTTGCAGAAATAACGAAATAGACCCGTTGAAAATCAGGATTTGTCAAAACAGGTTGAGTCAGTTTCCCTAATCGCGCGAATGCTATGACTAAATCGAGGAAAATAAACCTCGTTAAAAGAACTTCAAATAAGAAAATTAATGAAATGAAAAGCGAGAATCAAGTAACGTTAAACCATAAGATTGAGACTCAGGAAGGAAATTCAATCAGTGGCCTTTGACATTCGAGCAAGTAGACATAAAATGGGGCCCACGGGCATTCCTACTCCTTATTACCTAAAACCAACTGGTTTGGGATAATATTGTCGAAAGCTCGTTACACGGATGTCATCGAAAGTCATGGGATTTCCTTAGTGGCCTTTGGAATTTGAATTAGTAAACTCTGTACAGTTGTGAGTTGAAAATTTGTAATCAAGAGTTCCATAGAAAGTCACGAGTTTCAAAGGTGCGATAAAAATAAATAACTTAACTTGGTAAACCTAGTCCAGCATAATTTTTGGGAAACTTGACAAAAAGATCTTGAGATAAGAGGAATTTTTAAGGGTGTATTCAGTGTTATGTAAAAATGAGTATTTTTCAATCTAAATATTTGTCATTAATAGAAATAGATTTTATGTAAAATTTTGGAAGGTTAGAAATACGCACATAAGACTAGGTATAATCTACTATGTTTATTCTTACAACCTTATTCTTAACATAGGTAAATAATGTTAACAGTTGGAAAGTTGTTTAGATATCAATTGTCTTAGCTGGTTTTTAAATTATAGTTTGCTCGAGGACAAGCAAAATTCAAGTGTAGGGTATTTTGATATTGCCTCATTTATACATATATTTCGGGCAATATCAAGTGCTTAAAAATGTGTTTTTGGTTTAATTTCACGATAAAAGGTACTTAATCATTTTAATAACCAAAAACACAGGAAAAATTGCTTGATTGAGAAGAAGGAGCTAAATTCAAGCCTTGGAATAAAGAAAATGGAGTAAAAGATCTATCGGGAAAGGAGGAACCAAAAAAGAGCGTATTCTGGACGAAAAAGCGAAGAAATTAGTCAATCAGACGATAGATCGCGACCCTATCTCCATAGGGATCGCGACCCTATCTCCTGACGAAAGCGTGACAGTTGATGACCAAAGGATCGCGACTAGAAGCCTGAAATCGCGACCTTACAGAGATCGCGACCCGATCTCCTCGAGGATCGCGACCCGACCTACCAACTACACTCCACTCAGTCGGGATCGTGGCCGACGTAGGTACGCACTACATTGAAGATCGCGACCCGATCCCATAGAGGATCGCGACGCGATGGTCCCTGTCCAGCACTATAAATAGAGGCTTTCTCTTGTTGTTTTAGACACACAATTCAGATCACAAACTCTCTACCTGGAGAAACACCCTCTATTCCCCTGTTCTCGACCTCCCTTCATCAAGGATTGAAGTTCTGCATGCGGTAGTCACGACAAACGATCAAGAACACCATTGCTCGGATATTCGGTTTGCTTACTATGTTTAGCTTTCTTATATATTCAGTGTGCTGTTTGTCTTTGATTATGGAGTAATTCCATTGTGCTTTTACTTAGAATAGATGAAACTTATAATTATGTTTTGATTGATATGAAATTGGATATTGCAAGTTTAATAATTTACTTTGCATGTTTATTTAACCGACTAATGTATATTAAGAATTTATCTTTGAAACTTATAACTGAATTATATTTAGTATAGATGACCATTCTTGCTAAATTAATTTGTATCATAATATATATATTTTATGTATATATTTATGACTAGTGATTGACCAAATCCTAGGTTAAGTTACAAAGAAAGAATCTTATATGCATTTGTTTTAATTGTATTAGTGGACCAAACTATACATCTTATTTTGATTTTCATGATCATTGATATCAAAAAAACAAATAAATCATGCAGAGTATGAATAAATAGAATGATTAATTGGAGTAATTAATTTGCAGGACCAATGAGATTAATAACTTTTTTTAATCATAAGATTGGATTGTTGGACCAAGACATCTAATCAACTTAGAAATCGGTATTTAACTTGTTAATATCCATTGCACTTTATTATCAATCAGAATATTGTTATAAGGAGTATCACCTCTAAGTAAAAAGCATATTTGTTCAAACTATCCTTTCGGCTTAACTTCAAACATTCTTACCATTTATTTACTTATAATTCTTTATTTATTTGATGATACGATCTCTTCACAATTACACAAAACCCCCCTTTTATCTCTTTTGTTATTATTATAAATTATTAATTGATAATTGAGTTTCTTCAATTTTAACCAATTCCCTTGGGTTCGACCCGGACTTACCATTGCTATATTTCAACCGATTAGGTACACTTGCCTAGTTGTGTTGTTTTCATTCATGGTATCTCCCCGTTATAAATTTAAAACTTATGAAAAGACATAAAAAAAATAATATTGATCCTCAGAATTCCAAAAATAAGTGATATCATTTTAGGTATTTAAAATATGTATGTCTGAAAACACATCACTATCATTCTCAAAGAATACTACAATTCTCAAAGAATACGTATGTTTTCTTTATAACATATATTTACAGTAAAGATTTTACATAAAACCACACTACCATTCTGAAATAATACTACCATTATTGGCTTTGATGCTGGCCGTTACAATATCATATTGATTGATCGAGAGCCTAGTCAAATCAACATTACTATTTTCTGCGGCAATATACAATGTCGTATCACTAGCTTTTCCAAACACCCATGAAAAATAAATAAAATTATTTACCACGAAAGGAAAATATTCAATCAAATGAACTCCACAAACTCCATTATTGATGGATTGCAAACTCCTGTGCCTCAAATTTATGTCCTGCGCATACAAAAATAAGTACAAATCGTTATTGGAAAATAAAAACAAATGATGAGAATGTTTAATTTTCTAAGCGCCAATCTAAAAAGTAAGCGGATGGCATTTAAAAACAATTATTAACATATCACAATGAAAATATTCAATCGAAATATTCTAAGCGCCGATCAAAATATTCTAAGCGCCGATCTAAAATGTTTAATTTTCTAAGCGCCGATCAAATTTTTTACCACGGAAGGAAAATATTCATCAAATTACCTTGGCTTTGATGACAAAAAACGCAGATTATCTATTTCTTGGTATATAATCTATGCGATGGTGGATGAAGCAGGGGAAGAAACCGGCGGCGATGGTGGATGACGCAGGGAAGGAAGACGGCTGTCGATTGAAGACGTGAGAGAAACGGGGAGGATAAATAGGGTTGGTAAGTTACATTCCATAAATATAGACATTTAATTTGGGCAAATTAATTAATTAACTAATGGAATTAATATTTATATTATATAAATTGACTAATTTGCCCCTAACAAATGATTAGTCCAGAATTAGTTTTACAATCACATAATATTTAGAAAATGTATTTGAACCTACATCAATACTAACTCATATATATATATATATATATATATATATATATATATATATATATATATATATATATATATATATATATATATATATATATATATATATATAGGGTTGGGTTCAGTAAGGGACTAAATTTATCCATGGTACCAAGGGACTAATCTCGATCGTCGGAATCAAAAAATCATCAACGGCCAAAAAATAGGTTGTAAATTTTTTACGTCAACGCACATGTAGAGGATTATAATAAAAAACCCAATTCATTTTTTTTGTTTTTTTTATTTTTCAACATTATTCTTTTTCAAAAATAAAAACCGAATATACCAAAATTCATAATTTTTTATCCTCTACAAATAGTTATTATAATATAATCTCATTTCAATAAAACAATATTTTATATTGCTTATTCATGTTAATTTGTTCTAATTATTTAATATGTTCGGTATCTTTGATTTGTCATGGATCTAAATTGGTGTGATTTATCATCCAAAATGTTATTGCTTAAAAGGAATTTTTTTTTAATTTCCTTTAAAAACCATTATGGTTTTATAAGTATATTATAATATAGGTATATGGTGGGGACAAGACTACTAACCAATATTTGGCAATAACATCTGTGGAATCTTGACGACAATAACGGCCACAGAAAACAAGAGAAAAAGAAAGATGTGTTTTAAACATATTTATATCTATATTTAAAAACGGAAATTTTTGGTATATGATGTACGTTTTTTTTCCTTGTGTCACGCGGATCCACCTCTGGCTTATGGATCCATCTTCGGGTCTGTCTGGATCCTTATCTGGATGTTTCTCCACCGCTTCCTCCCTCGATCGTGCTTCCTACTCCATAGCCCACTCCCTGTTGTTTTCCCTACCGGCGACCTTCACCACCACAACTACCATTCCCTCACAGAGTCCACCGCTTCACCTTCGTTCCCCTTCTCCGCCACCTCCCACCGCTTCACCTTCGTCCCCCTTCTCCGCCACCACTGCTACT
The DNA here is from genome assembly GCA_023525715.1 of Cichorium intybus. Lineage (NCBI taxonomy): Eukaryota > Viridiplantae > Streptophyta > Magnoliopsida > Asterales > Asteraceae > Cichorium > Cichorium intybus. The sequence goes on from CM042017.1 coordinate 53,771,780, forward strand.
CCTTCCTCCTTCTTCACATCCACCTCACGCGAGAACGAGAAAACGAAGAGAGGGTGCGAGATCGACAGATAGAAGAATCGATTGTGTGTGATTCACTCTTCCGATTCCTCCTCTCCCTCTCTTCCCTACTGTTAGCGGATATATTTTATATATTGTTATTTATTGTTGTATAATATTAGTTAGCCCATAGTTAGTTAGCCCAATGTATTTATCTTGTTTTGTATGTGGCCCATCCGGCTTTGTATTTATTGGGATGTCTAATGCAAATTGACGCATGGGAAAATAATACTTTAGCATGGTATCAGGCCATTCCCTAAAACCCTAAAGTGCCGCTCCAATCCTTCTGCTTCTGTCGATACTTTTTCTCTTCTTTTTCTTTCTTCTCAATGTCTAGCGACACAACCTCCGATCCTAAAATCACCCACAAGGCTTATGGCATCACCAATATCAAAACTTACGTCCCTCTAATTCTTGATTTACCAACCCGCAACTATGAACCTTGGAGCGATCTATTCAAAGCTCATTGCATTGCGTATGATGTCTTGGATCACATTGATTCGACCTATGATGCCCCCAACAAACCCCCTACGGATCCCGAATGGGAGAAACTCGACTCTATGGTCAAACTTTGGTTGTTTGGTTCAATCTCTCAACCCCTTATCACCTCCGCTTACTCCACCAACGCCAACGCTCGGAAAGTTTGGCTTAATCTCCACTCTCTATTCTATGAGGATAAAGAAGCCACCGCTATGCAGTTAGAGACCGAGCTACGGAACATCACAATGGGCGATCTCTCCGTTCATGCATATTGTGAAAAGGTAAAGAAACTATCCGATCTTCTCGAGGGACTAGGCGAACCAATGAAAGAGTGAACCGTTATCATGCATGCTTTGAACGGTCTCTCCGGTAAATATGATGGCATAGCAGATATCATTCGGTTCACTAAACCTTTTCCTAGTTTTTCCGAGATGCGTTCGATGCTCTCGGTTCAAGAAAATCTCTTTTTAAATACTCGTATTCCGACTGCCTCCAACGAAAATAACTCATCGACACCGTCTTTGCTTCACGTCGGTACTTCATCAAATCGTGGGGGTGGGGGCGGCACATATCGTGGCAATCAAAATAAAAGAAACACTCAAAATAACCAAAACAATAAGCGTCGATCATCTCATCATAGTCATAATTTTGGAAGCAGCAATTTTGGTCCTGGAAGCAATAATTTTGGAAGCAGCAATTTTGGATCTGGAAATAATAACTTTGGTTGGCATTTTCCTCCAACGCCACCACATTTTTTCCCTTGGGCTACGATTCCACAACAACAGCCGCCGGCTTCATTTCCACAGCAGTGGGCCAGGCCCAGTTCCAGTGCAACAGCCCTCCAACTTTAGCCCTCAGGCCCATTTCCAAAGCTCCGGTTCGGAACAGCCCCTGTGGGCCTTTCTCGGGAGTGTCGATCAACCCACCTCGCTTCCTCATATGTTCAACACTATGACTTTAAATGAACCGGGAAATGGCGGATGGGGTATGGACACCGGGGCGGCAGATCATGTTCACGCTAATGCAGGTATACTCAATTCCGTTTGTAATAAAAATTATCCTCGTTCTATTTATGTCGGTAACGTTTCTGCAATTCCTGTCGTGACCTCGGGGCACACAAATTTTCCGGTTCCAAATATTTATCGCCCCCTTCATTTACAAAATGTTCTCATAACACCCAACATCATCAAAAATCTTATCTCCGTTCGTAAATTTACTACTACAAATAATTGTTCTATTGATTTTGACCCTTACGGTTTCACTGTTCTTTATTATCAGACACGCCGTCCTCTAATCCGCTGTGATAACTCAGGACCACTTTATCCAGTCACCGGTTCCACAAGTCATGCCTTTGTCACCACTTCATCTTCCACGTGGCATCAACGACTCGGTCACCCCGGCGATCAAGTCTTGACGCAATTATCTTCTCGTAGTTTAATTTCCTGTCGTTTATCTAAAAATAATGTAATGTGCCAAGCTTGTCATCTTGGTAAACATATTAGACTTCCGTTTTCTTTATCTGATTCTACTGTGTCTGCACCTTTTGAGATTATTCATTCTGACTTGTGGACATCTCCTGTTTCTAGTTTTGGTGGTTTGAAATATTATATTATTTTTCTTGATCATTACTCTCATTACCTTTGGATTTACCCGCTAAAACACAAATCAGAAGCTTTCTCAAAATTTCTACATTTCTCCAACATAATCAAAAATCAATTTGGTGGTACCATCAAACAATTTCAATGTGACAATGGGTGCGAATATAACAACAACCTATTTCACAATAACTTTGCGTCTAATGGCATTCTTTTCCGTTTCTCATGCCCTCATACCTCCCAGCAAAACGGAAGGTCTGAACGAATGATTCGTACCATAAACAACATGATGAGAACCCTTCTTTTTCACTCTCACCTCCCTCCCCCATTTTGGCCCGAAGCTCTCCACATGGCAACTCATTTACTAAATATCCTTCCCTCCACCCCCATCCAAAATGATACCCCTCATTACCGCCACTTCCACCGTCACCCTACATACGATCACCTTAGAGTTTTTGGCTGCCTATGTTTTCCACGCCTACATACAAGTCACAAACTTCAGTCTCGCTCCACACCGTGTATTTTTCATGGCTACCCCACATATCACCGGGTTTCCGCTGCTTCGATCTCTCCACTCGGAAGATCATCATCTCTCGTCATGTCACCTTTGACGAAACTGTCTTCCCTTATGGGTCTGTCACTCCCACTGATCCTCCCTCCTATGATTTTCTCTCCGACTCTGATATGTCCATTACTCTTCGTCACATATTAGACTCTTCATCATCTTCTCCCGACCTCCCACCTCCTCCCGAAACCGAGGCTGGTATCACCACCCCTACTACCCCAGCTCCCTCCCCGCCACCCTCCCCTCCTCACGAGGACCCTACCCTGCCTCCTCCTCCTGTTCATCACATGCACACTCGCTCTAAAAGTGGCATTATGAAACCCACCCAAAGACTTAATCTTCACTCCACATCCCTTTCCCCTGTCCCGAGGTCACATCTTCAGGCTTTGAAAGATCCAAACTGGCATAAAGCCATGCACGAGGAATATAATGCTCTTATTACAAACGGTACTTGGGTCCTTGCTCCACGACCCCCAGGGGCAAATGTGGTCCGTTCTATGTGGCTATTTAAACAGAAGTTCAATGCTGACGGTTCTCTCTCGCGCTACAAAGCGCGTTTAGTTGATAACGGGCGTAGTCAGCAGCAGGGTATTGATTGTGATGAGACTTTTAGCCCGGTTGTCAAACCGGCTACTATACGGACTCTTCTCAGCTTGGCTATCTCCAGACACTGGCCTATTCATCAGCTTGATGTGAAGAATGCCTTTCTTCACGGTCACCTTCAGGAGACAGTCTACTTGCATTAGCCCCCAGGTTTTCGAGACCCCGAGCATCCTGACTATGTATGTCATCTACAAAGGTCTTTATATGGGTTGAAACAGGCCCCTAGGTCCTGGTACCAGCGTTTTGCTCAGATGTTGTTCGCATGGGAATCCAGCACAGTCTCACGGATTCATCACTCTTCATTTATAATCATGGCCCAGATACTGCATATCTTCTCCTTTACGTTGATGACATCGTCTTGACTGCGTCCTCTACGACACTCCTTCAGTCTATTATTGTAACACCCGACTTATTAACCAAAAACACCCCAAACATTTTTCATTTTTCAAACCAAATATTTTACAAATAAAACATAAGTAGGGGTATTAGTTAATACAATACGAGTACAAGAGTATCACGAAGTACAATACATAAAATATTATACATTCTCTAAGCCGGGCTGTCACTTCAAGATCCTAAGTCCTCAGTCACG